>VWYN01005558.1:1314462-1447960 GCA_013400075.1 Hippolais icterina
CAAGTATTCCCCTGCTATTTCGGGAATCTGGGAAAGCAGTTAACTGCTCTCTTCCCTGTCCTCGGTGAATGAGTGCGTTTGGATGTGGTCAAGGCAACCTGAACGCGAAACAGCAGCGGGGTCGGGGCACTGGGCTAGGGCTGCTCTTCCATCACCATTAGCACAAGGTCTCAGTGCCACTGTTTAGACAGCAGGACAGAACTGATTCAACTCAGATGCGGAAACACCATTGTTTCTCTGTCAAATTAACCGGAGGACCTGGTGCATAGATTATGTCAGTTTTATGCTGGCTTTATGCTGGCTGCAGAAAGCCAGATGCTACTTGTCCAGCATAAAATTGGAGTGGTGCAGACAGACAGTAACTGATCTCTTACAAAGCCTGCCAGTAAAAAGTTAACACACTAGATTAGGCGCATTTTACATATTTGAACTGGAAGACTGAGTTCATCCTGGATCAATGCCACAGCCCTTTTTTTGTACTCGGAGTCTTAAACTCCAATTTACTGTGTTTTCAAACTATGGCCTGCAAGTAGACTTGAATTGATATTGGTCAAGTTTTGCTGTAAGTACTAGCAGGACCCGTTTTTCACGTTTTACAGACTTTTTTTACTTTGAAATTTACTCCTTTAATGATTGACAATTGACTTAGAATTTCCAAATGGAGGTGTTTGTTTTAAATAGAAGCTACGTGTAAGAAGATGGATGTCACTGCCCACCAATGCAGCACTGTATTGGAAATCAAAGACATAGATCCCCTTTCTTGCTGATCTGATAATGTGGTTTTAAACAAGCCACATCCCCTTTCTACCATGGCTTCCCCATGACTAAGAAATAGGTAAAAATTATTAGACTGCTCAGCAAAGTTCTTTGAGATCTGCAAATGGAAGCACTAACACTAGTTATACAATTTATGCATACAATATATGGCATATATCAATTTTATAAATATGCGTCCATGCATACATAACTAATACATTGGAATCCAGTCTGCACAAACACTTCTCATTGCCTGGAGAACATATGTGGAAGAAGCAAGCAAAGCTCTGTCAATTTTTAGCTTGAAAACCACTTCTGAAATGCACATTTTTAAAAAATTCTACTGTAGAAGTAAGTGTGAATGTTAGTAGGAAAGAAACAAGTGTGAATATTAATAGGTGAGAAGAGTGAGTGGCTCTCATCAATGACTGAATGTCAAAAGAGAGGAGAACACTACTATCCCAAATGTAATTCCCATGATACAGCTAACCTCAACCTCCTTTTCTTAAAAGACAATGAGAGATTCCACAAATCAGAAGGGAAAAAAAAAAGCCCAAAATTCAAAGGAGAAGAAAAATGTTGTCTCAAGAGCTTTTACAAGTTCTAGTCTAGTTGTCTTTCTCAACTTTGCACCTAGGCCACTGTGCAAGGAAATGTTTGTTGAGCACAGAAATGGATCAGAAAACAAACATCTTTGAGACCAGTGCTAAAAATGAGTGGTTGGGTCAAGGATAGTGTGGAAACTGGCTGAAGTAACAGGATACCTACAGCTAATCAAGCCTTGGTGTATCTCCACTTAACACCATTTGGTTGACCATCTCACTCACAACCCAAGGGCAGCCTCACCACATGTCTGAACATCTGCACCCCAGAGGGGAAGTCTGGTGTTTTACAATGTGTCAGTTTTTCTGCAACACCCCAAAGAAAGTGCAGTATGAAGGGCAGGTGTGGTGCCCTGTGCAGCAGTGCACAGTGACTCAAGCTACGCTGAATTGAAATCACCAAGATGCCCATGATTTGCTGTAACTAGTGCCCATTTATCCCTCTTCTTGCCTCCTAAATATAAGCAATATCAAACTGGGCTTCTTTGGTGATATTTGTCTTTGTTTTAAAAATCTACTTCTTTAAAAGTCTTCTTTGAAAAGTCCCCAGTTGTCAGGGGACTTTTGTTGTCAGTTGTCAGTTTCTCTGCACTGACTATACCTGGACTGGGCAGCACACACATGGATATATTCAGACACACACATGGATACATTCAGACACATTTAATTGAGTGAATCCCACCTTTCTCTTCTCTATCTTTTCTCAGGCCCAAGAACCAGCACCTACATTCCATTGTGAAGATCATCCATCAGTATTTATAATGGCCTACTAAGGGCACTGATGGATCTGAAAAATAGTCAAGCTCCTTTCCCTGTTATCAGGAGCTCTGGTTTTGGCTGATTCCTGACTCTGTGGAGATGAGAAAAGATGGATGATCTTACAATATAAATAGCATCTAAGTTTTAGCCAAAGTCTTCATTAAAGAAGGAGATGCTGCAGCATGACCCAAAGGTGGTCATTCCCTAGGGATTTTCTCATAACAGAGGCAGTGGGACCTCCTTTGATGGAGATCTCTGGCTTTCTGGAGTGCCCATGATAAACTATGGATTCAAGTTACTGTACAGTGGTGCCAGCAAAGCTCTGGTCTCAGTCACAGTTCTGGTACCTTTAGGAGCTCACTTATCAGTGCAGACAGCCCTAAAACAATGATATTGGCATTTTAAATGATTCGACTGCCCTAGTGTGATCACCTCACACTGGTTTACGTCCTGCTACAATGCTCCTACATTTTCTGCCCCCTCAAGCTCAAAAAGCATGCCCTGGTCTTACTAAAGGTGGGCATATCACCCTGCATTGTTATCTCCCCTTTGTTTTGCCCTATGCATCACCTTCACATGAATATTTCAACCAAGTCTAAAGTAATTTCATCTACATGTCATTCCACATACCTTCATAAAACAAGTTTCATTCTGATTGCATCCATTTCATGGGCATGAAACTGAATTACTTTGAATTCCTGACATGTGATACTAGTGGATTCCTAAACTAAGGATAATAGGTTCCGGTACTGATTACATGTTTTTTTAGACAGTCAGATATTCAAGGACAGGGAAAATTATACAATTCAAATCTTACACAAGAGATTATTTAAATTTCAGATCCTTTAAGAAGCATTTAATGACCTATATGAAATGAATTATTGGTTCTATGCCTTAGTGACAATGCAACTATAAAAGCAGCCCATACTGTATGGAAGAAGGCTGAATCTGCACCCACAGCATGCACAGACATCCCTGTGAATCCATGTATATGGAGCATCTCAGAGCACCAGAGCTCAAATCTAAGCAACTGCTAATTAGCAGTGTTTGGCAGGCTCACCAGAGTGGCCAAAAGGGGAAAAAAAAACAATAGGAAAAAGGTATGGGGACCAATCTGTCACTGTTAATGAAAATGGCATTGATTTCCTGAAAGGGAAAAGAAGGGAAAAGTGTGGCAGCATGGCAGGATGGTAGAAATGCTGCAACCTTCCTCGAAGTGTCTCCTTCTGAAGCTGCTCGGAGTAAGGCCACGGGAGCAATCATTTCAAGTCCATGCACACGCACATGCCACAGATAGCTCGGTGGAGGAAGGACAGGAAGGGCCTTTTGTATGAAGTATTCCAGCACAGATTTATTGTGCTCACCACGCTGAAGGGATCAGAGACAAAGGACTGAGACCATGCAGTGCCCAGTGGTCAAGTAAGGGGTCAGTGGCCAATGACTTGAGGGCACAGGGGTGGTACAAATGGGCAGTGAGCTATAGAGGGGATGAGGGATGAACAGGTGGGGGTGGGCACGGTCAACTGGCCAATGAGGGAAGCAATCTAAGGTAGATTGGCAATAGTTCTGCAGGGCACCATGGGGGAAGTCTTTTCTTTCAGCCTATGTGGAGAAGCTCCATGGTAGATTCTTCCAGGGTAAAGCCTGGACATTTCACTGAGGGGTTCCAAGGTTTCCACAGAAAAGCACTGAGGGCAAGCTCTATGGGAACTGTGCTGGCTCTGATTTGGGAAAAAACAAGTGGCTGTTACACTGCCAAAGCTTCATCTTTCTCAAGCACTGAATATAAGCATCACCTTTGTAATGAACGGCCAGCCTAGACATAAAAGGGAAACACTGGGAAGAAAATGAAATTTAAAAAGTTATTTTGAGATCCTAGTCCAATTGAAATGGTAATAGGTTTTAAGAAAATTAGTTTATGGAGAATGTTAAGAGAAACTAAACACAGGCACTAATAAACAATAATGCATATAATGAAAAGTAATGATGTTTCTCTGATTAATGAGTGTCAGTATTCAGAAGAAAGTCTTTTAAACACCAGTGTCCTTATGCTTATGGGTCCTCTGTGAACTGCCTTTAAAGGTAAATAGTTTTAATTTTTTTAAAAGCCTATTATCAGGTGGACTTAAATGAGATATACAGGAAACCATCATTCCACCAGAATTTTGTGATCCAAAAAGCTGGAGGTTGAAAAGCACTTGTGTAGAACTTATGGAACCTGGAGGGAAAACAGAGTAAAACAGAACACTTTAACAAGGAAATCGGGGAAAAGGGCTGCACAAAAATGGCTGTCAGGATGTTTTGTGTGTAGTGAACAGGGGTTAGAGAATCAAACATGAGTTTTACGAGAAAACTATAAAAAATTAAGTGTAAGGACATTTGGAAAATACAGTCAGCAATAACTAAGCAGCGAACTGATACTTGCATATAGAAAAACTAAGCCTACAGCAAAGAATGTGAATTATGGCTGTTATACTGAATAATATCGTTTCAGCCTGAAAAGGCGTTGCTTTCAGTGAGTGTTGCACAGGGGTCTTAGTTCAGCTCCACAAATGTAAGCTGAGGCTTTTAACTGACAGCATTGCCCCGAGGCTTGAGACCCAGGACACTGCTCTTCTACTCTATGCAGAGACTCAGAACACAAATAA
Organism: Hippolais icterina; assembly: GCA_013400075.1. NCBI lineage: Eukaryota > Metazoa > Chordata > Aves > Passeriformes > Sylviidae > Hippolais > Hippolais icterina. Next base: position 1,319,228 of record VWYN01005558.1, read on the forward strand.
AAAATAGTTGAAAGGTGCACAGAAGGGATTATTATGCCTATTTAAACTACCATGCACTTTCCTGTGACACAAGGAAGACCTGCCCATTAAGAATCCTTTGTCCAAACAACTTGTCAGCAATTTATCATAGATGAATCAGTGTCATGGTGTTCCTTACTGAACAGATGTAAACATCAGAGGAGAAGGGAGAACATAGTTTATCTCAGATATACAGCAGAAATACTCCAAAAACTGCAGTAGCTGGAGTGCTCCTTGGGGCCTGCCTGCTGTCCACAGTCCCTGGCTCTCCCTGCTTTGTAATGGCCACTCCCTCCCACTCCATCTTCTCACAGTCTCCATCACTTCAGCTACAACTTGGGGTCTCTGCCCCACTGATCTGTGATCTGAGTGATCTGAGTGATCTGAGTGCTTGGGGGCTGCCAAAGTGCCCACCCCCTGCTCCCCAGCACCCCAGGTAAAGCTGTCATACAGTGGTCAAGCTGTCAGCAATGGCCCTCCTGAGGTGGGTAGAGCACCTGTGGGGATGACCAAAGGGGTTTTCTGGTCCCTCCACAGAGCAGAGCTGCCTGAAGCCTCTCACGGCTGCTTACACCCCCAGCCAGCTGCTGTCCTCAATGCCAAAAGGGACAGGACAATGCCTTCTTTTCTTGGCAGTTCTATTCTGGCACTTTTCAAACCCTCTGGTTTGTTGTGTTTTTTCCAGACTCTCACAAATCAATTTCTCAGTCATCTTTAGTGTGTTTCTGTGAAGTGAAATGAGGTTATACATTATTCCTCCAGTCTCCTTCTTCCTTTCATTACGTCAAGTCACCACCAACATCTTTGGAGCGAGTGGATGTGCAGAGCTGCTCAGTTCCTGTGCTTCCTCCTACCACCACAGCACAGGCAAAAGCAGCTGGCAAAACCAGAATAATAGGTAGATCCCACATTTGAAATGTGATCTGACTATAAAATAAGAACCAGACTGCAGGTTATGATCCCATTTTTGTCTAGTTTTTCTCCTCAGAAGTCCTTAGCGTGAGAGAATTAATTTCTATATAACAACGTGTCTTGTCTTGAAGTTGAAAGCCTAGAATCCGCAGTGCACCTATTAAATACAGCTTCAAAAAGCACTTATTTCTGCTAAGGCTAGCATTTGCCTTATGTTCCATATTGTGCATCAATGACTAAAAACATTTACAGACAGTGATCACTGAGAGAGAAACTGAAATTTTTATGTGGAATCTAATTGTAATGCTGTGTTGATAATGTGAAGAAAATTTGATTCTTATACTAAAAAAGCATGCTATTTAGTGATTCTTTTCAAGAGCTCTAAGCTAGTATTTCAGCACTCAGCTTCTGAACACACATTACAATGAATGCAGAACACACAACACAAAGAAAATTACATTACATTTCTATTAAGTGAGTGTGGCATTTGGGAAAGATGCCAGGTTTATGATACTGTCCTATAAACTTCGATTTTGTTAGGTTTTTATCAAAATACCTAATACGGAATGGGTGGTGTGTTATTCAAAACACTGAAACAATGGATTACAAAGAAGGCATCTGGATCAAAGCTAGAATTATTTTCCTCAGACAAGAGAGGAGTCAAAGTCCAAGTAGGAGGATAAGATCTTAAACTGGAGACTGACTTCCATGGAAATTTTTCCAATCACTTTTGGTACATTTTGGATTAAATGATTGTTCTATCACAAAGCAGGATACAGCAAACTTAAATACTTTAAAATCCTCTTTAGAATCTTTTTCTATAATTGCATTTATACTATAAATGCTTCTTCTTATAATAATCACATTATTCAACCTACAGACATGAGTTGCAATAACTAAAAGAAGTACTACATCATATTATTTATTGTGAATTCTGTATCATGAAATCTAACCCTTAAAAAAAATTAAACTCCTAAAACTTTCTAAGGGTATTTTCTTTGTTTGTTTTACTGTAATAGTTTGGGCTATTTTCATTTTCCTTATGCTTTCTGAGCCAGATCAAGACTAGCTGGTGTTTTGTTCCAGATTTCCTTACAATCAAGACCTTTATTCTTACAAAACCAAAAAGAAAAAAACCAAAAACCAAAAACCAAAACAAAACAACAATAACAACAACAACAACCACCACCAAAAAAATTAAAACAACAACAACAACAAAACAAAACAAAAAACAAACAAACAAACAAACAAACAAACAAAAAAACCCCAAAAACACACCAAAAAACCACCACCCACCACCCGACCCTCCAACAGATTATTGAATGAACTTCTGAGGTCCAGGAGAGATGGACTCTAACTAAACCTAACTAAACCTGCAAACTAGAAAAACCTCATGAGCATGGAGCAGTTTCTAACCCTGACCTTACAGTCCCCCAAAACATGACTGAATTTCCTAGAGGTTCCTGGAGGAGAACATGGTAAGGGGGTTTTGGGTGAAACATTTTTCTTTCAAAAGGAAGTCTCTTCAATGCAGATATGTAGAAAGGTGTTATATTGTATTTTAACAATAGCTATCTGAATGTATCTAGCTGGGAAACATTAATATAGATGGATTAATATTAAAATAAGATGGGAGTAAAAAAATCTTATAGTGCCAGAGCCTGGATACGTGCCACCATTTGGGAGGGGGATAAAGTTAATTGGGAGTTTCTGTAAAGTTGTCTTGGTAGGCTTTTTTTATTCCTTCTCAATGATCAGGAGTGTCTGAAGGCACAACAGATGGAGCTTGGCATGGGGAGTATATGAGGTGGGGATACAGCCACCTTTGGGTGCTGAGTGCTACCCTTGCTCACAGCAGTTCCTAGTACAAGCGGGGGAAAGGCAAGAGGGATTGCTGCTATTTGCCCGCCTTTGTTTGCCCAACTGGGCAGCAGAAGATCAAGGGAGAATAGGAGAAACAGTCAAATTCTTGCCAGCAGTGCACAAAATTGAGAAGAGAAATAACAGATGGTAGTTCCTTTGATGCAAGGAACCCATCTGCTACTGCTCCCCCTTATGAGCTGCTGGGGATACTGTGTGGAAAATCTTCAGAAACAGGCTGTGAGAGGCAAATGTGAGTGTGGGTCACATGGGAGAAGATGGAAGATAGAGTAGTTCTGCCTATGGGAAGGGGACATTACGAGAAGAGAGCTGTCTTTCTGCTCAGCTCTTGGTAAGTCCCAAAATAGGCTTGTGAAAAGTTGAAGCAACTCAGTTATATAGGACAACATGCAAAGCAGCTGCTCCCTGATGTCCCACATAGAATACACGAGTGAGAATAGCTTGTGAAAACCTTGCTGCAAGGAATGTCCACATGAAGCTCATACAGTAGCTGTGGTACCAGGCTGCACAGTCCTGCAGAGCTGCTCACTTCTGCTGCTGACGTCATCTCTGATCACCTCTCACTCTGGCCTGCTTTGATGAGCACAGGTAATATATCTTGGTATCACATAACATTGATGGCTGACAACTACCATTTATTATTCCTTTTAAAATTAATAAGTTCATGAATCTTTCTGCTTTTCAGGCTGTCTGAGAACACAGGTAGCTGCTACCATCACATTTATCTACAAGATGTGAATGGAAAAATGTCGGCAAACAGAGGGACATCAACTTCCCTGTAAGATGGTAGTCTGGAGCATTCAGTACAACCATAGAAAAATAAATGTGGGCATCTGATTGCCCTCCTGCTTCTTCCTGACTGACAGCTGCTGTGCTGTCAGCTGCAGATCACACAAAGCTGTCACTGACAGGCAACCGAAGATATAGGAAACACCTTCCATGGAGACACTACCATGGAGAGGACAGCACAAGTACCCGGCTGAAAGAAGGAAATCAAATGCTAACCCTCCTCCTGATTTTTCTTTCAGAGAAATCCTTCTCCTTAATATTGTGAGAAAATGGCAGCTGTTACATTTTAAGGAATTTGACAATTTACTGATAGATGCAGAGGGGAAGCTTGATTTGCAAACTTGTCACAGATTCTCTTTGCAAGAGAGAGTCATGTCAAGAGTAGAAGCATGTTTTGAAAGTGAATTAGCAGGATATTACTGCAGGTGGAGGCAGTACGGTGCTGCAACCTTCCAGAAGCATCCCCAGCTAAAGAGTCGCTCGGTGTCACAGGCATGCTCTCACACAGACACACACACACACACTGGATAGCATGTAAATCCACGACACTAAAGAAGCAGGAAGGGTCTTTGTATGGGGCTCCACAGAGGAGGTTTATTCCAGCCACACGTGAAGGCCTCCAGTGACAAAGATAAGGCACATGTGAGGGGCCAGGGTTTATATATGGGGTAACGGGGGAAGTAAAGAACAGGGTGCAATGGGTGGAGGAGAAAGCGATGCAGAGGTGGAGTAAGGGACTAGGGAGACCAATGGTGGGACAGGGGTGGAGGATTGCACCAAATGGGGACCAATGGGAACTCCGGGAAGGGAGAACATTCTAGGGAAGAGACATATAAGGGAGAAAAGGGGCGGGGAGGCCAACGGGCCAACTGGGGAAGGAGAACTGGGATACATTGGCATGTCAACCAAAGAACCCTGAGAGAAGATTCCTTTTTCTCACTCTGACCTAAAGGGACTTATCTGATCTAGGGAACATCTCTCCAAGGGAGCGTCATGGATTCTGGTGTAGGAGGTGCACTGACCTCCATGGCAGGATGAGGCAATTGTTTTGAATATAGGAATGGTCAGGGCGGTCAAGTCTCTTGAATGACTTCTGTGTCCCTTAGCTGGCATCCTCGGACACCAATCCATGGAAAGCTGGAACAGGCATGCACACACACATACTTCAAGGTTATCCAAAGGAAAGGGCAAGCAGAATATTTTTTTCATTGTCTTTTCCAAAATGCAGTTGGGATGTGGTGTTAAGTAAATATAAAACTAGACTTTAACAGCCACAAACACACATTTATTTATACACTTGTTTATAAATAATGGTATTACAGGAGAATCATGACTTTGCCTTGATTGAGGACTGAGCATCATGAGCTGTGGTTGATAGGATAATGCAAACAGAGTGAGGTGAGCCTTGGAATGGGTTGTGGATCAAAAAGCCACTGGAGAACAGCATCTGAAACTGCTGGGAAAGTGGTATCATAGAGAGATTTGCTGGTGGCCAATGTTGACATCCAGCCAAAAATCCCTTAGCAGTACAGAATAACAGAGATTGAGGGGAAGCATTGCTCTGAAAACATCCAACATCTCATGAAAGCAGATTTCTCCAGGTGGAACTATCACACGTTGGCACTGAGGTGCTGCCCATCGCCCAACAAAGAGACAGACTGGGCAGAGCAATTTCACGTTCCTCCAGGACTGGCTTTGCCAACTCACTGTGCATTCACTGTGCATGATGAAGATCCTGGATAATCCTCATGTGTGTGCCTGATATGTGCAGCTTTTCCCTGTGCAGCTTGTCCTTTGCTTGGGGAACTAAGTAGGTTGAGCTTGACAGTATCACATTGGTGTTTCTCTTCCACCTGTGATAGACAGGAACTAGAAAAATAGGCAGGGGGAGAGGGAAAGAGAAAGAAGGATGGAAGGATGTCTTTGTCAATATGACAATAAGACAAAAACAAAATCAGAATGTGTATGGGAAATGTGGGAGACTTCAGTGACTGGTTGAGAATTGTGGGTAGATCAGAGACAGAACTGAGGGTGAAGGGAATTGTCCTCAGAGATGGCAATCTGCCATTTGATCCTTGTCAGTAATGTCTGGGGATATGACCGCAGAGTGAAACGGGTCCTCCCTTCCTGTCCCTTTGGAAAATACGGCCAGCAGTACCTTGCTGCTGCCATACTCATGGGAAATGGATGTCAGGAAAGGAGCTGCTAGGGATGACAAGCCAGCCGCCTGCTCCCCTGCGCAGCTCTCTCTTCAGTCTGGGTCTGTGTGTGCTCCAGATTCTGCTGTCTTGATAGAGGAGCTTGAACAAAAATATCAAGAGAAAACCTACTTGGGTGACTAAGCACTAAAAAATGAAGTAAAAGACTTATTATAGCCAGCCTGATAGATGAAATTATTTTGAAAAATGAGATTATATACGGGAAAGCTGTTGGCAGCCTAACGGGAAAAGAAATCTCACTATCAAGCGTAGTTTCTTTTCAATTATTGCTATTAATAAGCTGTGGTTGTAATGATTGGATACAGTAAATGTAGGTAGAGGTTACATTTGCTGCTCTGAGACTCCTGATTTTCCCTCTAACCAGTGATCTGCTTTAAGAGAAAAGCAAAATATATTACAGGAGCCCAAAATTTGCTGGTGGATTATTTCCCTGACTGTTCAGTGCACAGCATCACAAGCTGCCAGGCTGGCTCAGGGAGCCGGGAGGATGGGGATGCGGGGATGCTGGGATGCTGGGATCAGGCAGTGCCTGAGGCACAGCTCCCCAGACACTCTCCCACCTAAACTGACAGGCTGTCCCAATTCTGGATTAGTTTGAGCATGGCTAAACCACTTCCTCTGACTGCAGTTAACCTCCACATGTATAAATGCTTCAATCTTTGGAGCACTGTCAGTGTGAATTATAAAAAAACCTTTAAAGATAAGGGTCTCTGCAGTCTTTTGTTTAATTTTCTGCACATCACACAGATCTAATGTTTTCAGTGAATGGCTCTGAATTAATAGTGTTTATTCCTTGAGTTAGGAATAAGATCTGAAATAAACGAGTGTGTCTCTAAACAATCCATGCTGAATGTTGCAGACTTACCAATACGTTTGAAAAATCCCATTTACCTGCTTCAGAGACTATTTCATCTAAACCCCTAACCCAGCTCCACGCTGACAGGCAGGGACAGGAGAGCTGTGCAGTGCCCAGGGTGTTTGGTGTCTCAAATGGCCAGGGCAGGTTTCTGTGGTTCATCCCAGATGTGTTCCTGCATTTCCCGCTGCAGCACTTGCAGACATTTCTGAACAGCAGGGAGAAACAGGCAGAGCCAGCTCATGCCTACTGCAAGAATTATTTGCCATAGGCATGGATGCTTTACATTTCTGCTCTCTGTTCTTCCTCACAGGTTTATATGTCAATCGTTCCCAAGAAGCTTCAATTGGCTCCCTGGGAGTCAAAAAAATTTTTTTTGGTGTTTGAGTAGCTTTGTTTTTCTTAAATTCCCCTTTAACACTATGTAGCACTTTGTTCTGCATATTCCTCTTGTTTTTGTCCTCTATCCATTCTCCTTTGAATCCTCTGCTTTCCTCAGGTTTCTCCTGCCACCCTACCACTGATCCTATGAAGTTTTACAACAAAAGCCACACTTCTTTGCATGATTTAATTTCATATTTATACTGCATAGAAGACAAGTAGTCCTGCAAAGCCATTAATAAAGTGAAAAATCGCAGTGTATCTATATATAAACTAATCTGAATAATACTGTCATTGCTGCTGGGTTCAGCTGCCATGTACTGACAAAGCAGTGATAAAACACCCATGATGTATCTCCATCCTTAAAAACACATATAAAAGAGCTATAAACCAATGAGACCAATTATTGTTCACTCTGTATAATGAAATGTGCCAAAGCCAGCAAGGACTCATTGTGAACAAATCGATCCCATGTCTCAGGTTTTTCTGGTTGCAGCATCAGAGGGGTTCTCAGACAGACCTCGCACTCCCAGCAGTTTTTCTGCCATTCCTTGCAGCTGTCTTTATAGCCCGGTCTTGAAAATTTTGCTCATGGAGACTCCAAAGATAGGTCAGGGAACCTACCTGTAGTCTCTGCCTTCAGTTTATAACTGAAGGAATGGTATGCCTGAAAATTGGAAGGCAAAGTAAGTTGGCAAAAAAAGAATTCTTACGTTTATTTTTGTTGTTTTCTCTCTAGGGTGCTGAACAAGTGGAAGCAAACAGAAGGGAAGCAAAAAAAACCTTCAAAGAGATGTGGCATGTAAACCAAGTCTATCACTTCTGGGTTTGGGTGTTTTTATCCAGAAGGGCTACTGCTTCAGAGAGACAGCATTTAACTTGCTAGCCAGGAGTTACAGAAAGATCTGCCAGGACTGCCCAGCTAACAAAGCAGCAAGAGAAAAGCAGCACAGATGAATGTAGAGCAGTGCACATGGTGAAGTGACCTTAATTCTATGTTCCAAACTGCTAGTTCTCATGTCAGCTTTTGTCACCGGGCATTCTCCTACGTCACTGCAGACAGCACTTTGCAAGATGAAGCTTTCTGTCCCCTGACCAGCAAAAAGACCAGGAAGGGAATATAAACTATCTTTTGGTACTCCATAAGGCTATGGTGTACCCAGTCTTCTGAGAGACTCTGGCCACTGCAAAAATGAGATTTTACAACTAGAAAGGATACAGATAAAGAGAGTCAGATTGTTTCCTATTTCTGACCTATCTCTGCTGTAGAAGAAAGCAAAAAGATTTGGCTTCCTCATTTTGAAAAAAAGAGATTAACTGAGGACACAAAAGAGGTCTAGAAGAACATAGCTGACATGGAGCAGGTAGCGAGGGAATCATTATTTTTCATGAAACTAGAACCACGGCACTCAATAAAACCATCAAGCAGCAGGTCAAAGACAAATGAAAATAATGATTGCACATGTAGTGCCTAACTGCATTGCAGGACATAACATCCTTTTATTTTATAACATCCTGATATGTTTGGAAGCCCAAAGTATAAATAAATTTTGAAAGCTACTAGATGGGTTCCCAGAGGAAAGGTCTGTCAAGGACAGGTAGACAACATTACGTAGATACAATTTCTAGATGAGAAAGCTTTTAAACTAGAACTTGCTGGAAATTGGAGAAGTATCTTGGAAAGAATATGAATCCAAGATTGGTTTTATGACTTTTTCTGTACTACCAGTGGCTGTAGGATAAAGACGACACATCGGCTGGGGTATATGTGTATAGTACAGCTGTTTGTCTTCTATTTCATCAGAATAACTATTTACAAAAGCCATATAGTCAGAAATGGGAAATCATATTAGAGTAATTGATACTGATTGTTTCCATGAAAACATCAAACATGCAAAAATAACACTACTTTTCCATTAAAGAAAATCTATGTATATTGAATCGTGAAGAAAGTTCAAAATTTTAAAGTTGGAGGAGTGGAGATATGAGAACAATAGACATTTATAACAAAAATAGAGAACACAATGACGTAGACCTTCTGTGAGACTGATACCTGCTTTCCAGTGAAATTGTGAGCTTTTCCATTATTTGCAGCATTGTTTTCATGTGCAGGATTAAATTTTGCAAGGAGTCCATAGGGCAAAATGATGACATTTTCATATCTGTCTTTTTTCTCCCTCATCAGGGGTAGGAGGAAAAATTAGACTTTTTTTTCCAAAAGCTGACTGAACTCAGAATTTGGTAGTCAAATTATACAAACTGAGGAAATGCGCAGAAATAAGAAGAGTAAAGAATTGAGCACTCATGCACAACTAGTCATTTTCTTCACATTGTTTCTAAAGGTGATGCCAAGGAATTTAAGACAGGTTTAAATCAAAGTATTGCCTTAAGCATCAGCATTTCATTTCCTTCCAGCTCACATCCCAGCCAGTGCCAAAGATATATTAGCAATCTGATCAACAAGAGACTTGATTTCCATTTTGATAAGGAACTATAATTACTAGAACCATCTTGACAGATAGGTACTGTAAGAAATTAGTATTCCTGGAAGAGAAATTTGTTCCTTCAGCTAAAATAATGACCTGGTTTTACTGGCTATAGAGAGTAATGAGTGCCTCTCTAACAGATTTTGAGAAAAGACTCTTCAAATTATACATGCCCAGGAAAGATAATAATGTTCATCTCCATTCACAGGACAACTAGATTTATTATTTCAACCTAAAAATTACTGCAGATTATTCAGGTACATGCTAGAGATTCTTTATATCCCCACTGAGTCTTGCAACTTTAGAATGTTGTTGTTTAAAGGTGGTTATTATTTGTAATTTTTGGTTTTACACATCTTACTGAAATTACCAGGTATGAAGATCTAAGTAGTTTTTCAATACAATGCAACGTCAAGTTAATTGGCCCAGATACAAAGGATAGTTTTGCTTTCATTTAATGTCTGTATATTTTTAAATCTTTTCAGAGTTTAAAACTTAGGCATAGGGGTAGATATTTTATTTGGGTTCTTTCAGCATATTTCAACTGAAATGTTTCAGATTTTTTTCTTGGGGTAATGGGTTATATATACATTGGGGTGGTTTTTTTAAGAGGGAATCCTAATAAATTCCATCAGCTTTTTTTCATGGGATTTTCTTGCCCCCAAAGACCTGTATCCTGGTGTCTGTGCCCAGACAGAAGAGTGTCTGTATATTCAAAGGACTCATTGGAAATAGAAGAAGTTCTTCTAAAATAACTTTTTTCAACTTCATTTTTCTATACTCCTGTGATTTGCATTGTTATCAGACCTCACTCATGTCAGAAAAGCAGCAGGAATAGCTTTTATTTTCCAGCAGAAATTTCCATATGGGTCAGCCTTTTTGATCTCGTAATATTCTGCAGCACTGGAGAACAAACTCAGACAAATTATCAACAACACATGGAAGCTGGAGATAGATGACTGCAAGTTTTTTGGCCCCATTTTTTCTCTTATTCAGACCAAACTATTTTATTTTTAGATTATGCTACTTTGTAACCCTTCCATAAATAATCCACTTTTCCCTTTGATTGCAAGTTCATAATTAATTTATATTAACACATTTAAATCCAGAACAGGCCCTCATATGATTTGCAGATTTTATTAGTTCTTTGCCATCTCCTGTCTCTTCTTCCATTTATCATCTACCCCACTATTTCTTACCAGAATTAATAAACTTTAATCCAGTTGGTAAAGCCCTGAATAAGCTTCATGTGCAAAAGTTACAGTGCTGAGCCCAAACTTCCCTTTTCTTCTACCTTGTGCTAATAGGGGTGGTTGTTCATGAGTGCTGTGTCCTTCGGATCCAGGGCTCGGTTCCTAAGCCAAATAATTGCTCTGTAGCCACCAATTTGAGGTATTTCATTTGCCTGACCTAGAAAGCAACTGCTGGCTCATCTGTATCTTACCCGCAGGTTCTGCACAGCCCAAGGGTGCTGCAGGCTTGAACACAGTTTTTTTGTTCACGGGGATGTGATAGAACAAGTTCCTCACAGAGCCCTCAGATGAGTATCTAACCACCAGATTTACTCTAAAAACTGATCAGGAAATTATACAAAGCTAAGGCTTGATAACAGCAAGGCCAGCAAGCAATTCTTTCCTCAGCATTTTTCAACATTCCACCCCTCCAGTCCTCAACTTCTGGGCAGGCAGCTTCAGCTTTGTTCCACCCAGTTCCAGGCCAGATCTCCACCTTCTTACTCTCTCCAGAAATTGGTCATCAAACGACTCCTTTTTTAAAAAAGCCCTGCCTTCTCCTACCAGATTGCTTTCCTCAAGGACTTCCATGCCTTGCCAGGTAATGCATGGCTTGTTACCTGCTCCTCAGATAGGAAACAAAGTTATTCAGACTAGTTTGACTAGATCTTTGTTTATTTTTGCCAAAGAAAATATTAAAGTAACACCCAAAGATCTAAGGTTCCAGCTGAAAGCAATTCATTATGACCCTTTCTGCTTTTGCAGGTATGTATTTTTCATCAAGCACCATCAAAGTGGCAATTGATGCATTTCCGTTTTTTTTTTTTTGGCCCATTAGAGCAGCACAGTTACATGCTAGTTTCCAAACCCAGATGCATCACTTTGTCATTACCAACCTTACTTCAGTTTTTCCAGCTCACATGAAGAAGTAGCTTTTGATAACTGGGTCAACAGGAGGACAACATTTAATTACAGTTCAGAGTAGTCTTGATCATGTATTTCCTTCTTTCTGATGAAACCCAAATAAGATCAAAGATTACAGGTCTTATTTTCTGCCATATGGACCCTGTACTGATCAGTTGATTAGAAGTCCTTTTGGCATTAAACAGTTGGCTCCTTTCCTAATATAAAAACAACTTTTGCAGAATCAAAATTTTCCACTTAGAAAACTTTCTCTTTACCATTAGAATAATTGAAATATTATCTTCATTGTACTCAATGCAGAATATACTGAAGTTGAACTTCAAGATTCTTCCAAGTTACCCAAAATGTTTCATTCTGAAGCACTTCTACAATTAACTGCATGTAGTGGTTTGAGTGCCCACTAGAATTATTTACTTTTTTTCTGCTGTGAGATAGAATTAAGAGAAGAGCAAAGCAGGCTCAAAACTTAAAGGTTATAAAGAAACTTTATTTAAACAAAACTGAAAGAAAAACAATTAATAAGAATCAGAATAAAACTTTCAGAACACCTTCCCCCCTGCCCCCCACCTTATCTTCCCCTTCTTCCTCTGGGCAATGTATAAAGAAAAAACCTGGGATTTAAGTCAGTTTATCACTTCTAAAATAGTCTCTCATCAGTCCTTCTGGAGAGAGGAGTCTCTCTTATGCTATAGAGACTTTTTACAAGAAAAAGTAGTTGTCTTGTGGCTTTGATGTCACAGCGAACTAGCCACCAGGAAAGGAAAAAATCTGTTCATGGTGTGAAAAGTCCTTCCCATGCTTTGCAGCTTTCCCAATGCTGCATTTCATGGGCTTTGTAACTTATTGGGGTGCTATTTTAAGGATGAGCTGCCCTAGCATAAAAACAAGTTCTCTGTCATCTCTAGGAACAGAGGTCTTCCCCTTTCACTTCCGGGGCAAGGTTTTTAATTTCTCTCATCTCCTCTTTTTTCTGGTTAAGCTTCTGATTGAACTACAGCTACTTTAACATTTGTCCACTGCAACACTGGTACCTCTGCTCACTTCTATAAGGAAGAATGCTACACCCCCCCAATGCATTACAAAAAATTGCAGGGAAAAAAACCCAAAGTCTGATAGATCTAAAATATATCTTCACCATAGCTTCACAAAAGAACCTCAATCCAAGAACAAGGCACCCCCTCAATCCCTTCTTATCTAGAATTTGATTTCCTTCTTTATTGACTTCAGTGTCCGACACTGTTCTCCTCACATGTCCCCACCCCTTCCCTTTTCTAAATCAGGAGAGAACTGGCATTCACTAGTCTACCTGTTCTCAAATTTTATCACTTAAAACAGTCTTTATAGAGTTCTGTAACGCTGAAAGGTCAATCTCATCTAGGCACTGAACAGAGATGGCTCCCCGTGTCTCTCGCTACTGGTCTCTGGTCTCTGCCGACACTGTACGAGNCCCTTTCACTTCCGGGGCAAGGTTTTTAATTTCTCTCATCTCCTCTTTTTTCTGGTTAAGCTTCTGATTGAACTACAGCTACTTTAACATTTGTCCACTGCAACACTGGTACCTCTGCTCACTTCTATAAGGAAGAATGCTACACCCCCCCAATGCATTACAAAAAATTGCAGGGAAAAAAACCCAAAGTCTGATAGATCTAAAATATATCTTCACCATAACTTCACAAAAGAANCTGATAGATCTAAAATATATCTTCACCATAGCTTCACAAAAGAACCTCAATCCAAGAACAAGGCACCCCCTCAATCCCTTCTTATCTAGAATTTGATTTCCTTCTTTACTGACTTCAGTGTCCGACACTGTTCTCCTCACATGTCCCCACCCCTTCCCTTTTCTAAATCAGGAGAGAACTGGCATTCACTAGTCTACCTGTTCTCAAATTTTATCACTTAAAACAGTCTTTATAGAGTTCTGTAACGCTGAAAGGTCAATCTCATCTAGGCACTGAACAGAGATGGCTCCCCGTGTCTCTCGCTACTGGTCTCTGGTCTCTGCCGACACTGTACGAGCTGTGCCAGCCACTGGCTTTACTCAGCATCTGCCTTCATGTGGAGTGATGAAACAAGAAAAACTGCTGCTGCTGTCTTTGTCTTTCAGTCCACAGCATAGCTGGCTAAAAAACAGCTAAGCAAAAGAAGTCCATGGTGAGCCATGCTGAGGCAGCCACGGTTGCACAGCGCCGTGCCGGTCGCACCAGTCCTGGCCACACAGTCCTGGCCACGTGGCCACTCCCGCTCTGGGATGGCGGCGGTCACTCCCGGCCCCAGCTGCTCCTTTCGGCACTGGTCCTGGCTGCACGATTGCTGCTGGGGCCAGTAAATCCCCTCAGCTGGCACAGACCAGCAGGCTCTGCCGGGAAGCGGCCAGTGCTGTGGCAAAGCCTGGCGCAGCCCGGCCTGGGCCCGGCCGCAGGGGCCGCATGGGCCCAGCCTGGGCCGACCTGTTCAAAGGCTAAGAGAGAGCTACAAAAGCTAAGAGAGCTTTTCCCGAGCTTTATTTTACTTTTAACGTGTGTATCCTGCTCCCCAATTGGTTTAACAGGTTGTCAAAAAATGCAAAAGCAGCACACTGCAAATACCGGTTGCAGTGCCTTGTATGATACAAATTAGAGTGTCAATCTCCATTCTTTCTTAATGGTCTTGGTTTCCCTGACACAATTTGTGCATTTTTTATTTAAAAACCATGAATGTTTCATTGTGGGAGCCACAGGATTTTCACTGCATTATGGAAAATGTATCTGACCAGAAAATTCTGCTTTATAGTGAGCATCAGGTTATTCAAAAGCAACAAGATGCAATGCTCAATGTTGGAAAAGCTGCACGTGACAAATCATTTTAAAGTATTTTTAAAATTGAGAACTATTTTACAGATAATATGACTTGGTCCTGTGAAGTTATTCATGTGATTATTGTACAGTACAGCAAGGTTCATTAGTTATAGAATCAAGTTCTGTTATCAGTCCCAACAAATTGACTTCAAGTGGGGCTGCACTACCTCATTTAAGACCAAAATTTGGTCTATGTTACTGTAGTTTCACGAGAAGTTAGAGCAAACTGTGTTTCCCTTGCACAATGTCAAGCTGCTTTGTTTTGACGCAAAATTTTAGTACTTCCACAAAAAAATCTTGAAGGGAAAACATATTTGTATTTTTAAAAAGTGACTAAAACTAGCATAAAGATCTGATGTATATGAATAATTTTCTCTGAGAAGATGCAAAATGAGATATTTCTTTCAAAATCAGGATTTTTCCTGGTTATTTGTTTAACTCTTTGTTCTGCTGGCCAATTACAAATTGTTTTGGCAGCATGGTGCAGTCAAGTATTTGTAAATTTATACTGCATCACAGTGCAAGGCTTTTTTTTGTCCAAGTACCCAAATTAAGTATTTGCACATTCAGGAAGTACTTACCATGGTAATTCTTAATCCATAAGTACCAAGAGATTTTACATCATGGAATTTTCTTCTGTTAAAGGGTCAGATTCTGCCCGTGCCTACAAACCCCTGAGGTATGCATTATGCAGCTTGGCCCAGCCGAGCTGCTGTGACTGATGCACTGAAAAATAAAAGCCGATAAATTTGATAATCAAGGTGATGAGATGTTTGTCTGCTCCCTGGGCAGGTAAGCTTTTGCCCCTGACTCTGGGAACAGGCTACCTAAGAAAGTGGCTGGGTCACCATCCCTGGAGATATTTAAAAGATGTATAGATGTGACATCTGGGGACCTGGTTTTGTGGTGGGCTGGCAGTGCTGGGTTAATGGTTGGAGTCCATAATCTTAAAGGTCTTTTCCAACCTTAATGATACCATGACTCTGTGACTTCAGATCTTTGATGTACAAACCACCCCCAGCTCTGCGCCCAGCACAGTTTTAAGTGTCTCCCTCATAGCATCCGTCGATCTCTGCTTCACCAAGGTAAGACCAGGCTAGCTGAGAGAAGACAAATGTTTTTCCTGAAGTATCCACCATAACCTCATCCTCTCCAGTGATGTCTTTCATCACTTCCACCACGATATCTCATAAAGTGTCTTTTTAGTAAAAGTAAAAAGTCTTTTTTACTGCTACACAGTTCTATGTGACAGGCAAGGAGACTCACATGCATCAATTGTTAGCCATCAGCAATGGCTTTCCTGGGGCCTGACACCTTCCCTGTGCACTCCACTGACAAAATGAATTTACAGCATAGGCATTTGCAGACATCTCACTGGAAAATTAGGAAAAGGGAGCCAGCCATATGACAAACCAGTCAGAGAAGCTGCCACAGTCCCAGGCTGTCCATTGCCCCTTCCAGAAGGAAGCAGTGCCATTCTAGAGGATTGTTTTCGGCTTTGTTGGGCTGGCGTCAGAAGCTCCCTGCCCTTCTGAGTTTAAGGGTTCCAGAAGCAAAGCCCAAACGTTTGACAATTTATAAAAACAAGGTTACTTTGTTTTCCATCCTAATTTTTCATTGCCTCGGCTGCTCTGCTGGCAGGCAATTTCATGAAGATACGGTCTGATAAACTGACTTTGAACACTGAATCAATTGTGTGATTTAAAGTAAGAGCCCAAACTCAGCCAGCAAGTCATAAAGCAAAAAATTCATTAGAAAGGGAGCTGCAGTAAGCCACTCTAATAAGGGGCATCCTAATAGTTTTATGTTCAAAGCAGTCTTTAATGATAAATAATACTGTGTTTGAAAAGTAAAGAGACTGAAATAATTGTTTATGAAATTGCAATATATGGTTAATTTAGAAGAAAAGAAAGATTCACAGACATGTGGGTTTTTAAATCCTTTTCCACAGAGCTGCCTGATACAAAGGCCATGAAAGACTGGTTGTTATTAAGTGAGATCACTCATGGCATTTCTTTTCCTCTTTCTAGTCACAGAAAAGGCAGTAAAGAAAATCAGACTGACAAAGCTTCCCCTAGATAGGAAGAAAAAGCAGAGCAAAAGAAAATCCATTTGTTCTCACTCGTGGAATTTCATGTTATCCCATATAAGGGCAAGTTTATGCAGCAAATGCATCAAAAATCCTAAAACCCTGGCTGTTATAAAATCACCAGGACAACTGCCAAATGCCAGTTTCAAGGCATCTGTATGAGGCTAAGACAAAATTCAGGGCATTTTGGGATTCCAGTCCATGGTAAGCTGCACTAGAATAAATGGCACAACAGATTAATATTTCATGTCTCTCAAACTAAGGCATCTTTTTTAATAGAGGAGAGACCCAGCAGAAGGGAAGGGCTCATCAGCTAAGTCTCACTGCCAGCAATAGGATGGTTTAGTGCCCTCTGACCAGTGTGTGGCCCCAACAACATTCCTGCCCTTGGAATTTCCCTGGGAAACTCCCACCACAGGAAGACCAGGAGACTCAGAGCCCCATCCAATCTGACCTTGAATGTTTCCAAGGATGGGGCATTCATGACGTCTTTGGGCAGCCTGTGCAAGTATCTCACCATCCTTATCTCTTCCTTTTATCTTGTCTGAATCTACTCTCTCCTATTTTAAAACCATTGCCCCTTGTCCTGTCACAACAGGCTCTGCTAAAAAGTCTGTCTTCCTCCATGCCTGGTTGCAAGGCACAGCAGAGAGATGGCAGGTGTCCCTCCATCCTTCAGACTACTTTCTATTACCACTCCCCAAATCCAAGTCCCCAGACCTCTAAGCTTTGGGAAAAACAGCCAGTGCCAGAGAAATGATGATCAATTCTTTCATGCCAGTGTTACCTTAGTGTTCATACTGACTGAGACAACCTTCTCTACACTGACAGGGCTGAAGCCCTTGGGTGGGAGTAGAGGCACATTGCAAACTTTGCGTTTCCAGCAGCGAGACAATGGCATCAAGCCCTTAAAGAGCAGACAGATGTTGCTGTAGCGGTGAATGCAGTCTCCACACTGTCATCTAGTGGATTTAGTTGTGTCAGACAGAGCTCAGTTTAATACTACACTGTAATTTCACTGAACATAACTGCAGCTTAAACTTTTTTTTTTTCCTGAACACTTTCTGCCTTTTCTCACCCAGTTCTCCTGAGATTTCTCCTTTCTGAATCCTCCTTTTACAACAATTTTATTCTCTTAATTTTAAACCTGTAATACAACAATGCCTTTTTCTTTGGGTTACTGTAATTCCCAGGCAGGCTAGTTCCCCACTGCTAGCCAGTGACTGCAGAATGTATTTTCCTTTCTTTTAGGAGATGCTATCTTTTCCTTAAATTAGGGTAGAAATAAGTTTCTTGTGTGTGCAGGGTAGAATAAGTGCCCTTAGAGATTTGAGTGATATTATGAGTAGGTGCCCTCTGATACCCCTCCATGCTTCAAAGACAGATCTACAGGCTGAACACATGGGGTGTCCGTGCACTATGCAGTGCCTCTGCCAGTCCAACAACTTGCAGGCTCCTGCTCTGAGAAATTGCCAGATGAATTCAAGTACTACAAACATAAGGAAAACACAATTATGCCAGTTATGTTTGCCTAAACCTAACCTAGCAGAGTGCAGGTATGATAAATATTAGCAAAGTGAGCATGACAAACACCCCAAAATCCTGAGTTCTCCCAGTTCAAGAGGGTCTGCAAGATGCGGCTGTTGGGTTCATGCTCACGAGGGGTGTCCCACCTCATGTGTCAAGGTGGCGTAGAGGCATTTGTCTTTGTAGCTGTGGATTCCCAGACAGTGGGATTTTCAATGCTGATCATATTTTGCTAAGCCTACCTCTTTGTATTTGATTTTCCCTTTCATCCTCTTGGTTGTAGTGACCTGTGACCTTCTGTACTTGTTCATTTATGGAGCCAGATTGTTCCTCATTCCTGGGGAGTCAGCTCTGAGTCTGTCTCAGAGGCATCCCATCACTCCATCCGTATCCCACAGCTGCCTTCCTGAGGAGTCAGCTCCCCAGGCACCCAGAGACAACTGATGCCTTCCTCTTGCTCTGCAGCTGGTTCGAGCACTGGGATTTTGTAACATCAACCCTATGTTCTTACCAGATGTTAAATTAGCAATTAGCTAAATATATTATTTCCAGGTCAGCAATTCTCTCACTGCTTTGCAGTTATAGTAAGTCTGTGATTTGGCCAGTCTCTGTGATATCAGAAGAAATGCTAAATATGTTTGTGCTGCTTTGGCAATTTTGTCACTGGCCCACCTCAGGTCAATGGTCCCTCTTCTGTGGCCCTCTACTGCCTGCAGCTTCTCTTCAAAAACTGAGAGAGAAGGGAAAAGAATTTGTCAGAAATTGTAAACATAGGATATGAGGATATATTGATGTGCAGCAGAAAGGAGAAATGTAACTTTAAACATTTAGTCTGTTTACAAACCATGCTCCAGACTAGCTTTTCTTCTCTGCATTTCTGCTTCTGCATTCATACCAGAGGCTCTATCAAAAACCTCTTGGATGAGTGGTTATTTTAATAAAAATTTTCAATTTAATAATCACTTTAATGAGCCTCTGGGAAAAAAAAAAAATAGGTATCTCCCACAGGCCACAGTATTGATCTGTCAGGGAAAGAAACACATTGGCACATGCATGGCTAACTCCTAAATAAAAGCTGGGAGCACAGGAATCAGTTAACCTCCACTAGAGAAACCTGGATTGGCTTCTTCAAATAATTAATTTTCAATAATTTTGGTTAACTCCAATGATGATAAGCAAATGAAGAAGGTTATGACACAAAAAGGACAAAGAATTAGGAGCTAACAGAAGCTGCTGGAAATCAAATGTGTGTTAGACCTTGCTAACAGGTGGCCACTTGTCAAATTTGAGCAGGCCAACTGGGGAACAAGAGAGGCTGCTGCTTGGTGTAAAGTAGTTTATTAATTACATGGCTAGATCAGTCTCACGAAGGTAGGGTGTTACAGTCTGTGCCATCATGCAAAAGGCCTTCTAGCATAGAGTCCCCATGTCCCGAGCACCAGCAGCAGCAGCAACAGCGCCCCCGACAGAATGCATTATATTCATAAATCATCCCATCAGCTACAAACACGATGCTATTGCTGTCTTTTTGCACCTATCCTGGTCTAACACAGTTGTGTTGACAATGGTTGTCATTTCTTACAAGGCCTATACAAATAGCCCATCCATTCTGTCTAGCAATGTTAGCAATGCTGCCTTATGTCCGTGTTATGTCTAGGACTTAGTTAACTTTGTAAAAGATAAGGCTACTGAACTTTAAACTGGACTTCAGGGCTTTTCTGTTAGCTAATACAGTCTCTTACTTGCTTAAGGCACTTAAGGCATATTTTTGCTTACCTAAAACTTATATTCCCACTTGATGTCTGTGTGATTTTGTGTATCTCAGTGTCTCCGAGGGTTTCAAACCAACCCCTGCTTTCCTTTCTGTCTCTGAGCCTGTGTGCATGGGGTCCTGGGAGATGTCTATCTGGTTTCCAACAGCCACTCTCTCAGAGACAACAGCTAATCCACCCTGTCACCAGGTGACACCTGCCACCAAGCTTTTAACAGAAACCTATCCCTGTTGAAAGGGCCACTGAAGTAACAGAAGTCAGGACAGGAGAACAGTTACTTCAGAACAGAATTCTCTTTCTGTATCTTATCATGAATATACAGACCAAGTCTCCCAAGTAAGACAAGCTGATACACTTACTTCGGTATTGTGCTTAAGCTCATTATTTTGGGGGAAGCAGCACAACACCCTGTTCTGTATTCACCACTGAGAACTCTCCAAATAGATTTATTTTACTCTCACTCCAGGTAGAGCATCCTGCTACAGGATGAGACTTGCCTAAGAGAATTTAACTTAATTAATTTCCAATTAATAAAAACATTTGAGTAGTGATTTGCATTTTTCTTAAAAAAATGAAAAAAACTTATGCACAGGTAACCCTTTTCCTCCCCCATTCCAGGCCTGGCTTCACACCATCACCCCAGGCACCTCTCCTCCCCCCCCACTCTTGCAATCACTGCAGGATGCAATACACTCACTTCTTTCATTGAGGCAATGGGCAGAGCAGGGCTACAAAAAGACAACAGTGATTTATTTCTTCTGCTGGAATCCCAGGAAGACCTCTGACCAGCTCCATATAGAAAACAGCACTTGCACATATAGCATCCATGTCTAGTCCTCAGTAACTACACATTTGGCCCTTCTCCTGTTTCCAACACACGGAACAATGGAGTGAGCAAGGTTCTCATCAAAACACTGTGGAACAACTCTCTGCAGTTTCTTACCTCCCTTGCCACAAAGCGTCCCAGGAGTACAGAAAAGCTGAAAGCCTCTTGCACTAACCCAGAAGAGTGCCTCCCTCCCAGGCAGCTTCTCATTTCACTGCACTTTCTAATCCCTGAGAGCCTTTCTTTACACTGTGTATGGAAACTTATCATCACAGTACAAAATGAGTGTAAGTCCACAAAATCAGTGGTTTACAGAGCCATTAAACCACAAGAACTTACCATATGTATTGAATACTCATCTCCAAATATTAAAAGTGTCAATTTTGTCCTTTGCTGTCTTTCCCATACTCTTTCTATAAAAAGTATATTTTTGTCACAACGTTTTAAAACTTAAGATTTAGGGAATCATGCATCTTGTTTGTAGCTGTTGTTATAAAATTGCAAAACTCAGAACCAAAATGGGTTAATTGCCAATCAGAATTTTATTGATAAGAGGCAAGCAAGCAGCGCTGGGCGCGCAGGGGTCTCTGCCCCAAGCAACGCACAGATTCACTTCTCAAACTGATGGTCTCTTATACCATTCTAAGCACTTTACTTCCTCAAATTTTCAGTTATTTTTACTTGCTTTTCTTCATAATCAGCAGTTGTGGTTTTTGAAGATCTGTTGGGCGGGTGGTCTGAGATGGTCTTCTGATGACTCTCCAGCCTCCCATTCTTCTCTTAAAATATCTTTTTTCCACTAGTATTATTTTGGCTACACAGTTTGCTCGAGCAAGCATATCTATTTTGTTAGTCAGCATATATTTTGCAAGCCTTCTCTCAATCATTACACAACTTAAAGCTAGCATGTCTTCCTAGGGCCCCTCTCTCTCAGTTATTACAAAATCTAAAGTCAGCATGTCTTAAAATATCTTTGTAAAACCTGTCAGCCTTTTGTTAGTTTTACTTCTCTTTGTTACAAATTTTTCATACTCAAAAACAATTTATAACTTGTACAAAGAATCGTTTAAAACTTATACTACAAGGTAGTTTAAAGCCTGTATTAATTCCTTGCAAACAGTATTATTGTTAAAACAGTTAGCTAAAACCCACTGTTATATAGTCGCCTTGTTAAACCTCACTTCCATGCCTTACCTAGCTGACTTTTAAAACTCCTCTTTGTAATAATCCCATAGGCTCTGTCCACATTGCCCACAGACACACATACATAGGTGGGTGCTGTTTGATTGACACAAATCACGACCTGATTTCTCACACTGTTCAAGGTCCTATCAGAAGAGAAATTTGCATTGGATGTACTTGCACATCAGAACTGGTTCAACCATGGTTAGCTGCATGAGATGCAGAGCAGGAATGCTGAGAAGCCGCATCAGGCTTCCCTATGGAAAATTTTTCTTGTTGGGTCCTGTGACTGCCCATTTATCTTGTAGTTGCTGGAGATGCCCACAGGTGAAACAGGCAATGCTAGAGACAGTTGTATCTGCTCTGTATCTGTCTATCAAGCCAGCATGATCACAATAAGGTTTGGTGTTTACATGTGACATTTATGCACATATCCACAGTGCTCATTCTGCGGAGCAGATGGTCTCCAGGCCTTTCCCTGTAGGTACTCCTTGCAGCCCTAACACTGTTCCTTACAGATATTTTCCTTCCAGTAGCTGTCTGAATGGATAGTGGCCAACTTATGAGCCAGTGCAATTTACTAGAGAGATTCCAGTATCAGCAAAAATTGCTATGATATGACTACACTGGAGACTGGAACTGCACAGGGCAGATGAAAATAACAGCAACCAGCTGAAAATGGCATCATTGAACCCAGTGAACCCACTGAACCCACATTATGTTAAAGGACCTCATCCACTACTCTCTTGACTGTAGAACAACCAACCAACACAAGAACCAAGCAGAAGGTACAGTCTGTCCCAAAGATCCCAGCCATACCAAATCACTGTAGGCACAAGTCACCATGTAATCATTGTCACAGAGTTAAGATTCACTTCTTGGTATAAGGAAGGAAGAAGACACAGTATCCACTGGGACTCAAAACTGGCATTCTTGCTTATTAGATGCACCAGGTCAGTGAGAAGACTTCTCCAGATATTTAGAACATAAACATCATGGGTCAATGGACTGAATAATTTCCTACTGAAAAGAATTTACTCAAGCATTTATGTCAGCTTCATGTATCGTTGTGCAGAACAAAACCCAGACTAAATTCCTAAGAGGAACTCTGTGTTGTTTGTACTGGGTACATTTAAGGCTGCAATAAATCTTCATGCAGGCAGTATAATACAGGTAACTAAACTCTCAAGAAAATTAAAAACCTTCTCTGAGTTGACAACATTATTACAAAATCCTCCAGTGGCAACATTCCCCACAGACTAAAAGTTTGGCATCCAGAGAGAAAAACAAACTTAGCGAACTTGAAACTACTTCCTTTTAACAAGGAAGATCCAACACTTATTTTAAAGCTGCATCTCATCTACAGGAATATCTTCAATGCCTATTTAACTAAGTGCAATAAGCACAACTTCATACTTTGGATCAACAACAACAAAAAAAAAGACAAGGTGTAGTCCTCAAAAGTTTATTTCAAGTATAAAAATTGTTCAGTAAAGTATCTACAGGTGGTTTTGTTCAGCATAAAGGTTTAATAAGATAGAAAGAGTCAAGTACCAAATCTCTGTAAAAATATGATTTGCTTTTAAATTTTGAGTAACAGCGAAAAGGCACTTGAACAAAAGATAGCCAATGACAAATACAACAGTTACATCACAGTGAATGTGTAAGCAAACATTATCCAACACTTTATAAACAAAGAAATTGCAGTCTAGCTGAACTCAGGCAAGAGTGAATTCAAACTCCCTGCACTTCAACAACAGCACTTTTCTTTCAAGTGCAAAGAAAGAGAGAAAGAAAAGCAAGAGAAGTCTTCAGTAAACTAACGGTTCACAGCACTTTGTTCAAACTAAGAACTCAGAATTCAATCCATACAAGTTCCATAAAAAGAAATGTAACAAAACTGGGTAGCAGCATAAATACTTCATAAATGCCCCCAATCTGTATGCTTGAAATGAGGGGTTTATATTTCTATTCCCAGTTTAGAAAAAAAAAAGTTTCTACAAAAACAGAAAGCCTTTTTAGAAGCAAAACAGTCAGACTACTGTAAGTGGGAAACAGAAGTGTAATGCTTGAGAATCCACTGCAATCCCTTTGCAGCAGAAGTATTTTTCCACTGCCAGCAATGGAAAGTATAACAAGTAGAAGTTTCTGAGAATCAGGAAAGAAAACAGGCTATGACAGTTTAAATGAGTTTGGTCAAGATTCAATGAGCTACTCTATCTTAAAAAAAAAGGACAAAATATGCCAGAAGAAACAATATGTCTAAAACAGCATTTACAGCACCAAAGCATATTTGGACAATAAATACAGAATAAGATGGTAATTATTCACAAATATGAGGAAAATAAGGAGGGAGATTTTCAACACCCACCAGAAAACTGATTTTTTACAATTATTCAGCAATATGAAGTAAACAGAAAAAAATCATCTTAGTGTTGGCATTTTTTTCTTAGAGATGGTAAGACCTTTGATACAGGAGTGCTATCAAGACTTTTGCATCTTTTTTTCCAGATACATTTTCCTGTAGGTCTGAAACATCTCTTTTGAGTCTTTGACAGGAATGTGAAGAGTCTCTCCATCTCCATCCAGGATCTTTATAGCTTTATCAAGGGGAATACTGTCCTCAGCTGCAAGATAGACAAGCACGTTAAAGCAAGAGTCTCAAAGGACTCTATTCATTATGCATGTGGTACCTAAGACCTTCCAATGTCAAAAAGGATGCCACAAACTTCCCTCCTAAAGCACCAGGCACCTCAGATTTCAAAAAATCTTCAATGCATCTTTAAGCACAAAATGGCTATTTGAGTGTCTTCACAGGAGAGCTTTCTGGAGGCTATTAAGAAATGTGTGACAGAAAACGTGCATTTGTGAAAGGAAGAGAAGAAGCAAGAGGAAGGGCTAAAAAGATGGCAGACACCAAAGCCCAAGGACACAGACAACAGCAACAAAAGATGTAAAGGTTGCAAAGTATGCTACTTGCAACACCACAACACAAGTATCAGCATGCAAGCCCTCTGCTCCAAAGCTAAGAAGCATATAGCAACAAGGCTACAGACTGCACTTTGTTTCCTGTTAAGATCACTAGAAAAACAAGAGAAGAGCTAGAGAGGTACCTAAAGCAAAGAAAAAAGGACAGCTGGAAGCAACCTCACCCAAGATTTACAAAGGATGGAACAAACAAGATCCTGAGATGAAAGTTGCCACTGTTGTGACAGTTGACTCCTAGAGGGTATAAAAGACCATCTAAAAAGCATTTTGCCATTCAAGAGAAATGAGGAAGATATTAATAGTGGTTCCACTTCTGCCTGTCATACAGATTATCTTGTCCAGACTACTGGGACACACAGGTCCTGGAACTTGTGAGCACAGGTGTTAAGTGTGAACAGCAGCAATGTACTGTGAAAGCCAGAATTATTTTAAAAATCACTTTCTGTTTTTGCACTAGATTCTGCTATCACTTCCTATATTTTAAAGCGTGAAAGAGTCTTTATATACAATTTAAAACTGTATTTAAATGCTGTTACCAGTGCTACATCCAAATTAACAGCACAGGAAACCTACAACACTTACAACAACATATTCATAATGCAATAAAATGCTACACAAATCTTTGAGACTTGTAAATCTATTCTATGGTATCCACTTAATCAGCAGAATGAGTAAATAATAATTTAAAATGCTTTATTAAGGTTTACTACTGTAAAGGAACATTTAAAATCAAGAAAAGAGGATTTAACTTGTATTTCAAATGGGACATTCAGAAGTCACTTCACCTGTAGAGATCTCTTCCAGTTTCTTTTGCTTCACTGGTTCACATTTTAACCAATCTTCTTTTTTACTCTTGACACCTAAAAAGAAATTTTCAAAAAATGTTTCTGAGGTTCCTATATCACAAGTTTTGGCTTCTATTCAGCATTTAATTCTAACACATATACTAGCACATGCAAAAGGGAATTTCCTTCGGGTATGAAAATGACTCCAAGGGCTGATATATACAGCTTAAGATTTGGATTCATTTAAAAATCTAATACAACATTTGACATAAATATGCTTCAGAATGCACCATGTAAAATGTTGAAAAATGGAGTAGGGGAGAAGAGAAGGAAAACTACATGCTTAAAGCAAAGATGGCAAAGGTTATGGGGACTATGGGCAGGATATGTTTGGCCTAAGCCCACTCTATCCCTCAATATCACAGAAGATCTCTCCCTCCTCTGCCCAGCCAGACTGATGCACAACCAGGTGAACAGCAAATACATATCACCTTTGGTAACTACGCCAAGGGAATCTACTTTCTACAACCAAGCCAAGCTAACTTCTACAAGTACTTTAGAAAACCTTCTCCCAAAGTTACCTGAAACTGTCATGCTCTAAAGTATTCTAATTTCATTCTCTAAGGCTCACAGAAAATTAAAGGAAAACTCCCATGTTCTTTTTCAGCCTAAGACACAGCTGTGGTCTGTCAGAGAACAAGTTAGGATATCTCAGCCTTCAGCCTCTACAGTCCCATGTTTTCACTCTCTATAGCTTTGTGCAACATGAATTTAAAAATGAATACATAGTTTTAATTACAAAAGAATAATCAAGAGAGCATCGTACCTTCTACAATGACTTTATCTCTTTCTGGAGAATTCTTTGCAGTTAAGCTTTCTTCAGCAGGTGCTGAATTTCTGAACAGTATCTCTGGACATAGCTTGAACTCAAGGACTTCCTGTTTGCATGATTTCTCAACTGTTGAGACAGACACATCTCTTTTTGAGTTACTGCTTTGTGACACTTTGGTGGTTCTATGCCAGACGGGCCTGACAGGTGACGTCTCTAATTTTGTCAGATAGATGCGCTCCTGAGCTGTACGTTTAAATGCAACTCTGTTCAAGTAGTGTTTTTTGGGTTCCTTTTGAAGATGCAGCTTTAGTCTGTTATTTCTTCTGTTTAGGTATAGAAGATTTTTATCAGGAAACATTTTCTCAGAGCACTTGTCTTTGTTTTGACCATCAAGATGTCTTTCTTTGCTAGAAAAGTAGTTTTTAGACATGCTAGAAGATCGAGCCCTTTTCCTCTGTAACTTAAGCACAGAGCAATCTGCTAAGGAACTCCTTGGCTTCCAACCATTTTCTCCATTCAGTTTTTTAGCTTTGTCAGCATTTAGCATACAATTGTGTGCAAGCTGCTTAGAACTCTTTGCTTCAGATTGTTCCAGTCTTTCGTCTTCTAGCTTTGCTTTCTTAAGTTCTCTCGTCCCAACCATATTTTCCTTCATCTTCCGTTTGTATGTCTGCTCCTGCAAAGAATGAACTTTCACAGATTTATGCTGAGAATATTTTGTGTGTCTTGATTTGAAATCTACAGTGCTACTATCTGAGAATTTTAAAGCATCAGCTCGGTAACTACTCAATTTTTTATGTTTTATTTCTGCTGGTAATTTTGCTTGCTCTTTGACACTAATTCCTATGTCTTGCCTAAGCATCTCCTCTTGTCTTCTACAGTTTTGTTCTTCAGCTGAGTTCTCTTCACAAGTTTTACTTTTTTGTCCCTGATTGACTTCAGAGTGCTTAATTTCAACAGTTTCTGGCTTCACAGATTGGTCAATGTCCATTTTGGATTTCATGGTCAAACCTGGTTTGGTTATATCTTTTGAATGGGATTCAGTTTTGAAAACTCTCTCCTTCTTTATGGACAACTTTGCCATGCTGTCTGCATATGTATGATCAGTTTTCTCTGATAACTCTTGGGAGGCTGTCTGGTGCTCTTTCTTGTCAGCATAAAATTCTTTACTTGATACTTGGGTTCCTTTGTCAATTTGCAGATGTTCCTTCCAACTGCTGCTTTTATATTTATCAGCATCCTGTTTTTCAAAGGGATTAACTGGTCCACTTTTTTCCTGCTGTGTTGTAGGCAGTTTGTATTCATTATCCACCTTCAGCCTAGGATGTTTGTTTATTGCAGAACTGTATTTGCAAATATCTTTATTTTTGCTAATACTGTCTGGGATTTTTTCAGAAATTGTCAAGTCTCCCACTGCACTGTTTTTCTTCTTCAAGGCATCAGATTGACTGTTATTTTCTTCTGTCTCTGCAGGGTCAGTATTTTCAGCTTTTGGAAGCTGACAGTCATTTTTCTCTGAACCAGATGTTCCTAATTGAGAGGGACAATGCAGTGTTTTATAGGCTACAGATTCACCACCCGTTAAAGAGCAATCTTCACTTTTTTCACTGGGGTTAGAAGTTTCTTGTGGTTTTTTTTTTTCCTTCTCGCATAGATTCTGACTAGGCTGGACACTCCCTTCAAGGTTGTCCTTGTCAGCTGAAGCCTTTTCTGACTGTTGACTCACTTCTCTCTTGCTGTCACTAGAGGGACACTGGTTGTGTCCAGGAGACAGTTCTTGAACCTGGTCAGAGCTTAACATTGCAATTTTCGTCTGACTTACTGGGTCCTTCAAATGAGAATTCTTGTCACAAATTTTAATCTCTTTTTGAGACAGAGTCTCTGTCCCTTCAGCCACGGAACGATTTTGTGCTGCTTCTTTTGTTAGCATATCAGCACCTTCAATGCCATATGGAAATTCTTTCACTAGAGCCAACAGCTGATCTTTCAGATATTTACTAGGTTCTGTTCCAAAAAAGTTCACCTCCTTTTCTGTGCTATTTTCACTGGGCAGGGAATTTGGTTTACTGTGGTGTCCTGGAACAACAGGTGCATTTGTTTTAGCAGTTACGCTGATAGAGGAATCTAGTGAATTTTGAGCTAACTTCTGGTTTGTATTAGCAAGACTTTCTAAGTCATTTTCAGGATGCTTGAAAGATGCGTTGAATGATGTGTTTTGTTCAGAGGTAGAAACTGCTTTAGGAGGATTGTCCCTGCTTTCCTTCTCCAAATGGCTTGATGATTCTTCCAACATCTTTAGCAGCAAGCTCTCTCTTTGGGAAGTGTTATTGCTCAGCTCAGTTCTATGCAAGTCTGAAGGTTGCTCCTTTTGTCTTGCACCAGATGCATTTCCTTCTGATTCATGTGTTTCATAGATTGACTTGAACATGCCAGCTATTTGTGGATTATAAAACTTATGACCCTTAACTAGAGAGCATACACTAGAAATACAGAACATGTCATTTTCCAGCACAGCTGTGGACGTATCTCCCACCTCTAACACAGCTTGCTTGTCTTCGTGGTCTCTTATACCTTCCTGAGAGATCTGACTACAAAAATTTTTGCCTGACTTAGGAAGAGTAGCCTTGTTTTGTAATCCAAGCTGTAGATTTTGTCTTGCATCTTGCGCAGATTGACTAACTTTCCTTTGGTTTTCATCACCTAATTTGATCTGTTGCAAATCTGAGTCCACTTTTTGTTCCAGGACACAATCACTGGGTGATGACCAAGCATTTTCTATTGTTCCTTTGGCAGTATTTGCCACACTTGCACCATTTTCCCCCTCTTCTTGCAAGCTACATGTGCTCTCCAAGTTGATGGCTGGATAGGTTTTACCTTCAGGTGTTGGGATCTTGCCTGCCTGCTCACTTAGTGGTCTTTGTTCACAAAGTACTAAAGGAGAGACAACTGCTACTTGAGGTTCAAAATTTTTTATTAAATTGGAAGTCAATGTATCAAGTTTTTGTCCTACAGAGGTAGATGTTACAGGTGAAACGGCCTCGTCCATGCAAGCCAGAACATTCTTTTCTTCTGTCTTCTTTGTGTTTTGATTGGAGGGTGAAACCTGATGTGCTGCGGGGCTTTCATTTGACTGTTTATTCTGCACACTTACAGATTCTGATGGAAACCTCTCCCACAAGCGCAAGCATGCAGCCAGCTCTTCCATAGAGTAATTGCAATTGCTCTGGTTACAGGATGCATTTTCAGTAAATGGTGTTTTTTTCTGAGCTACCTCAGCCTGGAATTTAGCATCACCAGATGCAGTTGTTTCTGATGCAGGAGAGTTTGTGAGAGCCACAGATGCCTGCTCACCTTTCAGACTTTCTACACTCTTCTCCCTAGTGTTTTTTAGCATGCTTTCACCCGAGACAGATGTATCGAGAAGTGGTTTTTCACTACGCAGGAGATTTGTCAGTATTTTATCAGCGGTAGCACCAGCTGTCTTTTCTTTCAGCACATTTGTGCTGCTCAATACAAACTGAAGAAACGATGAGTTCTCGGGGCCAATTTGCACACTCTTTGATGCAGTTTTGACAGAGCTTCCTACTTGAGTAAAACATGAAGTATTGTTCGAGGAAGTCACAGTTCCTTGAGAAGAGGCCAAGGTATGCACATCCCTTTGTTCCAAGGTGCTCTCAGGATTATTAAATTGAGCTGGGACTTTGTTCTGAGAGAGAACAGGAGTGAAGCTTGATGAAAGGCTTCCCTGCTCCACCTGAGGGTTACTTTGAGTCACCTCCAATCTTCTGTTATCAGAACTGGCTAGATTTTTGTCCTTTCTTTCTTCATGTGAAACCATGAGTGTGGGCCTCTCTGTCCTCACTACTTCAGATGGGGAAGGTGGTACATTTTGTTTGGGCACGCATGGAAGACAACTGGCAGGAGAATATGGATAACTAGGAGGAGGAGTATTTTTGACATGATACATTCTTTTTCTATAATTATGGTATGTTTCAAACAGGACAACCTCTTTTTTAAGACAGTTCAGCCTTTCAGCTTCCCACGCTAGTCCCTCCTTTGTAATTCCTATTCCATGTGTTGCTGCCACTGAAGAAATCTGAGCATTAACAGGCCCATTCATCAAACTACTAGTCTGGCTCTCTGGAACTGAAGCAGGATCACCGAGTGGCTGTGAAGAAAGAGCTTCAATTTCTTTCACAACATCAAGCAGTTCTTTGGGAATGCCAGGGGATGACACAGAGCTTTCATTAAAAGACCGATTTGCTGTCACACTTCCACTTGGATTATAGACATTCCTGACTGATTGACTGACTTCTCCAGATTGCTGCTGCAGACAGTGTTGTTGAATACTGTTAAACCCAGGAGCATTTTTAGGATCCAGTGGGCACCTCTGCTGGTTAATGTTGTATCCATTAGGTACATTTTGCACTTCCTGTGGTGCACTCATTGAAGATTGTGCTGCAGGTCTTGAAACACAGTTGACAGACAACAAAGATGGTGCAGAATATCCTCTAGGAGCTTCTGATGCCATCTGACTCTGCTGAAATTGTGGCAGCTGTACATTTGTCCCAGTATTTTGATTCACTGAATAGGAAACTTTACCCTGCTGAGTATTGGAATTAAATATTTGGGGTTGGACATGTCTCCCAGGAGTACCAAGAGGAAAAGAATTATTCTGGGGATGAATGCCACCTTGACGTAGTGTTGCAAGTCTCAGAGAATTATGCTGCAGCATTTCTGGCTGCATGCTATAAGTGTTGGTATTGGCATATTGAGGCTCCCCAAGCACATTCCTTACATTATTACCTGTGTTCATTTGAGAGGACAGAGGGGGTAAATTTCTGCAGGGATAACTGCAGGGATTAGAGACTGGCCAAGAAGTCGGAGTCATCTCTGGCCGCAAAGGTGAATT
The DNA here is from genome assembly GCA_013400075.1 of Hippolais icterina. Taxonomy (NCBI): domain Eukaryota; kingdom Metazoa; phylum Chordata; class Aves; order Passeriformes; family Sylviidae; genus Hippolais; species Hippolais icterina. Next base: position 1,350,676 of record VWYN01005558.1, read on the forward strand.
CTGAACGGGAGGTTTTAGAGCTGTTATGTGCATCTGTTGATGTCGTTTAACTGAGTATTTTGACATAAAAAAATTATTACCAGTTACAGATGCTCCTGGTGAGGTTTGATCTGAAGTTTTGAATCCTTCAGCATTTATAGCAGGGAAGGCAGCATTGACAGTTGGCACATACATGATTTGGTTATTTTCAGCATAAGTGCATGCATTTTTAGAGGAGTTGGCATTTGTCTGAGGAAAGGCATGTCCATTAGGAAGTAACTGAGAGAAACATGCTCCTTCACTTTGCAGGTTTGTATTTACATCAGCATTCTGGACTGGCCTTAAATTCCAGTCCATCTTCTCTTGTTTTCTTTTTCTTCAGGCAAAATCAAAAATGCTAAAAAAAAGAAAATTTAGAAAAATTACAACCTTTTGATTAAAACCTATTTCACTTACTAAGAAGTGATTTAGAATGCATAATGAACAGAATGAACCTAAATTGCTGGGTAGGAAAGCAACCCCTTCAGCACAACTCGTGGACATCAATGGTGTCAATGTCAAGTTCCATAAATTGTGTCCCAGAACACAATTTAAGTATGAAAAGAGAAGCAAATAACAACTCTATTGACTATCTAAGACTAACAAAACCTTCACATTATTCTAATTCTATTATCATTCAGCCTTTTAATTTAACAATAGATTGCATATTTACCTTCTTCATCCAAAAACAATGGAAAAAACCCCTAAGGTATGTGTATAACATGACACAATAAACAATACTTAAGAGCTGAACAGAAGAAACACCTATAGTATAAAATACAGGCCAGGTTTTCAAACAATAAGAGTCAATTTCAATTAAACCTTCAAATACTACAAAAAAAAAGGAAAAATTAATTTGGGTTTAGTAAAAATCTCTCATAATAATGTGGACCACTAGTTTAATTTTGAGAAATATGACTGTGCCTCAAGTGAACTACAAGCAAAGCGCCCATAATTCTGTTTGCAGCATTAACTTACTCAGCTGGGAGAAGGCATGAAGCATAGACAGCAACACTTCTGCTACTGCAGTATTTACACCTTCAGGAGGTGACAAAGTCACATACCTCTAAGTCTTCATGTGTTATATTCCAGAACATGGATTACCAACAAACCCAAATGGGTGAGCATGTTACTCTGTAAAGTTTTTAGAGACAGTGCCTTCAAAGCCAAACATTATTTCAACCTTCAAAAATGCACAAAAAGCACAAAAACCCCCATGACAACCTACATGAATGAATGCTTGTCTGCATCTCGACAAGCTCCTCTCAGTATGATCAAACCCAGCTAGGACAGAACAAACACCTTGCTTTGTGCAGGGTGTTAGTTTCTCAACAGAATGTGTTATAAATAACTATGCAGTTGTTAGCCTTCACTATTATGTATTGGCTTTTGCAAATTATTATTAATCACAACAATTTTGATATAGTACCATTTGTAATCACTTTTAACTGCTTTAATATAGTATAATTTGTCAGCTTTTGTGGCCAATGCCCTGGCCCAGTGTAGCTTATATATTAGTGTGATAAATGTGTATTATAGTTTAGGCTTTCACAAAAGATTAAAATATGTAATGTTAAAGTAGCAAATGCCTTTATTTGTGTAACTAGCTGACAATATTGAGAATAACTCAGATAATTGTGTGAAATGGCTAATGATTTAATGTACTTGTGAGTATCTTATCTGTATGACAGCATAACATTGAAAAGAACCGGGAAAATAAACATCATAAGACAGAATGCAAAGAGGAATTTACCACTGATCCTACAGATATCAAAAACTGTCAAATCACAGAACAGAGGCCTCGTGAAGAAGAAAAATATACATTTCATCTGTAGTATGGCATGTCCTTTAATAAGACAAGTCAAAGGTCGAACCAAGCAAAAGAATTCCCAGAACATGTAAACTCAAAGGAATGTTTGAATATGTATAATATCCATGAATATGCATTTGATCAATGTAATGAAAAAGTATATCAGAAAATTGTTTTAAGCTAACTGATGTGTGTCTGGCAGTTGCCAAGTACCCAGTGTGCTGTTTACTGTCCCTTTCATTCCTTATGAAAATTTTAAAATCTAAAGAGTGAGCCTTGTTTATCACAGAATGTTTCATACCATTTCTCCTAGATCACCCAAGGCTCCTGACTTTCCTTCATGGGCTCTTTTAGATTTTAAGACTCTTCTGATTTCAAATTTGAGAATGAGAAGTCTCACTCATGTCTAACCTATAAAAAAATACAAGACCTAGTGTTACAATTTTCCAGGTTCTGTTCAAGGTTTCCAGGTTCTGGTCAAGATTCAAAGACAGCTCTAGCTTTCTTCACTCCTTTACTTTCTTTGCTCTCATAAGACACCAATAACAAAAGAAGACAGGAAAACAAAGTGGCATATGAAATTAGTAAAAAAATCAACATCAGTGTCCAGGCAATACTTACAGTGATGCAGGAATCTTAGCGGAAAGCCTGCATCCAAGGTAAAGCTTTCAGGCTGCTAACATCACACGGGGTATTTCCTGAAAAAATGATTGGGGATAAAACAATCACATCCTTGAATTAGACAGATGCTGAGGAAACCTAAGACGTTTACATTTTCTGGGAACATAACTGCAAGAGAGGCAAACAAGTCTAAGATGCCAACCTTGTACAAAAATAAAGTAACTGTAAAATCCTTGCCAGAGGAGGAACTTTTGACTACATGCAACACACAACTTCACCAAGAGTAAAATCCAATTATTATCAATGACAGGACCAAAAAATTGTTGCAACCAAGCTGGGAACAAGGGGAGGAATTAATTGCAACATTAAACCCTATAGCCTGGCCCAAAAGTACCAGGGGTGGAGACTGTAATGGATGTGCCTTGAAATTCTGTAAGCCATGATTCATGTGTTACAGGAATTACTATAAGAGGAACCACACAGGACCATGCCCAAGAATCACTTGTTTTGACATAAACTGTTTATCCCTAAAGCTGTTGGTCTGGTGTTTGTTACTATATTCCAAATGTAACTCACCGGGCTGCATCAAGTCCCTCCACTCCAGTGTCAACAGATGGATGCCATACATGGCATCCCAACTGGCCTGAGCCTCGCAGCAGGTGCGTGAACTGATTGGTTTGGGGCCTTGCCCTGCCCCTGGGTACCTGATGCTCTCACGGAGGGAACTACCTGTTCCCTTCTTTGAATCGAAAAAGTCAGTAAGATAAAAGCATGAAGGGAAAGTTACCCTGCTTATTTGTGTTAGCTCATGGGCTTAGAAATGCTGAGCGCAATCTAAATGCAGCTGAAGCCCAAGTTATTTCCCTACTAACAAGAAGTGTCTGAAGCCCAGCAGGACACTTAGGCTGGAATAGATATGACTCTACAACTCTTGCTACTGTGTTAGAAGCCTTGAGATGACTGTGGCGAAATCAGAGGGCCACAGGGTCCCTGTGACGGCACTATCTGTCCACGAAAAGCTTTTAGGAAGCTGCCTAAAAGTGAGTTTCTGAAACAAAAATCGATTAAGACAACCAGGACAGAAATACTTGGTCCAATTTAATTTCAGATAATCATATGTCAAATTCCTACCTCCTTGAAGCCCAATTGGGCTTACGAATCAGACCAACTATTAAACTGAGTATGGTGTTAATGGAGGCATTGTAACTGTGTCTCTGAGTGCTTTTTCACAGGCAAAAACCCTAGCCATATCAGGTGAGCATTCCCTCAAATCTGTTACTATGTGCTATTTGACCCGAATTGCAAATTCATGCAACAGACAGATATCCCTTGAATTTCAGAATCAGAAGCCTGGTCCCTCCTGTAGGGTCTGGAATCCAACTACAAACTCCATTGGAAAACGTAACTGTATTTCTGGTATGACTAACATATGCTCAAAGATTAAGGCCTTGAGATGACCAAGGTCCCCTGACTATTTCCTGGAGTGTTGGAAACCAGATAGACATCTCCCAGGACCCCATGCACACAGGCTCAGAGACTGAAAGGAAAGCAGGGGTTGGTTTGAAACCCTCGGAGACACTGAGATACACAAAATCACACAGACATCAAGTGGGAATATAAGTTTTAGGTAAGCAAAAATATGCCTTAAGTGCCTTAAGCAAGTAAGAGACTGTATTAGTTAACAGAAAAGCCCTGAAGTCCAGTTTAAAGTTCAGTAGCCTTATCTTTTACAAAGTTAACTAAGTCCTAGACATAACACGGACATAAGGCAGCATTGCTAACATTGCTAGACAGAATGGATGGGCTATTTGTATAGGCCTTGTAAAAAATGACAACCATTGTCAACACAACTGTGTTAGACCAGGATAGGTGCAAAAAGACAGTAATAGCATCGTGTTTGTAGCTGATGGGATGATTTATGAATATAATGCATTCTGTCGGGGGCGCTGTTGCTGCTGCTGCTGGTGCTTGGGACATGGGGACTCTATGCTAGAAGGCCTTTTGCATGATGGCACAGACTGTAACACCCTACCTTCGTGAGACTGATCTAGCCATGTAATTAATAAACTACTTTACACCAAGCAGCAGCCTCTCTTGTTCCCCAGCTGGCCTGCCAAACTTGATACTGGAGCAGTCCCACAAATTTGGGATTAAACACAGAAGGCTGGTTATCAGTCATTCATTAGATGTAGCCCCTGTGTGCCAGCTAAAGTCCTGTGAGTTTGTCTTCCATCTGAGGTCCAGGAGCACCCACTAGTTAAAGAGTCCTGGCCCACTCAGAGCCCACTAATATCAGCAGGCACAGTGCCCACCACCACACGGTCCCAGCTATTTTCTGCTATGCTCATTCTGTCATCTTGCCTCCTCTGTCAGGATGCAGCCACAGTTACCACCAAAGCCCTTGTGTTAAGGTAGTTAAAAACTCCCCTAAGCCTGTGCCAAAGGGTCCTGACCCAAGACATTTTGAAAGCCTGTTTAGCCCCAGGTATTCCAACCAGGCAGCCCACAGAGCCCCAACACTTGTTTGGCTTTTCCCAACAAGCCTCCATGCTGCACCTCTTCCCATCAGGGCTTGAGCAAGGGCCCTAGTGCCTCTCCCATCACTTCATCAACTGGAAACTCCCCAGCCCCTGGTTACCCAGACTTATCAGACATACAGTTAGCACCCCAGACAGAACCTGATGATCCTTCTAAGGTGCCACTTCACAGAGACTTCCCATTTGGAGGAAGGTGCCACCATCAATGGCATCAACATCTGTGTGTCCTCATGGGCAATCAGAATTCTGCTTTCAGCTGATCACAATGGAGGGGACCACTTCTCTCACACTCTGCAGTAGTCCAGGTTCCAGGAGCTCCTTCAGCCCTTCTCAAGGTCCATCAAGTGCGACTTCCCTAAGAGCCAGCCAGCCTGAGGATCTGTTTTTGAGAGGTTCTAACCTCCACTGTGGAGTAACTCCTACACAACTCCAGTCAGGTCTGCACAGCAGCAGTTTATCACTGCATGTAGCTGCAGAGCTGCGCACCACAAAGAGCAGCCAAGTAACAGCCTCTGCTGAGTTGAACCTTGCCCAGCTGGGGCATTGACAGAGTTACTGTCTCTGCATTATATGCCTTGTTTTTCACAGGACTACAGGTACTTGTCAGATAAGCAAGATGCAGCAAGCTACCAGAAAGAATAGTAACACACAGATTACTTCAGATAAGCTCCAGACAGTACATCCTTTTACAAGTATTTCCCTCTGATAATTTAGCCATTCTTACTCAGTGAGGACACCCATAGACCGGACCTTCTAAGATGCTCCAGGGAATGTACAATCTCCTGGTACTTCTGAATCAAGCTCCCCCTACTTTGGGGACTCTGAGAACCACCTCCCCTACCTCCAGTGACCCATGCTGTTAACACCCTGTGATCCTGCAAGCCCCAAAATTCATCATGTCTTTTCTCAGAGAACTGAAAAAACAGTAAATATTCACTTCCACCCACTTCCCCTTTTAACAGCCCCAGCCAGTCAGCTCACAAGTCCAGTGGGTCTTGGCACTGACCAGGGACATTGGAGCAGGACACTCTGCCTCCAGGGGGTAAAGCAGCTCGAACAATAACCCGATTGTAAAAGTTACCAGTGATGGATGGAGAAGGGGGATCATGCTGCACTTTGCGTAGAACAATGCTGAGACTAGCCTGATTCAATAATCCTAAAGCTGAACATTCTGAGGATGTGAGGAACAATGTTTCCTGGCAGAAACTAGCAGGGGTGAGGATGTAACCTAGTTCCTGATAAAGCAACCAAGAAGTGACAGCACTGATAATCTACCTGACACTGCTGAGCTAAAGGCTACTGAGCTGAAAGTGTTGGCCCAGAAACATCTGACTGACAGTCAATCACTATAAAAACCCAGTCCCAATTTTTAACAGCAGGGACTTGTTACGAATGCATAACTAAAGGCCTGGCATGGGATGCTCCAATAGTCTATTAACTGTAAGTCCAGTTGCATTCAAATGAACCAGCCAGGTTCACAAATACTGTGGTTTATTAAATGCAACATATATACTCTTTTGGAGGGCCAGCAGTATCTGCATAAACTGCAGAGCAGCTAAATACAGCCCTAACAATACCAAGACAATCACAAGCTCACCTTCTCACGTCAAAACACTCAGTATAGCCAAGGACACAAGCGTGACCAAAAGGTTCCCCTTCTGCAGAGGGCAAGGAAAATGTGTCCCTACAATTTTCATATCAAATTCTCATCCCCCAGCTAAACACAAAATCAGGGTCCTTTTACACCTTATTAGCGTTATTGTGCAAAGTGCTGTGGATGGTCAAATTTTCTGTTCTTAGTGATTGTGTCGCACGCAGTATTTCTTGGTAGAAGGTATACCTGGTAGCAGTTGTACAAAACATTTCCTGGTATTGAGACTGCACTGCTCCTTTCCCATTTCACATTCCTACCCAATGCCATGGCAACAAAAACCTCCATCACGTTTCCATGTCTGCTCTGATCACTGATGCTCTGATGTGTGGGCCCCATCTCATACTGAGTTTTGCTATTTTCTTCACTGTTTTACGTTTCCAACACTTTTAATATACCCACTTCTGGAAGTGTGTGTGGAGATTCCACTCCTTTGAGTGGGGACACCTCCAAGGTTATTTACCGAGGCTGAGTTAAAGATACATGCCCAGAGACCTTGGTATGACTGAGCAACATCAATCTCTACTTGATTATTTTGCCAGCTTTAAAATTGCCATTGTAATTATAGTTAACTATCTATACTGTGTAGTATCTAATTCTGATTAAGGTCCTTTAGTCTAACTGGTGTTATGACCAGTATTATCATCAGTATTAACACCATAAAAATAAATAATTTTTTCATATTGCTTTGCCTTCCTTTATCCTGTGGGATGAAGTTGTATAAAGATTCAACTTTACATGCGGAATTCTTAAGACATAAACATTTGACTAAATCTTGAGCAATAACTGGATCCTGCCACACCCAGACTCCTCTCTGATGAGGAGTGTAGAAAGCAATGGGATCCTTTCTGTACCCTGTGACTTAACAGGAGGGTACACCTGATAAACTTTGTGTGAAGCTTCCATTCTGCCTGTGACAGCTACCTAGGCATAAATTTTGCCCCCTCTCTGCCTCATACCGCAGTCGGAAAAGCTGCCAATCAATCAATGCCATTTACCTTTCCTCTTATCTACGCATTGTCAGTTTGGACATTAAAGACATTCCTCCAGTGTCCCAACCACTAGACCTATCAACTACTTTGTTTGTACTTGGATTTGCATTAATTATACCTTTACTCACTTACCTCCAGGCTATGACTGTAGTCCTGCCAATGGTGCTAAGGTAGCTCAAGCAGTATTAGCTGAAATTTCTCCCACTCCTGCATCATCAGCATCTTGCTGATTTCTAGCACATATAGATGGGAATCTTACACAAGATATATGACTCCAAATTTCAGCCCTCAAAAGAGCACTAAAAACTTTTTATCTCCCTGGTAAAAAACAGGGTCCTGCCTTGTAAAGTGTTGGGGTTATTTTTTAAAGGAATCTTTTTGCATGCCAGTACCAAAGGCATTTCTGAAACTGTCTTGCAGTCTGTTTTCTTTACCCAATCTACTGCCTCCTTCAAATGCAAATATCGAGTCTCCTAGGTTCTAAACTTTTGTCATGAAAGGCCTAGGTTTTAGTCAGCTGGGCTACTCTCTCTATTCCTTGCTCTGCACACATTGCACCTGGGACTGGAGTATGAGCCACAAACACTTCCAACCCTTCTCCTGAAAGTATTCAACAATATTGGTATCCATTTGTGCAATGGTATATAATAAGTGTTAATTATAATTATTAAGCTAAGCAACTCATCAAATAACTGTACCCTTACCACTTATGTGCAATACGACACACATTGATGACAGAGGCGAGAGGTAACTGTACTACCATTCTTTGCAACAATAAAGTGGATTGACTGTAGTCATAGGGATGAGCTCAACTCCTTGACCAAATTACTTATTGACAGTTTGGCTCTGGCTCACAAGGAATTAAGGCCTAGGCCATGACCAGGTCAAGGACTTTTCTAGTTCCAACCTATTCTTTGAAAACCCACATAGGAACAGTGTGACACAAAGAGCTTTGATGCGTAAGAGCTGGGAACGCCAGTCAAGCGAATAAGACATCAATAGCAGGTAGTTCTTCCAGGACTAATTAGCAAGGAACAAGTGAAATTGTGGGTGCAAGGAATTTTATGCCTACCTTTTCAATGGCATTTAATTTGACTACGAGCCAACCACTTTATTCCACAAATATGAAAGCCCAGGTGACCCTTTTTTTGATCTCTCCCAGCTGCACAGTTGTAACCTCTCCTTGAGTTAGGTCACCTCCAAGTTTCTCCTTGAGCCTGAAAAACCCTTTATCAACTGCAGATCTTTGGTGATTGGTATCATGCACTTTGTATCATAGGGCATTAAGATAATGTATTAATACTTTTGAATTATTACTGTTATTGTATCTGTACAGTAAGATTAAACCTTGCCAGGGCACTTTCTTAAGCCTCACTTTTACATCATTTTACTTCAATAAAACCACTTTTTCAGCTACCTGTGCCAGTGGTTCCCTAAGTGGTCTAAATCTCCTCTGCAACCAGTGTAACTGAGGCACTCACAATAGTTTTAAAGTATTCTTATTCATTGCTAAAAGCTCCCTTTAATAGAGTCAAAACTCTATAAACATAGGCATTTCAATGCCGGCCACTGTGATCACAGCAATTTTGTACCTCCGCAGAAGTAGTTTAGCAAACAGAAGATTCTAAGAATTGAAAGGACAAAAGTTCAGCTGCAGGCCAGCAAAACTTTGATTTCCTGTTTCTGCTTCTGGACTTGTAGCAGCATGTCTCATTTAACCTAAAGTATTTAGATCTAATCCAGCATGCCTGACTTATGGTGTTATAGAACAACAGCCTGAATCAACTAAAGGTACCCAAAGAAAAGAGTACATAAAAATCCGTAATTCTCATTTTCCTCTCTTTTTAACTGTATTTTAGATGCCATAACAGCACCAGCACACAATAGTTTTCTTGCCCCAAAATTCTTAGCAGTTACATAGGAGATAATTTGTTGGAAATTACCTTAATCTCAGATTGCCAATCAATCACAGAATATTTACAGTAAACTTAAGCATATGAAGAGTAGTAGTCACTTCTCTTTGCAGATTACCATTCCACCATTTCCAACAGTGTATTTCCCAATTTTACCTATCAACTTCTGACAAATCCTGATGGGATTCACCCAATAATCTTTAAAGAGCTGCTGATGTCATCACAAAGTCTCTCTTGATGGTTTTTGAGGGATCTTGGGAATCCAGAGAAGTCCCAGCTGACTGCAAGCAGGCAAACGTTGTCCCAATTTTCAAGAAGAGCAAGAAAGAGGACCCTGGAAAGTAAGAAGCCAGTCAGTGTCTCTTCAGGGTCTGGTAAAATCATGGAAAAGATTTTTCTGGAAGGTATTGAAAAACACTTGGAGGACAACAGTCATCAGTCACTGCCAGCATGGCTTCATGAGGGGAAAGCAAGCTTGTCACACCTAATTTCCTTCTACAACAGGGTAACCCACCTAGATGATCTAGGTAACCCAGTACATGAATCTTTCTGGACTTCAGTAAAATGTTCATAGGATGGTTATGTTTTACTCCTGTAGCCCTCATGTTGCATCAGGCTCTCCTTCACAGCCTTCCTTTTTGTTTTTAGCATTGTCTTCTCCAAACACCAGGACTCCTGACATTATTTTATTCAGCATTATCCAACACTGAACTGACAGTAATTCTCAGTTTGTTAGTGGGTTTTTTTGTTTGGAGATGAAGTGAATACACTTCATTCTCAAAGTCTTTAAAAGTTGAGGTGCTCCAGGGGAGCTTTCTCTTGCCTATTGCAAGCCCTTTGGCTCTACTGACAACAGTAGCAACTTGAGAAGCTGCACTGCCCAATCAAAAACTATTTCAGAGGGAATTTTGCAACACCTGTCTGCAGCCACAATGTTGCACCCAGAGAAGCAGAGCAGCCTGGCTCCGGCTCCATGTATGCAGCAGGACATCCCTCTCTACCACAGATGGCTGATGCATATGAAAGAGACAACCCAGGCAAGGTCAAAGGCCTGGAAGGGGGTTATCTCGGGTGCCAGAAGGCACCTCAACTAAGAATCAACATCTTGATCTGGAGAGCAGATGTGAGAAGAGATAAAAAAAAGTAAGTATCACTGACCAAAAGACACTGCTCTTTACAACTATAAAAGCCACACAAATTATTTCTGAGACAGAAGCCTCTTACACACTCCCTGGAAATGTGCAGAGCAGCTTCTACAAAGCTTGGACTCATCTTGGTAGATACTCTTCCATAAATCAGCAATTGGATGGTGAGATACATTGAATCCTAATCTGTATTATTTCTTTGCTAGCCCTAATATAGGAACCTCAATCACACTGTATTGTTTATCTACTAGTAGTGTGTCTTTGTTTATTCTGTGTGGTAAGAAGTCTCGTTTAAGTCTTATGTCTGCTTTCCTTAGTCTATTCAATAAATCATTCATTTTGTAATAGACCTAATTGGCCATTATTAAGAACTTGCAGAACAAGAGTGAGTTTTGGGGTGTTGGCCACCTCAATTAAGTTACTGTTTACTCTCAAAGGTCTGGGCAGAGGCAGAGACTGGTTTAAACTCCCCTCTTTATTTCTAACAGCGTGATGATCCAGCCCAACTGAGACAAGAAGGCACAGACTCACACCAGCCCAGAGGCTTTGCCTTGCTGTCTTCTGCCAAGGAGAAGGCAAAGTCTCTCCATGAATTCTAGCTCTTGACCGAGTACCAGCCACCAGAGTTGCCACCACCAGAGAGATAAAGGGAGAGGAGGGGGCTGCCACCATTTTCCCTTTGTCTCCCCCATGGCAGGCACCATCCTGAGGTAGCAATCACTCTGCCATTTTGAGCTTCTCTTTGTTCCCCAGCAGTGTGGGATATTTCAGTAATTTCCTAAAAAACTGGTGGTCTCACTGTTATTTTTTGCCTGTTGCTATTTTGGGGTTTTTTTAGTAAACTGTTATTATTCCACTTTTATCTCCACTACTTGTTTCTCCTTATTGGTGGAAAGGGATTGGTTAAAACTATGGGGAGGTAACTCATTCTAGAGTGTTCCCCTAAATTTTCCTAAACCAAACTTGGTCAAGCAGGACCTGCCTTTCCTAAGCTCATGCTAGCTCAGCCTGATTCTCTGATTGTCCTACAGGTGCCATGCGATGTCTTTCAAGATGATCTGCTTCATGACCTTCCTCAGTACAGAAGGCTGAAACCGCTACTATAGCACAGTTATATATATATATACACACACTATATAGGATACTATATACTAAATAGTATATACATATATATATGGACTATTTATTAAATTGGTATTTTCAAGCTTAATAATTGTCAAGAAGAGATTGGTTTTGGTCACCCATACTCATGACCATGGGCAAATCTCTTTCACTCAGCCCCAAGGAGTTACCACGAGTAGCATCCCCACTTAAAGGAAGAATCTCCATGTACACTCTTAGAAGGGGTGTGCTAGAAATCCCCACCATAAAAAAGAGAGGTTGGGCTTTTATAGGATAACATGATTGACTGTCAATCCTACATTGCTAGGCTAGCTCAGCAGAACATAATTCATTTAAAACACACGATTAGTACTATCATTTATTCATTCCTTTTATCAGGAAACATCTGTCTCCCACATCTGTGCTAGGGCCAGTTCCCATCAGGAAACACCAGTTCCTTCACATCCTCATATTGTTTAATTCTGACATGTTTCAGTCAGGCTGACCTCAGCATTCTTCAACACCAAAACCAACATGACCACCTTCCCTCCATCACTGGTGAATTTTGCAAGTAGGATGAAATTCAAGCTGTTTCACCTCCACTTATACAGAAAGAACATCCTGCTATGCTCACAAGTTTGCAATTTTATGTCAAAAAATTTTGAATTTTGGTTTCAATAAGGATGTTTGATGCAGGACTACAGCTGCAGATTTCTACTTATCACACTTCATGGTGACAACAGCGAAATGCTAAAGTACTAAGGCCTGAATAACAGACCTTGGGCCAAAATTGACCTCTACATGAACCTTCCAACCAAATGTTATATTTCTCTGTTCATTGGCAAAACATGGTTTCTGTATTTAGAACCCAGGCAAGCCAAATCTAGCCTTGGTTGGAGTATAGGATCAAAGATAACTCCCTTGGATTCTCCTTGTGCCCTGGCCAGGCTTTGGAAGAAACCCAGTAGGGGAAAGAAACCAGATGTTCCCTCACTAGAAGTTACAGTAGCTTGTTTATTTAACAGAATCAAAACTGGACCCCCTCACAGCTAAGTCGGAAGCCTCATTTCCTGTGGGTGGAATCACCTGCAGGATTTCCTGGTTACCAAGAGTGGTTCTTCAGTCCTTTGCTGTGACAGTGGCTTCCCCCAGCTGATGCTTACCCTATCTTATCCTTTTGTAATTCTTTGCAGTTTTGTATTCATAAGTTTGTGTCTGTGTCTTTTCTGACCCTGCCCATCAGCAAAACAAATGTAGACAAACAACAAAACAAGTGTCAATCTCTGAATGTGCCTTAAATCTTGGTGGGATCCCAGAAATTTTGCAGGTGAGAAACTACAATTATGTAATTCCATTTTAAGACATACTCAGGGGATAGTACAAAAATCAAGAAAAAGGCATTCCATGGCATCTGGCAATGGTCCCAATCTGCTAAAAGCTAATAATCGCACCCAGCAACACTGTCATGGGAACTGTGGTCATAGTCAACAAGTCAAGAATAAAGAAGCCATTCTTCTCACCACGAATGAGCTAATGCAGATAAGCATCATGCCACATAACAACCAGAAGCACTGGATACTTCCGAAAAATCGGAATTTGTCATAAGCAGCATCTAAACTGAGCTCCAAGAGGTTATTTTGAAAGGTAAAAGTGATTCTTCTGCAATGAAGAATGGACACCAGACATTTTGAGGAGCTAGTTTTCCATGGTACCAAACAACACACCAAAACCAGCAAAAGAAACGTCATTTTTCAGAACAAAATGGAATCTTCAAGATTGTATTTGATTGCTTGATTGTATCAATGAAGCATTTATTGCTTACACTCCTCAGAGAAAAGAAAAATACGTTCACTTTTGAGTAATAGCTGTAAGCCTGAGAAAGCAATTTTCAACAGAAAAGATTTGTGGAGAAAAGGCATTAATAACAGGGACTGAGTTCATCAGACAAATTGACATCACCAAATAGTCTGTTCAGAATCCTACAGATGGAAGCTTTTCAAATGGTAGCATCAGACTCCCTCATACAAAAATATCCTTGCCTCTGCAGAAAAGTTAATGTATGTAACTGAAACACATAGCTCTAAGTATTATCTATAGCTCATGCTTTTCTAGTTTTTAAGTATTACTATGATGGAAGAAGGTCAGCTACAGATGGAGTCCAAAGCTGCCTTTTCTTGAGTGGAACATTTTTTAGAAAATACCTCCACCCCTACACTTCAACTGCAGATTTCTATTTACCACCACACTGTTCTGCCCCTGGACATGGTCAGCACAAAAGACACAAACACCAACTTTAAGGAATAAGTGTAATTTACTTAAGTTTAAAACAGCAAAGAATTACAAAAAGATAAGTTAAGCAATGCACCTAATCACTACTACAGAAGATTTTCTATAGTAATTAAGAAAGGTCCATCACCTAATATTTTATTATCATCCAGATCTGCACTTCAGCTGCAGAGCTCAAGCCACAGTGAAGGACTAGAGAACCACTCCAGGGAACTGGGAAATTCTTCAAGTACATCCACCCACAGGTGAGGTCTCCATCTTCGCTGTGAGAGGGTCCAGCTTTTATGCTGTTGAATAAACAAGCTTCCATACCTTCTAGTGCAGGAACATCTGGTTTCATTCTCCTCTTGGTTTCCACCCAAAGCCTGGCCAGGGCTCAAGGAGGAACCAAGAGATTTGGCTTTGACCATGTACCTCCAAACAAGGCCAGGTATCTGATTTCATGGCTGTGACTGGCCTCTAAACACAGGAAGAAATATATTCTTATCACACTACATGTTTCACTAATGATCATGCATCTTTCGCTAATAAGTGGATGCAAATACTGTAAGTTTGGTTGGAAGGTTCATTGCAAGACTTTGGCTCAGGGCCTATTGTTCAGGCCTCAGTACCTCATACACTGCACAGAAATAAATGAAATGCAAAGAAACCATGAACATGCTTTAACCTCCAAGGAATTTCCAAATTCCTTTCAAGTTTCAATGCACATTTAAAGAACCGTCTTACATTCCCAGTAGTTGTAGACATCCCCTTTTAGAAGTATTGTTCCCTAATCATCCAACACCTAATGACCACTCATTGGAGAAAAGTTTGCAATCTATGTACAGGATACTGACTGAAGTGCAAATTATCAAGTTAATTGAATTTCGGTCATTGAAATCTTTCACAAGCACAGACCAGAAGAGCTCTTTGGCATATCTGCATTTTATGCAGACCATTTATAGTAAGCATGAAGACATAGGGCTACCTTCAAGATCACCCATACTAACAATACCACCAGAGTCTCCTATGTCCTGATTACCAGTAATATATCAAAAGATCCCCCCGCAGATATTGAATTTTAATTTCCTGTGAAGTACCAGTCTTTCATTAGTGCCCATCAGCAATTTAAAAAGGCAAAGATTACCATTACCTAATGCTAAAAACCATAACCAAACGGTGTTTTCACCATTTTTCCTTGCTTTTTTTTTTTCTTTCCTTTTAAGTCACCAGCAGGCTCTAAGGGTTTTCACAAGCTCTCATAGCTATGCTTAGCAAAGCAGGAGGTCCTCTAGAAATTAAGAGAATTGAATTGCACCTTCTTGCCTTTCTGCTCCCTCCTTTACTCCTTTTGCTGTCTTCATCCATGCCTTTTAAATTATGGGGTAGGGAGTACTGCTCTCCCTCTGACAATTGTTAGTCTTCAATACAAAGAAAGGCTCAACATCAAACTAACAGGTTAATTATTACAAGTAAGATGACAAACGCTATCACAGAGTCTCACATCTCTGATACGTCTCATATCCACTGATACGTTGCTCATGGCTGCAGCAAATTAAACCAAACAAAAAAAAGGCAAATAAAACAGTTAGGAAAGGCTGATTTGTGTAAATCTTAATAAATATAAAAATATTCTCCTACCAAAACACCTCAGTCTGCAGAAAACAATCCAAGTCAGCAATTTGTTGGCTTCTAAAGAGCCCGTGTTTGAGGGACAGCCTCCTGCAAATCAGAATATTTTACTGATTTACAACTATTTTTTTAAAGATTCGTAGGAAGGGGAAAAGCAAAAAAGCATCTGTGTTCTAAACAGAAATCAGAACCATAACAATAAAAAAAACCTTCTAAAAATCTGGCAGACCAATGAATTGGAAAAAGTTTTAGCTTTTATTTAGAAGGAAACAAAAACACCCCATAACAGACTTGATATAAAACATGCTGCAATATTTTTTTTATCTTCTGCCAAAACATCAGACAATAGATTATTCCTGGGGAAAAAAATACTGTTTAAGCTTAAACTACAAAGAGGGCTGGATTCTTGAACTCACTGCAGTGAGCCACACAAACATTGAACTAATGGTTCTTGGTAAACATCTTGGGAACTACTGTAACAAGTTTTCCAAGACTGTGAACCTTGAGACTCACGGGAACTTTTATATTGGCACAGAAATCAAGAGTAAATTATTGCAGACAGTAATATAAAAGCAATCATTATCAGAAGTCCGTTTTGTCTGCCAGGAATATCTATCTGAATGTTTTGGGACATCAGTTGGCTAGCTCAAGGCAACAGAGTGATAAGAGCCCGGTTAGGAGGTTTTGATGTTTTTAACAAGTTTTACTCCCATCATTCTCAGATGAATATTTTCTCAGGAGAAAATATTTACCAGGAGTCACGACGAGCTGGGTTTGTTTTATTCTATTTTTAAGTCCTCCCCCGAGGCTAGTTAAGAGCAGGGAAATGCCCAAAGTTACCACGGAGCTCCTAGAAAGAGTTGAGTCAGCCTCCCAACAACTTCTAGGAAAACAACCGCCAACATTCCTATGGGCTTCTGAAACACATCCAGTGCTCCAGTGGAAAATCTACTCATGTTTTACCTGATGCCTCCGGTTTTCATTGATGCCACGGATATACAAAGTGCATCTCCCAAAGCACAGGAAGAAAATTGCTATGCATTGATGAGGTGCCTGCTCTTTTTTCTCACATTTTCATCTGCCTCTGCAGATAGAGTGAGTTAATTCTATCAGCTACACTACTCAGACAACTCAAAGCAGAAAAAGCAAGCCTATACCTCTTTGAATCCGTTGCCTTTTTTCTTCTTTAATAGTATAAACAGACACATCAGTTCAACCACAATTCACGACGGCAGGTGTTCCTCTTACACAAAGCAAAGCACCGGCTCCTTATTACACACCTTATGATGCCTTTCTGAGAAGCAAAAAAAATCACTAACGCTGGACTTTCACGGCAGAATTTAAACACAGGACACTCGAAACACCCGGTCTTCAACCCTGACATTGATTATTTTCTCTTGTCAGTTATGTTTTGTGGCGGGAGGGGGATTTCCTCGCGCTTTTTTGGTTTTTTGGGGGGTTTTTTTAAGTATCTTTCAGCCGCATCTCCCTTCACTGCCATACCCAACGGAGATACACAGCAAACAAACCTCTGCGTCCTTAAGGTAATCGGGGCGGGGGATGTTTCCGGAGCCTGCGCATCGCGTCGTCCTTGTTCAGGCACTCGCAGGGCACTTACTAATTGATGTTAATTAGTCCTGCGACACGAACAGCGGACTAACTGCCGGGTCCCGCGCTCCGCCCNNNNCACCCCCCCCCCCCCGCCCCTCTCCCTTCCTTCCCCCCGCCGCCGCGCACGTCCTCACCGAAGCCAGCCAGCGACTCGTCCGGGGCCCCGACTGTCGACCCCGACGGGAGCGGAAGGAGACCCTGACTCCGGGCAGCGGGGCGGGAGCTCCGGGGCGGGGCAGGGCAGAGGCGGGGCCGGCGCGTCCTGCCCGCCCAGCGCGGGTGTGCGGGGTAGGGGCCGCGCGGGAAGGCGAGTGCGGTGCCTGAGGGCTCACCCGCGGACGGCAGCGATAGACTGATCCCGGTCCTCGGATCTCTCCAGGCTGAGCCCCTCCTCCCTGCCCCTTTCCCTGCCTCCCTTCCTGCCTTCTCAGCTCTCCAGAGAAATCCCACAGCTCTCCGCTTCAAGCGCGTCACGTTTTTTTAAGAATAATAGAGTGGTACTTTCACATTCCCCCACGAGCTGAGGACTAATTGAGACTTCAGTTAGAAGAAATGTTATAAATATTCTGAAAGAATAATCGATTTAGTAAGATAAAAGAGGTGGTTATGATTACAAGTAGAAAATTGTGTAGTATAAGGTATAAGAATGTCAGAAGTGCTGTGTTTAAAATATGCAGCAGAAACATCACCAAGAAGCTACTGGATGTCTTACGTTTTGTTCAAGAAACTCTGGAGACTGTAATAAATAGGTATGATTTGTCCTGATAAAATTGAAATAGTAAATCAAATAGTAATCAATTGTTATAAATATGTAGTTTAATTCGAGGGGTTTTTATTACTGTTATATAGTTTGATTTAAATAAAGTGTGCTAAAAGGTACCCCTTTTGTACCGATACCAACAAGGGGGGGTAGGTAACTGGCCTGTCCATAGAACAATAGACCTGTATTCTCCATATCAATGAGGGGTGGACCATGCTAAAGAGGCTCCAGATAACGATCACTAGTGCCCATCAGAACTGATTCAGCTCTCAGAAAATCCGGTCACTCCATCTTCCTGGAATCCTGACACTCGCTGAGACCAAACCCAAACCAAGACATGTTCGTCTAGCAGGAGCTTCAAGAATAATTCATAGACATGTTTAGTGAAGACTTCAGGAATAATTCATAGACAGATCCAGAGATGTGACCAGATTTCCTGGAATTCTATTCTACTCTTACTCCAGGTGGACGGAAATCCTATCTGCATATTCAGACTGGACAGAAAACTAGCCTTGGGGCCTAAAAACCTTATAAAAACTAACCTTCGAGAGATGGTTGGGGTGAACTATGGGGGACCCAGTGCGATAGAAGGTGGGGTCTTAGTTCACCCGGCAGCTCGAAACCCGGGCTCAGAGCTGCTGTTTGATTGTGGGACTTGTCTCTTTTCGATCTCATTTTGTCATTTTCTAATAAACCTCTAAAACAGAATATTGGAGAACTGTCGTTTATAACATCAATATTTTAAAGTAGTAGTTAAAATGTAACTTTTTAGGAGAAGAAAGAGGGGATGTGGAAGTCTCCCTTCTCCAACAGATGTTTGGCCTTGGGATAACAGACAGAAGCTAAAATTATCTAGCATGGGAAAGTTTTGGGATGATGTCCAGGCAGTTCGGCCTTGAAGATAACAGATAGAAGCTAAAATTATCCAGGATGGGACAGTTTTAGGACAAAGTCCAAGTAAATGTTAATTAAAAATTAATTTATTGTCTCAGTGTACCATGAAATCATTTCGGATGTACATATATAGAACATATAATATAATATAATACAGGTTAGTACACATGTGTAACCAGTAAGTTCATTGGAAGGGCACTAGAGGAAGAAGGGAGCCTTCCTCCCCATGAACCCCCGAAGGTGGGGAAGACCACCAAAAAGGGGTAGTAGAGTCTGCCCAGTGGAGGAGGAAATGGGCGGTGATAAAGGAGGAGACATAGATTTTACGAATCAAAAATAGGAGGGAATGGGAGGTGACATATGGCATAAAAAGGGCTAGATTAGAGGTCATGACTGGTACATGGGACTGGACAGGTTCTGCCTGTGTACCCCGAGGTATAAAATTTGTTTATGTATTAGCACCAATATTATCTTTTATCAAAAGTCATTGTAACTTTTATGCTGCTCAAATTAAACTTGCTGCGACATTTGATTTGTTTGGGGGTTTGTGGGTTTTTTTGATTGAAATTAAGCAGCACACTCATTTATAACAAGACCATCATGCAGACCAGTTATGCTGCTTGGAAACCCCTACCCTTCCTACCTTGATTGGAATATCAAGGATTCCAATCAGTGGAACTCAGTAGAGATGCCCAATTGTCTTACAGTAGGAACATTGATGAAGTTATTTAACTAGCAAAACCATTTATGGTTAAGGTTAAATTTAAGAGCAGGCATATTATGCATAAAATGTAAAAGAACTTGTGTAACAATGACTCAGCAGAAAAGGTATATCAAATAGATGGATTTTGTTTACTAAGCTTGGAGGAGTACGTGGGACTGGACAGGTTCCCTGGCACCAAAATAAACAAGTGTCTGCTTATTCACATTGTACAGAAAACTACGCTGTGAAAAGCCAGTGTCTGTGAAGAAGACAGAGGAGTCCTGCAAATTTATTTCAATAAAGGGAAAGAGTGCATTGGGCCACACCCCTGTGAAGTGTCTCTCAAGGTTTCAGGGTGCAGCCTCCTTTCATCCTAAGCTCCTGACCACATGTTGCTGTGTTCCTTTCCCCATTGGCTGAGGTACTAGCACAGACTTCCCAGACCTTGCCTACTCCATATTCCTTCTTGAACTTGCATGGTCATTTCTCCCTAAAATTCAGAAGTTCAAGCCTCCTGAGTTCCACAATAGACTTTATGTGGACACCTTTCTCCTATTACTCTAAAGCTCAGAAAATCAAACTGCCTGGGTCCAGCTCTCTGGGTTCTGTAACTTGCTCAGATTGATGTTCATAGAGACATGAAGACCCATTTCCGCTAAAGGCCCCTCACAGCCATTCTTCCAAAACCTGACTGGTTCTTTCAGTCATTCCTGAAGACAATAACACTCTGTTTCTCCTATCATTAGTGAAGACCCCCACCCATCGAGGTGTATGTGAAGATATTAGCATATATTTTTCCTATCAACATAAAATTGATGTTGGATAAGTTTCTTTCATGCCATTTGGTCATACAACTGGAGACTAATAAAAATTCACAGGAGTTATCCCCGTGCATCCTGTATCACCATAAAGTAATGCCTGCTTCTTAAAACTATATTGGTGTTAAGGAGTTTGATTCCTGCATTTTGGTGGCAACTTGACAATGCTGAAGTCAAACATTCCAAGGATGTGAAAAACAATGTTTTCTGGCAGAAACTGGCACAGGTGGGAATGCAGCAGACAAATTTCCTTATAAAGCAACAACAAATGATACTACATATAAGGTATCTAAAGTTACCAGGCTGACACAGCTGGCCAAGAAACATACAGTTGGAAGTCAATAACTTTATAATACAAAAGCCTGGTCCCTTTTTATTTTCTTTTAAGAAACTGATAGATTCTATCACAATTTTGAAGTATTAGAAAGCAGGCATTCTTTATTGCATCACTGGTCACCTGGAGGCTATTTCCTCTAACTGCGTGTGTTGTGACACTTTACAACAAAGCATTTATTCCACCATGCTCATACATATGGATTACAGTGTACTTCTTGGCTAATACATAAACATCACTTTTCCTAGAAGTAATTTGCATGCATCTGCCTCTTACTAGATGTTCTCTTATGATCTTATGAGGGTTATCTGAAGGGGTTTCTGGTGGTCCTACTCAAGTGCCCACAGTGTTAGAGATGACCATGTCTTGAACTTCTCTTCGGGCATGTGCTGTTGCTTCTTGTTACATAGTTTTGCCCCAAAAGCCACTATATCCCTAATTATCTGTTTATTCACTGGTTCCAGCTACATTTAGCATCTTGTGTGTCTACTTTTACATTCTGTTATCTGCTTCTTTGAAATACATTGTTCCTTTCTTTGGACTAGTAAGGCATTGTTATGTCCCATTCCTGGCTAGGCCTGTGTAGAAGCCAGGGCACCAAGGAGTTAATGTTCTGCTACATCCCAAACAGCAGCAGCCACTATAGTGCAAGTGGGCAAATTAGAACAGGACATGGCAGGAAAGGGGGTCTGTATGGAGAAAGAGTAGCACCTTTCTGGGACCTGCTTCCCTGTTCTGGTCTGTGAAGACTACAGACACAAAAGACAGTGCAAGCATCAAGATGAGGTCAAGAAGTGGGCATGAACTGTTGACCAAAGGATTGAGACCACCAAAGACCCTCAAAATCCCTCAACCCACTTCTAGAGAGGTCCTACAGAGACATCTAGATTGACTGGAGAGTTTTGGCAATCATCCAACTGTATGAATATATCAAGAGCAAATGCTGGATTCATCACCCAGGATAGGGTAATCCTGGTTATATGTGCAAATTGGGGACTGTAAGGAATTAAAAAACACAGTTGCCTATCTGAAACTCTATTAAGGGTAGGGAAGGATTTGCAATAAGATAAACACAGAAAGAAGAAATTTGCAACAGGAAGGCTCCCATTCCAGGCCTGGTGGAGGCTATATCTGGTTAGCACATCCTGGTTAATGCATCTGGACAAAAATTTCTGCCGTGGCAAACTTTGTGAAAGGAAGCAACTGCTCATACACATATCACTGGTGAAACAAAGATCACCCATATTATGGACAGACAGTACCTGTGACCAACAGTCCCTCAAAACATTGGAGGAAAGAGAACCTTGCCTACACTCACTTTTGCATGCCATGAAGGGACGCCTAACCTTGCTTCACCTGTAAATTAGGAACACTCCTCCATCAATACACATAACTTGGACTGTATAAAGGTGGTACCACCAAAAGAACAAGTATCGCTCAACCACCAAGAAGCCCAGAGTGAGGAAGAACCAATGGGACACCTCTGGATACGTGGATGGTGGATCAGCTTGATAACTCTTTCTCTCCTCCTCTCTCTTCTCTGTTTCCTAGTTCTTTTTCTATCTCTCTGCCTCATGTTTGTAGCTAAATAAAATCCGTATAGTTGACACCAGCACATGGTTTCATTTGCACCTTAATTCAGGCAGAGGCATCTCTCACTAGTAACAGAGATACGAGGCTGAGGAACAGGTCCATGAAAAGAGATTGGGGGATTTGGACTGATGGCAAGTTGGGTATGAGTCAACAGTGTTCCCAGGCAGCCAAAAGGGCCAACCACATCCTGGGGTGGATATCGAGCACAGCACTTTGAGCTGTTTGAGGGAGGTGAGTGTCCTGCTCTACTGGTGCCACCTCGCCTCTGTAGGGAGAGTTGTGTGTGAGTTTTAGGCACCTCAAGAATGACATCAAATTACTAGAGAGTGACCAGAAGAGAGTGACCAAGATGGTGAATGGCCTCAACTGTAACATTTTCGAAGAGTGGAAGAGGCCACTGGATTTCTTCAGCTTGTGGAAGAAAAGACTGAGGGGTATCCCCATTGCAGCCTACAACTTCCTTGGGAGGGATGTCATGAATGAGTATTTTGGCTGCTTAAAGAATCATCATCAAAGTTATTATTAAAGGAGGTTTTAATATATATTTATGAAAGCATGGCTTAACAGAGTTCAGTGGCAAAGTTTACTACCACATAGAATTGTTATGAATAAGGTGTGGTAATTGGCTCATGCAAATGAGGAGGAGTTGTTGAATATGGTGGGGAAAAGTTCTGTTGGGGTTTGCAGTTCTTTCAACATGTACTTTTGTTCTTCCAGTATGGTTTTGAACCTTTTTCTGTTCTCCCGTCAATCCTCCCCTCCCCTTTTGTGGTTACTGCCTGGCAGCTCTGGCTGACAGGGCTGTACAAATATATGGGAGAGGGTGCACTTGCCCCTGGTAAGAGGCAGCAGAGAGTGGGGGACACTTGTTGCAGGGAGGAGTGGCAAGGTAATATGGCACCACCAATCAGGCTATGAGAAGGGCTCCCTCAATGAAAGGTACAGAAGGACTGATTGACAGGCCTTGGCAGGAGACAAGTATACGTATATGGGCAAAGCCATGGGCTGTGGGAGCGGCCAGAAGGACATATAAGGACTGCTCATTAATATTAATGAGGCTGATACAATCACAGGGTAGAAAAGGCAGAGACATCATTTTGTGAGCTGAGCCTCTGGTGGGCAGAAGGAGTGCCATGAAGTTCCCAGTGCTGTTTCCCTCCCTTTGCTTTGTAATTTTTATGGGTTCTAATTAAATTTTATTTACTCGTTCCTGCCCAGGTTTTATAGTCATTTATAATAGAATAAAGCATATAAAGAAAAACTGGATCAGAACATATTTAATTCACAGACTCTGGCTTACAAAAAGATGAGAGTGCTAAAGGGTGAGGGAGACACTCCCATTGGGTCACAATATTCAGAATGGATTCCCTTGCCAAAGTTACTCTCAAGCTTGCTCAAGAGTTTTATGTCTAAGAGATTTAGAAACACCTAATCATTATTTTAACACTTAAAAAATTATTCAATAGAGTTTACTATAAGCAAAGTAACTGAACTGTAAATCTAAGTTGGCAATATTCATACTGTACTTGCCATTCAGATGCTCATACACACAGACAGAAGGCAAAGGTACCTACATGTGCAAAGGTACCTATTAAAAGTTCCCCACCCCCCTCCCACATGAGGTGAGTGAAATACTCATGTGGAATCCTTTGCATCTCTCAGAAGGCTGAGCCTTGAGGAGTGGTGTATCAACCTAGGTCCCCTTGTCAGCTTTCAGTGATGGCTCTTCAAGAGTCAGAGTGTGAGAGCTGGCAGGCTCTGAGAGGTGTCCCAGTTGGAGTGAGAGACTGGGACACCTAGCCTGCTGACATCCATGAGAGCTGTGAGGGTCTCACTTAAAATTACTGCTTACAGGGTTGTGTGACAAATGGAAATGATTCATGCCAACTAAATTGTAATTATTTAGAAAATAATTGTTATAAACTAATAAAGGAAAAAAGGTCATAATGCAGATGGGCCCCTTTGCAGATATTACATGAGAAAATGGGATACAGAATGTAGTATCAAGGTAAGTAAAATCTAAAAATTGTTGTTCAGCCTTGAGATGAGCAAATTTGAGAAGAGTCCAGGTATGGAATCTAAGTTGTGCTTTTAATAAGGCTTTATATATAATGCAACGCTTAGTATGCATGCACGACCTGTAAGGTTATCCAGAGGACAACGAGGATGAATACAAACCTTCATCCTAACAACCACCAAAAGAAGGCAGAAGACCCCCTAGCAACAAGTGAAGCATGTGCCATGAAGTACAGTGACACAGATTTTTAGAATTGAAAATAGGAGGAGATTTACTGGAAATATTGACGAATATGTATAAGCATATAGTATGTAAGTTTAGTTTGAAGTGCCCTGTTTTGTGCATGAGGTAGGGTGAGAAGCCCTCCCCATACCCCGATCAGTTTTGCTTAATGCTTTATCTGAACCTTAAGTATACTCAATTAGTCACTGACAAACTTTATAATTGTATTTTATCTCAATTAAAATTGTTGCTAAATTCGACTTTGTTGTTTATTGAATTGGACACATAGAATTTCATTCATAACAGTTGCAAAATGCTTGGCTTCAGTCATCTATCATTCTCCAAGATGATTCAGACAAGTAGCATTCCAAGGTTGTCAGGGCATCCCACCTTTGTCATGCATGAGTTTCTGACAAGATTGAGGGAAGCTTCCTTGCCTAAGTCATTCCTCAAAGTGCTTAGTCCTAAAGAAAATTCCTGAGATAGTAGAGCAGCCTGAGGAGGGGAGGAATGTACCACCAAAGAGAGCAGTGGAGGAGGAGGTGCTGATCTCCTCTCTCTTGTGACCAGTAATAGGAAATGGAATAAAGCTGTATGAGGGGAAGTCCAGACTGGACATTAGGAAAAGGTTCTTCAGAGAGGATGGCCAGTCAATGAACAAGCTTCCCAAGGAATTGTTTGTGGCTGCAAGTCTGTCTGAATTCAAGGAGCATGTGAACAACACTCTTTGTCATAGGGTTTGGTTTTAGAAAGTCCTGTGAGGAGCAGAGAG
This sequence comes from Hippolais icterina, assembly GCA_013400075.1. Classification (NCBI taxonomy): domain Eukaryota; kingdom Metazoa; phylum Chordata; class Aves; order Passeriformes; family Sylviidae; genus Hippolais; species Hippolais icterina. Next base: position 1,376,085 of record VWYN01005558.1, read on the forward strand.
TTGGATTTGGCTATCCTTATGAGTCCCTTCTAACTTGAGATATACTATGATCCTATGATCTGAAAATCAGTTGCTACAGAGTTGAATATCCTTCTCTACATGCCAAATGGGTTTCAAGAGCCCATGCAAATGAGGAATTAAAATTTCTGAATTAAAACAAACTCTATTTCATGCCACATTTCTGATTACCCTTGCACACATACCCACACCCTCACAGCCACTTTACAACTTCCCATCATGTCATAAATAAGTCATATTAATTCATGTTTTTAGCAGCCTTAGATAAAGGTATCAAAATTAAGTAAGTTAAATGTATTCCTCAGTGTGCCCCCTTTGCAGCAATCTATTCACGGCTGAGTGAATAGGAGAAATGCCATTCTCAAGCCAGGCATTAATGATGGCACAAGGGTGACAATAGAGGGAGGACCAACAGACTGGAGACCAGGACAACAGCAATAACGACCCAGTCATCACGCCCAGATAAGCGTCATGCCCGGCCATCAAGGATTTCCTCGCCTAAGAAAATTCAATCAGAACTGGACACTTGCCCCAGAACCCATTTCAACACACCTATACTCTGACCAAGATTTAATCAAAACTGTATACACGTCCTGGAATCCATTTCAACACACCTACTGAAATAAAGTGAACCCCATCTGCATTTCCAAAAACTGAACTGAACAATGGACTGCCTCAAGCCACAAAAACAGTGTAAAATACAGCTCTGGGAAGGCACTGGCATGAACCGTGGGGGGACAGTGGTCCGGTGGGGCTGTGTCCCAAGTTCACCCCGTTCTGACCGCGGGCTCAGACCTGTCCTTTTGATTGTGGACTCTGTCTCATTTTGCTTTTCATTTTGCCATTTTACCAATAAATCCTTCAAACAGAATATTGGAGAACTGTCATTTATAACACATCACATCAGAGATATCAGGAGTCTGTTGCAGCAGATGCACTTGGGATGCTCACTGTTTATTGGTTAATGTGTTTTCCAAGGCTTTATGGCTCCCTTGTCAGCAAGTGCCTAATCTTTTGGGGATCCTTGACCTTTGCATTCTCCAGATTCAAAGCTGTCATAGCATGCCTAGTGCTGTTGGTGTGGCACCCCTGCCCCTTCCTCCACTATCAGGCGTGGCCTCTCCTTGGTAAAATACGTATACTTGCACAGTATCCTGTGCAAACAGGAACTGCCTACAGTGAGGTAAGACCAGCACTTTATGAGTCAAGTTATCTGCCCCTCAGGCTGAATTTTCTCACCTTTTGTAAACGTAACTGATGTCAGATTGAACCATGGTATTCTCTTAATCTTAAAGAAATAGATGCTTAGGAAACAAACGACAGGAATTTTTTTAGAGAGCTTAGAAGCTAGGAGTTAGGAATGCAGAATTAGAAGTTGATGGTTTACATATGATAACATTCAGAGCCAGCCAAAGTGGGGCCAATACACATATGGAAACATTTAAGCAAAATCGATAAACATTGGATATGTATATCATATCAGAGCCAGCCAAGAGAGACCCATACATCATAAATTTTGACACTGAAACTAATAAAGACTAGAATGAAGAGATCAGCAGGTCAAGTAGTCATAGCAATGGGATGGAGGTGAAAAGTTTAGTAAGTGAGGGAGACATTCCTTACTTCCTCCCTTCTCCCTCCAACTCATTTTAACAACCATCGACCCAAAAAGGAGAAGGACTATGCAGCCTCAATGAATATGCAACTAATTTTAATACCAAGTGGGGAATGGGTGGAGACAGGTGATGGATATGTATAGGCATTTTGGAATATGCATGACTTCTGTGAATAAATAGAAGGCTGAAGCTGTAGAGGGTTGCTCACCCCTTTGGGAGCAATCCTGCCTGAGCCCAGCGCTGAAATAAACATCCCCTTTTAACTAAATCCATTGAAAGGTATTTTGTCCTTGCTATCCATGCTTCAAGATAATTTTTACTATAGAAGTTGCCTAATGCAGAGCTTTGGTTTTTTTAACTTATAAGATTCACCCAAATCCCTCAAGCATTATGTAGGATCACATCCCCTAATAAATACGCATTATGTAGGCAAAGACTATGCATTAGATGGATTAAATTCATGTGAATTTTACTTTGTAAGAGAGATAACTTTTTGTCCCTCTGTGTACTTGATTTGTGGAAACCTGCACCTTGTACTCTGCAGGAATCAGGTGTACCAAGTCCTGGTGTGTGCCATGGCTGAACTGTGGACAGGAGAGCACTCTGAAAAAATGAGGGAGTCCACGTAACCACCATGAATTAATTATTGGATGGTGGTGTCAGGATGCTCTATTTAAAGGCTGATGCAGTCAAGCGTTGATATGCATTACACTGCATTAGGCCAAATTGCCAAGGTAGCAGTGTTGGAAACATCAGGTGAAGAAAGAACATCAGGAGTGACAGAATTAAGGCAAACTAGAAAGAATTACTATATGGGGAGTGTTGGGATTTTTTGGGAGGAATCTGGCAGAGACAAGCAGGTGTGTGCACTGACAGTAAAAAGAGCAAATGTGCGAGAAACGACTATCACATCTAAAATTCAAAGGCTTATTAAACCTCAACATAATACAACAAAAGACTGAATAAGGAGAAAGAGCAGCACTCAGACTCTCTGTAACCAGCAGCCACATGCTCATCTACAAAATGGATGCTTTTCTTTTTATACTCTTAGCCCCTCCCAAAGTTTTGTCAGTCAACTCCTCCTTTGCCGTCCATTGGTGGAGATCACTTTTATGCAATTTGATTGGAGGTCAGGTGTTGCCATAGTAACACACATCCCCAAATGCCCTGACTAGCAAGGCCATTCTGTGACAACAATACAAGGAGGAGGGAAAACAGGACTGTGGGAGGACATGCCACAATAATATAACTATACATCTACAAAACTTATTCTAATATACACATAATATTTATCACTTAATTGTGAGAGCCAGCCATCTTATTCCTCATCTATAACAAATGGATAATTAGATATAATATGAGGTAAAAACCAAAGAAGAGTGGGATTTTTTTGGCACTAAGAGTGGGAGTGATTATCAATGGTGGCGTTTTAAAATGGAAGTACTATGACGTAAACATGTTCTGGTTTCAATATCCATTCTGTCTTGGTTTCACATGCAGTCCATGGCATGTATTGTTCATGTGTTTCAGCTCATCTACCTGCTTAGATTCCATTTATAATTGCTCTACATTATGTTGATTTTTGACAAGATTGAGTCTGAATAAACTGGTCAGGTCACTATGATTTGTAGTCCACACAGAGTTAATTTTATTCCAATGAAAACCCACCGTCAGTAACAGTATTGTTCCCTGCATCTTGAAACACAAAAAACATTACTGATCAATTGCACTGACTTTTCATAATTCTCAGAATAATGAAGGCACACATGAATTCTCAGAATAAGGAAGCTTTCAGACATACTCCCACACTTGTTATTTCCGTGATTTTCGCAAATAATAGGTAGAAAGTCTGTTTTCACTGAAAGAAATAGTGTTTCGCTTGTTATGGAGATGCTGTCAAACAGGATCCATTTTATTACTTGGATCCACATGTTGGCCCTACTTGGGTCCATCCCCTGGCTCTTGCTGAGACACTCTGAGGCTGTGTCCAACCCAGCTGCCAGCCCTGCCCCACTCACTGGCCATGGCAAAAGCAGACAGCTGGGCAAGGCAATGGAGGTTCAGCTCAGTGTTGCCCCCACCCCCAGTTACACACTGCTTCCTTTCTGACAGCAGATTATCACATCCACATTGTTGCATGTCAAACAATTCAATGTTGCAGTAATTAGAAACTGGGGTCACTGTGAACTGATGTTTGTCTGCAGGGGCAGGATGTTTGCATTTGTGATCTGAGACTGGATCATGCACACCAAGCCCTGTCCTTGGCTCCTCACCATTATTTCCAAGTCCTCCCCTTGCAGTGAATAACATGGCTATCAAATGGATATAAACCAGCAGAATATTTTTAGTAGTGTACCCATTTTAACTGTGGTGCAAATACTCATTTTTCATTATGGCATTTCATTGATTTTATATGACAGATGACCCATCCTATTTATAGTCACAGCAGGACCTTCACCTTTATCCTGAAAACTGTGTTCTGTCAAAAACTTCAAACACAAAGCTGCATATACACATATTCAAAAGGACACCTCGACTTTCATCATTTCAGTGTTTGCATTTTCATATTTTATTGATGCAACTCCATTATCCAGGTTAAAATATCTCACTCTGGATGAGTTTCTAGTGAAGTTGAGTGCATAATGAACAGCATCTGCATTGCAGAAAAGGTTTTCGAAGAACTAAATCCCCAATGCCAATCAACCTGAGTTTCTTTAAACTATCAAGATCAGGGATAACTAGTAATTTCAGCTCTTCTCACTCTTGTCTACTGTCTTCGTACCAACTCTGTAACAGTTTTCCTGCACCACTTACACGGTCAGGATGGTTGAAGGTCAACGCTTGCAACTGTTGCTTCATCCTCAGACCGTGGAGACTGGTCATGGTCACTAAACCCTTGAAGCAAAGGCCTCCAGCTGAGTCAGTAACTTGTAGAGTCACACATGTGGGGTGTATTTCCAGTTTCCTGTTTTCTTAATCTTCATGTTTCTGTTGGACACCAATGTTCGGTTTTACTGACGGTGTCACATGCCTCGGGCTGGTAGTCTCTCTAACAGAGATATTCACCATTCTTTCATTCAGTTTCCTAATCCTGTTTCTCTGATGAGCTTTCACATCTGATCCACAAATGGTTCCTAGACTGATTCATCCGTTTATCAGTCTCCCAATAAGGGATCCTTATTGAAATAATCTTCCTATTTCCCATCTCTCCACCGCATTTTGGCTCAAGCAAATATCCAGAATCATAATCCCTGCGCTCAATAATCTGAATCTCAAACCACTCATTTTTTTATCACCTCATGACCTCTAAAATCACTGCCAGGCCTGCATTCTGGGATTATCTGCCCAGGAGTTCATCCCCATGGCTGTTGACAGCTGCATATCCAATGCACGTAACACTTAACTTCCAACAGTCAGCCACATTTCGCTTGTGCTGAAATTATAAATTCATTCTCCAAAGCCTTCTACCCACATGATATTCTTTTACAGTGGTTGTGCATTCTTGTTTTGGTCCTTCATTACTAAGGGCATGGAATCATAACCTGAACAGAATTGAATTAAAACTCATACCAGTACTATGTCATAATGAGACAGATATTAAGGAAAAGCAGTTGAAAAAAGGGTGTTGTATGCATTTATTGTATTACCATTAATAAATAAAGTGAATTTTGAAGTGGTTTTTGAGTGTGCTAAGGCTATTAGAACTCTACACCCAGATAAAACTATCAAGATACAATATATTAAATTACATCAAGTTACATCAGAGAAACCATGAGCCATGCTGCCAGGGCATTGTATCTCAATAGATGTAAAACTCATGGAGTCACAAATGGAAATGCTGTCAGGACACTGTATTTTGATGGTATAGCCTTGAAGTCCAAGTAAATTGGTGTTGTGTTTGCTGGTACAGAGGAAGGAGGCTGCAGTTTAATTCTGGACTGCTTCAAGGCTGAGATTTGCCAACAGTTGCTTTGTCTGAGCTTGTTTTGGGCTGCAAGGGGCTCTGCATTTGTTTGTTTAGCTGTAAGAGCAGTTGCCTAACAATCAGATTACATATAGTATTATCTAACTGGTTTTGACATTAGTTAGCTTTGTGCAGTTGTACACTATCATGTTTTTATGCAACTATGGTGAGTGCAAATAGGTCACTATTCTCTGTCTGTGACCCAGAATTGCCTGGAAGAATAGAAGTGCAGAATGATAGCAGAGGGCTTGAAAATCCAGGCACATAATGATACCAGAGACCCCAGGGTTGTAAACATATTACTGGTCCTTGGGAGCCAGATAAAATCAGTTTTAAGGGAAGAAAAAAGAGAGAACAAAGAGTAAGTGTCTAACATAATATAAGCTAAACCACAGGCAGCGAATTTTGTTATAATAAGGAACTGTGAAGCAATAAAAAAGAGGAAAATGTTGTGCGTGTTACAAAATATATAAAAATAAATCCAAGCACAGACCTTAGAGTGAGGAAGTTTCCACCATCAGCATTAAATTTCTCCCAATCACGAACAAGGGACACCAACAAATCTCCTATTTCACAGTCGACCTTTGGGGCCAGAGGGGTACTGGGTGGGTGGTTCTAACACCAGAGAACAGGAACAGCTGCTAGGAAGTTTACATGCAGCTGTTTTAACTGCAAATTAATGTGGCTTTTTTTGTAAAAATTATATTATTTAAACTATTAATGTTGCTGCCTGACAGACTGACAGCAATGCTTTGCTCCTAAGACATTAGTTATGCGAACAATAAGTTGTACTAATAGAATGTATTTCTTTAGTCCACAAAAATAGTGTGTATTGCAGCCCAATGTCAAGGAAAACCAAACCCCTGTAATTCCACACTGCACAAGGGACCTGAAACATGACCAGGTGTAGGATCTGTTGAGGATATATATGACTGGTATCAGAACAGGAACCATCTTTAGATGTACACCTAAGACTGCAACACCAACAACAAAGCCCACATACCACAAGCAGGGTAATAGTTATATTTCCAACATAATAATGAATACAGATGGCACAGGCACCACTGTCTCAGAATCAGATGTGCAGAATCAATCACTATTATTATATAATCATGCTGTCTATTTCAGTTTTAGCTTAGTAAGGACAAATACACCTCTATGGTTTGGGCTGTCTCTCATTACTTCTATTTGAAGCCTGTTGTAGTATGGATACAACCATTTGGGCCAAGAGATGAACTTTCAGGAGTTTTTTGTTCAGGCAATACAAATCTAGGAAACTTTTTTCCTCCCAGTCAATCTGATAAGCCTTAAAGGGGATTTCAGGATCCCTGACTATATATACCCGGAATATTTGTTTTGTCTAAACATTTCCAAACATGGACTGTATCACCTGATTTGCAGCTGATTGGTTTTCTAGGGGTTGTAGCTGGGACCAGCTTGCCTTTCTGATTTTTTTTTTGTGGCAAGTCTGTTGCCTTTGGCAATGCGATTGGCATGGTGGCTAAGAAGAATGTGTTGAATCTGGCATTTTTAGTCTTGTGGCTTGAAAAGTTACCAATTTCAATTTTCTTACAGCCTCTTCCTGCCTTGGACCTGTCACAAAATGAGTGGTTTCACTTGCTTAAAGAATCACCATCAAAGCTTTTGGTGAAAACAGATTTCAATATGAATTTGCAAAAGCACAACAAAGTTTGATGGCAAGGTTGACCCTACTACTTATTACATGCATAATGCATATAAATAAAAACCAAAATAGAACCAATATAGAGTGATTTATATGGAGGTCAGGAATGTAAAAGGGGTAAGGGTGACCCTCTCTAAACTCCTTCTCAGAGAGGGGTCTGGGTGCAGCTGGATACAGACTTAACATTGGTCTTGGTCAATGGTTTATGTCTAAAGGATTTAGCAGCCCTTAAACATTAAATTAACCAATAATCAATCATGACAACAATGACAGTTATGGATTCAAGATAATAACACGTCTACGGTATTTGCTATAGAATGTTCAAGTCAATACACACACACTCACAAAGATATGTATATGTACAAAGGCACACCTATTAAAAATTTCTGTCAAGAATGAGTGAAATATCCACATTTAATGCCTTTTTGTGTTTCTTAATGGCAGAGGCTGAGCCTTGAGTAGCTGGGATATTAGCCCAGGTCCCTTTACCAGCCAAAGGTCCTCCAAGTTTCACAAACTTTGGAGCTCACGCACTCAGAGAGGTCCCACTCAGAGGGAGATGCTGCTGCAGCTCACTGCAGTTCAGAAGAGCTCAAAAGGTATTACTTAGGAATGCTGTTTATAGAGTTGTGAGATGGTTGGCTTCAGTCACCAGTAAATTATCTAGCTGCAATCCAGGACTGGCAATTACTGAAATTTTCAAGATTCCAGTAGGGGTGGTACTGTTCCACTCAGGCTACAATTCAGATAAGGGATGTTTCCCAGCTGTCAGGGGATGACAGATTATTCCCACTCTCCTCTCCCACCTTGGCCAGGCAGCAGTTCATGGTGGGGTCAGTGCTGCCCCCACCTCAGCCTTGCAAGTGTTCCCAGTATGGTCAAGGGGTGCTTCATTGCTCAGCTCTTACATGAAGGCCAGGGACACAATTATTGAGAGCAGATGCAAGCAGGCCAGAGAAGAGGGGGTGAGGACGCACCCCCACAGGATCCCATTCCCACTTACTAAATGCACCTGTTAGGATTGAGCAATGGTTGCATGGTATTCATGAGCCTAACATGTGTAATTTAAAGACTATGTAATTAATCGATGTGTTTAATCATGAGCACATGTGCAGTATATTTTTTCCGTCCATCGGAATCATCATGTGTCTGTTGCATTTATTCTTCCTAGGAACTGTATGATTATTAATGTAATAAGGATATTAGGATGTATTGCCAAGGGAGTTTCCAAGGCTAAGTTTCCACATCCCAAATCTGATTGCTGTTGGGACTGAGGACATTGAGAGCAAAGCACTCACTAGAGGAGTGCACAGATGACCAAAGAGCTGGCCACCCTTGCCATCGATAGGGTCTGTGAGGTGTGCCGTGCCATTATCAGTCCAATGACTAGGTCCCTGTTCTTCAGTTATATTCAGGTGGTGTTCCACCACACAACTTCTATTTTCTCTTTTTATTCCTAACCTATTTATTATCAACATCTCTAACTCATCTGCCCAGATCTTTAATTTTCCTTATTCAATAAGTCACCTCTCAGTCTGTGTTGCTGCTAATGTAGCAAAATGAGAATGAGAGGGTGCTTTTTGTTTTTAACAATACTGATTTAACTCACATTCATGGTTCTATAGCATCAAACACACAACCACTAATACTTGTCATATTTCATTTGTCTTGGCCAGATCACTAAAAAAGTCTGTGGTCTGGCCAAGATGACTTGGATATGATAGGGGAATATCAGCTGAAGAGTGGTCATCCTGTCTCTTTTGACTGGGGAAAAACAAATGTTTTTTGAATGTGCCTTTCACTCTTTAAGCTACTTCTGGAGTTGGCAGTGACTGTAAACTTTTTTTATCTTGTCCAACCTTCCTGAACTACCTTTGCTGATTCAGCCCTCTATGTGTCTCCCTCTGGAGATTTTACAGATCAAATACTGTTCTTTATCTTCCTCCACGTCTTCAGTTCCTGTTGCCAGCAATGCAACTTGAACTGGACCAGCCAGGGTGGCAATTGAAATAGGGATGGCAACGATCAAGTAAGCCCTGAGCCAACAAAAGAATATAAGCTGAACAATATGGGGCAACCTCGAAAGACCCAACAGTGAGGCAAACTTAAGCATATATAGCCTCTGTAACAGAACAGTAACAGTTAATGTAGTGAACATTAACATTATCTTATACGTAAAGCATTGTTAACCAATCACAAACAAGAACTCAGAACATAACCTTATATGGTGCAACTGCATTAACATAACTATACCCACAATCCCATCCTTCTCTCCATGACCTAACAAGATTTTTCCTTTCCTAGCATCCTGTCTCCCATGGTCTCAGATTGATGCCTACTTCACAGCTAGCCAAGGCCAATTTACTGTCAGTCCCTGGCAGTCCAACTCCCACAAGTTCCATCCTTCATTTTCCCAATATGCTCACTGATGTTCTGATGTATTGGTAACAATCTGGTCTCTATGCTGCCAATAGTCATAATTCTTTTAACCCTTCTGTTTTAACTATTTCTGCTGGTGCTTTCAGACACATTTTGTATTTGCCCACCTTAGTGTTCCCACCACAAATCTCTGCACCGATACACCCAGCAACTATATAGAAATTGGCTTTTTTATGCTTTGTCTAAATTATCAGTCACTGTGTGTGGTTCCTACCTTTTCTTTCTTTTCCAGTGAAGGAGTCTAACCACTTCCTTCCGCAAAGAAGTGGTGAAAAGATCTCTTCTTGCCTTCCCACTTTGGATTATCTGCCAACTTATATGGCAGTTAATGAAACAAAACTCACTTCAAGACTCTACAGATCTGGAAAGTAATTTCCACTTCATAAATCAGCTGACTCTGTTTACACACATTTTCAGCAGAAGTATCAGTATGTGTTTGTCCAGGTAATCTGGCCAGGACAGTTTGTACACAACATATTGGACAGGACATGCCAGTACTGAATCCTGTCTACATTTCCTAAGTTCCTCTTCATTGGTAAAAACAAACTGCTTGAGAGTCAACAGTTACTGTAATCTTGGTATTTAGTTTCACTGCATGTGAGTCTCAGACAACACTGCTGGGTCATTGTTTTGCTTTTGTTTTCCTTTTCTAGTTCCATTCTGGCTCCAGCCCAGTTCCATTATCCTCCTGTCATCTTATCTCACGGTTTCAGTTTCTTGTTCTCTGGTCATTGAATGAAACTACTTACAGGTTGCACTGTGATCCAGGTGAACTTCTGACCTTAGATAACAATATATGCCATCATATTAGTTCTTGTTCTACTGTTTCTTCTCATGTTTCCACTAGCCCAAGCACATTTCCACTCTCACTTCCAGAACAACTTGAGTATTCATGACGCAAAAGTCTGCATAAGTTCCAAATAAAAGTTTGGGTTTCATTTGCAGATTAGGATTCCAAGTTGCTTTCTGTCTGAATGCCAGCAATCACTAATATCATGTATATAAGTTAAATTGCTGGTTGTATTTGTCTATTCTGTTGTCAAACAAGATCTAGCTGAACTCACCATAGGAAAGCTTTTTGCTTCTGGGGTGTATTGTCTGTTATGCTTTCCAGTTCTTCTGTATCTTTTTAGTAAGGATGCTTTCAATATAGATTAATACACTGTTTTAAAAGTTGCTAAGGTATATTCAGTATTTGTGTACCTAGCAACCCAGGATTGTGTAGTGTCTTAAGAACAGAAGCTTATCAAATGCCCTAAAATTAATCTTACAGTTTTCTTAGCTCACCTCTCTGGAGGATATGTGTGTCATGCCCAACACTGCAGAGCACTTGAGACCTTACAGAGCATTTTGTGACAAAACAAGAGCAAAACCAAGCTAGTGACTGCCAGCTACAACAGCCCCAGTGCAGCCCCAAATATAGATTCTACCCAGCATGCAAGAAGCCAGTTCCCATAGAGTTATTTATTTCATGTCTGCTCAGAGATGGGTGCAACAAGGTAAATCGAAAGTTATCACCCACACAGTAGTCCAGCTACCATTTTTATATACTTCAGACTGTGAAAGAGAAACATTTCCACTACACACAAAGTCTAAACCCACTTTCATTGTGGGCGTATCTTCCCACCTTTGTATCAAGGCACAGCAACATTTATTTTACCATGCAAGCTTTGTGGGGAAAGGACTTATTTGAGTAAGGGGATACTACAGCTCATGGGTATGGTAAGGCAGCTGGACAGTGGAGCAGAGAGTACTGCGTAGATGATGGATGCTGTGCACATCTTGGCTTTAGTGGGCCAGGAACATTGGGAACTTCAAACAGAAATGTAAGGGAGGAAACGAGAAGGAATGTGGTGCTTTGTTTTAAGGAAGTCATGTAAGACTGCACCTGCAAGATTGTGGTTAAGCAATATTGCTAAAGAACATTAATAATGTGATTATTGCTTGGCAGTGGAAAATTTTACCTAAAGCTATAATAGTATTTACATCGACTTGTAAACAATAGATGACTTCATGACTTCTTGCTTGCACCTAACTGAAGTCCAGTCTCTCAATCACCGGCAATGGGTGTGTGTTTTACTTTGCAAATAACTAAAGGTTAGCACAAAAGTTCAACCAAAATTCTTCTTTGGCCTTATCAACAGTTTGTTCCAGTGTTATCTCCTTGCTTGGCAGATTTATGATGTCATCTTTTACTCTCTTCTCCACAGTGAGGCCTTGATTCTTAGGTTCTGATGGTTATCTTGCAGAGATAGGGTTTGTTACAACACCAGCCACCAGTTGTTCAGCTCCTCTCCTGAGGTTACATAATTTTCACAAGAGTCCCAGTGACGATATAGTGTGATGGAAATATTTCATTCCAAAGCTAGACTGGTAATGCTTTGCCTGTTCAGGGCTAGGATCAGAGGTAGTTCAGAGATCTGTCCCTCTGCTGACTACAACCCCTCTTTAAAGACGCTTCCTTTTCTACTTGAATGCTAAAGAGAATGCTGCCTTTCAATGGCCACTTTGTAGCCCTGTTTATTTGGAAATTGGTCTCTTGAGAGAAGAGTTTGAGGTAACCTGGAGTATCCCAGCTCTGAAGGCTGTAGAGGATCAGTCTCTGGGATCTGTGGTAATATAAATGTTGCAGTTACTGTTTCCTTTCAGGTTTTTCTGATGACTTGATTTGATTTTTCTGTATCTCCATTAACTTGAGGATTTTCTAGTACCATAAAAGTGTGTTTCATAACCTCTTTTTTTACAAATCAGTTTAACTAATTCCTCCATAAACCTCCATGCTGTCCTTTTCTAGGAGAGTTTCAATCTAGCTGGTTAATGATATCAATAAAGACAAGCAGATAGTTATTTCTCCTTGCTGTAGTTTGCAGGAACCCTGCGTGGGTGATGCAAAAGTCACGGCGAAGAACCTGGGTTTTATAGTATTGAATCTTTATTCTCCTTTGGCTCATTAAAGCTGTGGCTTTTCTGATTAATTAGGCCTTAGGGCATTGAAGGTTTTTTTCTCCTTTAGCATAGGTATTTAGTGCTGGTTTGTTTGGGGCTTTTTTTTTTCTGAGTGTAGGTATTTAGTGATTGTTTGGAGGATTTTCAGGACTGTAGGATTAACTTCTATCTGCTATGACCAGTACAACCAGCTTTCTGCTTTTGTAAATTCCTTGCACTTCTGTGGGGTTTTAGAACCATGTGGACATATATTATGTCATACAGAACATTTATGATGAGTTCTTTTATATCATTTGACTAATCTTATGGTGTTTGTTACAGGTAAATTTAGCCCCAATTACCTGTTTTAAACACATAACTTGAACAGATTTAGGCACAAAATTCTGAGTAGTTGAGCAAGTGGAGGTTTGTGTGGAGAGTGTGGAAAGGTATTTTATATCTCTTGCCATGAAAGAAGTCAGCATGAGAGAACCCATGTGGTGTCCCCATCTCTTTCTCCCCCACTTTTCTTCTTATTTCTATCTGTCTCTCTACCTCACATTTATTGTTAGGTAAAATTTGTACCATTGACTTTGGCATATGATCTGGTTTGCACCTTAATTCAGGCAGAGGCATCTTTTAATTATCGGACCCTAACATTATTCCAGAAGTGGGATCCTAACATCATTCTGGTGGATCTTAACACTCCTGTTCCTGAATAAAAAGCAAATCCACCACTTTCAACAAAATATTCCCATTCTCACAAATCTATTACTTTTTACACAGCAGTAAATTTTCAGCTCACTCTCCCTTGAACATCATCATTGTTCTAATTTTCTAGACACTGCAGTTCCTCTTCCAGGCATGGTACCACAAGTGCCTGGAGCTAGAAAGAGCTTTTAGCTTGCTGAAAGAGCTGTTAGCTGCTGATGCCTCTGCCCTGAGTGGCCTTTCAAGGGAATGATTCTCCCTTTTATTCCCAGGACAAGCGGCCATCTACTACTCCTGACTCAGCCCAGGACCTGCATTCTCTGCTGGTGCTGCCCCAAACAGTGCTTCCAAATGAAGAGCCCCATTCTGTTAAGGCAAGTAAATCTAAAAGGACTCTTTAAGAATCATTGTAAATAGCAGAAGGTAGCAGAGCAGGTCTGTCCAATCCCACACAATGGACCTTGACTCCAGTTGTAACCAAACGAGGAGCTAAAAGTGAGGTTAACCAAGTTAGTGGTCTGGATGCACGGGCTTGCTCATCAAGCCCTTATCAGGGGGGAAGCTGGGTCTCAGTTGTGTGGCTGAAGACAAACAGCTCCCTATCAAACAGGACCTTAACCCCAACCTCCCAGAGAAAAATCAACCATTCTCACTGCAGAGGTGGAAGTGCCTCCACAGTGTGGGTGTGAGACTGCAAGAAACATTGCTTGAATTACTGTCTTCTTCAGGACTGGGTGTGCAGAACTCTGGATCCTGATCAGCATCGCTACATATAAGAAGTGTCCTGTTATCATTGGAAGGAAAAAAACTGCTGACATCCTTCCCACAACAGAGATATATACACTACATGGTAACTGTAATAAAAGCAGGGCACAGCTATTACAAAAATAAGAGAAATATGAAGAAAAGCTGAAGACATTTGTGCATAGTTCATATAGGTGTTATAAATACATATTATAATATTGGCTTTTCGCAAATATTAAAATGAATGCTATATGTATAATGTTAAAGTAACTTTGCTATAAAGATATAGTTTTTATTTTTGCTATTAACTAAACTTAGACATAGTAGTGAAATAGCTGTTATAGTTATGCTTGTGGTAATTGAACTGCCTGCGTGGTTGGGATAACATCCAATGAACGTATGATGACGACCCCTGCTGCTGATATGGCAGCTATCAACACTGAGAGGAATGACAAGATTTGTCTTTACAAATGAGTGGTGGGTCTGCTGGTAGATAGAACTAGCACTGAGGGATAAGAGAAACAATTGGAAGGATTCTACTGATTGATGAATGGATAAGAAGATATTTGCCTTTACAAACAAACTGTAGGTTTGCTGATAAATGAAATTGGATATTGAAAGATGAAAGAAACAATGGGGGAAACCCCATAAATCCCATAAGAATTAAAAATTGGGGGGGGTTATACATTAAAAGGGGAATTTAGGGTATTGGGCATTCCGAGAAGTCTGTACCTCTCAAGTACCTTAGCCAGTGAGGAAAGAGAGAGTGAAATGCAGCCAGGAAATTAGAATAAAAAGGAGGCTCCAAAAATTTGAGAGACTCCAGAGGAAATGTCCCATGGCCTCTCCCTTTATTCGAATAAAGTAAAAGGACTCCTCTGTCTCCTTTTTGGACATAAACCTCTAACGTTTGTGGATTAATTTCCTAACAACACCTACTGTCTTTAGAAGTTATGGACCAAAACCCAAGCTGGAGGTGATAATAAGAATGGACTAAACCAGCAGCCAAGAAATGTGCATGCTCTAAAACGGCGGACCCGAGGAGGAGCCATGCTAAACAGTTCTTGGAACATGTAAACTAGTTTTGGGGAAAGTTTAAATATGCATAGTTGTTTATGAATATGCAGTAGGCTCACACAATAGAAAAGGTATATAAAGGGTGTCTCTGAAATAGCAGGTGTGCTCTTGGCTGAATGCCAAGCACCCAGCTGTTAAATTTTGTTTTATCTTTGTCTCCTATTGTCCTTCATTAAACTTTTAAATTTTACCAGGAGAATGAACCTTGTTTTTCACATAGGTTTCCTCAAGTGCCATAAGTATGCTGGCAGGATCCCTCTTTTGTTGGTATAGTTGAGGCTTCTTAGTTTCTGTCAATACAACTGTGTCACTACAAAATAAATAAAACCACCCTGGTAATGAACACTGCTCTGGGTCAAAGGAAAGGAATGTAGGCCTGGCCTTAGGTCTTTGCAGCATAATTAGCTGACAACAACCATGTCCAGGAGTTTAACTATGAGAACTGTAATAGAAAGGCTAAAATTGGTGTGAATGGAACATAAGTGGGAATGTCTGGGTGTGGAGACAGCCAAGTGCACCCATCATGGAGAAGGGCCTGTGTTAACAGCTCCCAACTAGCAGCTCATCAAGAACCATCCAGTTTCACAGGACAGACATGGAGTCAAGGAACTAATGACTCCTGATGATGCCCAGAGATAGAAACACAATTGACCACTGTGAAGATACAAAACTAAGTATGCAAACCCTGCCCATGGTCAACAACCTAACAACCACCAAGGAGCTGAGGAGTACTTGATACTTACCATCACTTATCCTCTCTGTCACAACAGGTCTTGGATATAAAACCTAGATGGTGTCATGGTGCCTGCCTGGTGGTCACACAGCTTGAACACCCAGGCCCAGATATCTGGAATCTGGGTGGCCTCCTTGGACACCACACACCTCTAGTGCATGCATTGGAAGTAGGTTTGTTTCAGTTCCAAACCAAGTCACCCCCATAAGTTCTCACCAGGGTATTTCCTATGCAGGTCATAAAATGCTGCACTAGTATTTCCTGTGACCAAACTCTCTTAAGGTCAATCCAATCTTTTAACCATCTCCAATTCAACTGACTTCAGAGGGGCCCTTTTCCATCCTCACGAGACCATCATTACTCCTACAAATGAAGTTTTACATTTATGCCCCCCAAATATTAATTTTAGCATATTTTTTATGTCCTCGTTGTGCTTTTATTATCCCAAATGAAGGATCATTACTCAGTGGGCAACTCAAACTCGTACATCAAGGGAAAATATTTCTATCTCTATACTGTAGTTTGCAGAAAGTAGGGAGGTATGTAGTAACCCCCAAAGGGTTGACTCCCCAGTCATCAAAACTTTATACTATTTATACATTTTAACAAACAAACAATTCATCATTAATTGTTTACAAATCACATAGGTTTTCATTATATAGCACTCAAACCCACGTTTGCTAATTTTTATCTCTCACTTCTGATGCTGATTAGTCTATGTGTATAGTTCTTCCCTCCATTTGCATTGAGGGTCCATTATGAGGAGGTGGTCAATGGGTCAGTGGTCACAAATTCCCTGCCAGAACTACCATTCCCCCAGTCACTGCTCAGTCCTGCTGACTTCACTACTGATGGCTTTCATCTAGACAGCCCATTCATCTCCAGAGTGTGCTCCCTTTTCCTTAAAACAAAGGATTAGCCAAGCCTACGAGGAGTTTCTATAAGTTTCACAAATGCAGCTGCTTAATCCTAACTGCCTAGATATAGCTACTGATTAAAAACAAAAAACCTGCAAAGTTTGGTTCAGATAGTAAGACTAGATGATGGAGACTTTCTCCATTATTATTTCACAACTTTAAGGTAAAAAATTATGGGTAAAAAGCCCAAACCAACAAATTTGGTAAGATACTGAAATCCTTTATATTAAAAAAGGCAATAAACGAACACAAGGACTCTCTTTTTATTTCCTTTTTTTTTTTTTTTTTGAGTGCAGGTGATATGTAACACATTACACAAAACATTAATATTACAGCAGCTGTATCACTTTGTTATGACCCACCATGATTCTAAAATATTTATAATAATTTGACAATTGGTCTTGTCAATGAGTCATGTATTTATCATGTAATTATCCCTCTGATCTTTTTCACTGAAACCCACTGCAAGCTGACCTCTTATCAGTGCGTCTATTGATTCCCATGGTATTCAACATATCAAAATGTCAACATTTTGATATATTTTAAGATATTAAAATGGGTTAGGGAACTGTTATAAATGAATAGTTGTTATAAATGAAATCAGCCAGTTTGATAATCAAAGGAATATATTAAAAAATCAAAATAAAATTGAAAAAGCCACAAGCTAAACAGCACTGAGCCAGGCGATCAGTGCTGGGTGAACTGGGATTGGACAGCTCCATATCCCTGTAGTTCACAAGGTACTGATTTCATAGGGTCCTTTTTTATAATGTCTTTAGGCTTAGCGGGATTCTGGGGGGCTCTTCCTGTTTTTCTCTCAGCGATCTTGTCCTTCTTCACATATTCATGCATGTCTTTTCTTTAACAAAAGTCTCTTTCCGGAATAGTGCATTTCTGACATCCTGCTACATGACTATCTGGTCCTGGCAACAAAATTTTACCTTTATTGTTCAGTGCGTATTTCTGTGGTCTCACTAGATGATTAATCCTCTTAGAATAAACATCTTCTGAGACAGGAATTCCTCCTGTCTCTTGGTTCTATATAAAAATACTGTATTTGTTTATTTCTTAGCATGAATTATTCTAAATCATATATTACCTAGTCAATTTAATCAATAGAAAAAGACTTTACTTCATAATTAAATACAATCGTAAAAGCCATAAGCAAAAATCAGATTGGCTGAACCAGGCGATCAGCACCGGGTGAGACAGAGAAGGGCTCTCTAGCTCCGCTCCACTGTGACTCACACAGTTCGACTATCACAGGCTCTTTTTATATGTTCTCAGGCTTTTCAGGGGTCTCTTGTCTTCTTCCATTGGTCTTGTCTCCTTTTGCATGTTGGTACATGTCTTTTTCCTTATCGGGTGCCCGACAAAATTTCCTGGAATACACTTCTTACAGACGAATATTCATGCTGTCTTTGGTGCATATCACTATAATCTTGTCAGACAAAAATCCCCTGGAATACACTTTTCATAGATGAATATTCATGCTATCTTTGGTGCATATCACTCTTTCCTGTCACTCGGCTTCCTTTAAAAGATACTGTAGGTTTTAGTCCGTAGCACGAATTTATTCTATATCATATTACAGAACCATTCTGCTGTGCTGTGGGTCAGAGTGGCATCTCAAAAACATACCTGTGCATGTTCATTTGTGTTGTGGGTAGAAAAGGAATAGGAGTATGTCACATCTGTAAAATGTTCATAACAGTTCTAAATGCTCACATCCACACTTCTGATTTGTTCTTTAGATAATACTTTTGGAAATCTGCCAGGCTTGCTGTGTCAGGATTGATAATTGCTATGATTTGCCAGCCAAAATTCTCATGAAGAATTGATGAGGATGGTTGAGCAAAAACATGACCTAAGCCATGCTTGTGTTGCACCTGGCTGGAGCAAGGCTCAACAACAGAACAACTCACAGACCAGCGTTGTCTCTGTGAAGCACAGAACAACAAAAGTGTCTCTGTACCAGCCACACCCCTCTCATCCATGGGAGCCTGGTGGTAACTCTTGTCCTTTGAGGAGATGAGGATGTAAAGACTCTCTGGGGAAGGTCAGATGGCCTTTGCTGCTGCCTCACCCGGAGGAGGAGGATGCTGAAGTGTCATGGTTCTGTTATGTCTGTGTTTCTCTATAAGTCACATAACTCTGACCAAAGGTAACCAAAGACCCTCAGTGTCTCTAATTTGCATATTAAAAATATCCCCACCAATATTGTTATAAATTATTAGAAGCCAATTCAAAATAACAGGATTTATTTAGCAAAATTTCCAACACCGAATTAAAAGCCACAATAAAAGGAGACAACATCGATCGAATGTTGGGTGGACCGAGTGGCAGTACAAGGGTACCCTCCGAACTGGACCACGTCTGCCAAACTTCGGCTTGTGGGTTTTATGCAGTTTTTTCACCCTAAGGCTAGGTCTATTGAAAGTCTAGGTATGCGTGTGTTTCTCAGTTTTTCCAAAAGAGTCTCATCTGCATGAAAAGACCACTTGATAGTTTTTCCCAGAATCTGTCTTGGGAGGGGTGATATGATCATCCAGGATCTCCACCAAGATCATATCAGAGGTTGAAGAGCTGTGAAGTGAGGGGTCCACCTTTGATGGATGGGCCATCTTCCTGCTTGGCCTTGTTGTTTCAGTTGCAAATGTGTTTGTCTTCACAAGGGCCTCTGGAATCTTGGAGATGCCCCTGGGTAGCTTTTATTAGTAAACCAAATTCATAATACAATATTCTATACACGAATTTATCCATTATATTCATTACAAATATCAACACGAGAAAACAGCTGCTCCTGAATTGAGTTCTGCATTTGCAGGATACAATGTTCCTGAACCAATCGTATTTGACTACAGTCACATCTCCATTCTGCCAAAAGTATGAATTTTGTATTTCAAATCCTCTACTTTGGGAGAACAAGGATACTTGTTCTTGATACTTGAACCCACTTTGCAAACAAGATTGTGGGCTGGCTGCTCTGTCCTCCCCAGAGCAGCAACACCTCTTTGTTAAGATCTGCACCTCCACCGAACTGCACTGGACTATACCTGGGAACACCTGCACATAGCACTATACACTTGTATTTTGTAGACCTACTGCATTTATCACTGGTAATCTAAAAAGTATCCATAACCTGTTGCTTGAATAAACTACACCTTTTGTTAATCTGTGATCATCAAAGTTCTTCTTGAATATGACCTATTGTGCCAAATTCATTATAATCAGAAATTAAAACATGCCTTACCCCACCCCTCTGATCTCTGAGGTCAAGCTTGAATGCAAGGGGGTTTATTTTCTGCCTGTTATAAATACCTATTATATTACTGGCTTTTTGCAAGTACTAAAAATGTATGCTATATGAATAATGTTGGAAAACTTTGCTGTTTGAATATAGTTTCTTCTATTTCTGCTGTTAACAAAACTTAGAAATAGTAGTGTGATATATATATATATATATTTCTTCGGCTATAGCATGGTATGTAGAATGGTTTTTTGTTCAAGTAGCTAGCTCAGAAAATGGTAAAGATAACCAGGAAATTCTTCACATTCTTGTATTATCCTATCTGGATGAAGATAAAAGTAACAGATCCCAGAAACCCAAAGGAAGATTTATTGATCCTCTATTATCAGGGAGTGGGACAGCAGGATGGAGCCACAAGGAGAGATAAAATGTCAATCTGCAGGATGGAATGGGGGCAGCTGGGAGTGGGGGGCAGCTGGGGGTGTGAAACCAAGAAAAAAAGAACATCTATACTCAAAGGAATGTTTGAATAATGCATGGGGGTCTATGACTATGTAACAGGATGATGTATTTAAAGAGTGTTATCCAGTTAGTAGGTGTGCCAAGCACTCAGCTGTAATTTGTATTATGCATTTGTGTCTCTTATTGTCTTGTTATTAAACCTTTTAAACTTTACCAGAAAAGTAAACCTCACTTTTCAAATGCCTAATTTCATACACTTATCACATCTGACATAGCCAAGCTTTGTATTACTTTAAATCTCTTTCAATGTGTTATCTCTTGCTGATTCATTCTACAGCACACAAAACCAGTATCATCAATCCTTTCTGTTTGTGGTTATCTGAATGAGGGAAATATTCTGGTAATGGAAGTGACCTGCTCTCAGGCTTGTGCTGCATCTTAACTCTTACCATACAAGGCTGTGACCTGAATGCTGAGTCACAGGGCCTGCAAAGTAGTGACAGCTGCAGGCAACAAACTGAATATATACCTTTTTACAGTCAGGTCTGATGAAAATTATGAGGGAGAACAGGACTCAGATGAAAAAAAATTTCATTTATTTATAATATTTTTTAAATTAATACTTGCTAAAGTGAAAAAATGTTAATAGGGATGCCCATTGTACAACGTTTCATTTTAGCCAACAACTAAAGTGTGATCAAATAAAGTCCTTCTTGGCAGAGAAAGAGGCTGAGCCCAGAGGAATCCACCCTGAGCTTGCAGTGAACGCAGTATGTCAGGGGATGGGTTCTTGGCACTAAATCTGTTCCATATGCTCATACAATGACGTTCAGACACAATCAATGAAACTTACAGTTCTTCAACACATCACAAACTGTCATTTGTTTGATTCAAGGTGATCCAGGCCCTACAGATGACTGAAAGGCAACTCCCCATTTTGAGTCATTGCTACTATATATAATAACAACTGTGAAAAAGCAATTAAGGAATTTAAAATAATAAAAGGACTAATTATAATCCCCAATAAACTCTGCTCTGCTCTGCTAACTCAGTGATTACAGTTCTATTGCTTAATCTTGCAGAACTTCTTTCAGTGAAGCAGAATAATTTTACTTTAGTTTACTTTAATTTACTTTAATTTTACTTAGTGGGTGAATAAAACGTCTACCTTCACCTACTGCTTTTATTGTGCTCATAGTAAGTGTGAAGCACATCCATTTAGAGACAAGCTGGCTAGCAAATCAGATCCACTGTCCAAAATTAAGTTAAATATTTGAAGATTCTGTCGTGGAAGAAGGATGCATCTCACTCAAAAGAGGGAAGCAGTAAAATGTTTTATTGAGGTAGAAAAATGATTTTTGACAAAGTTTGATGGAATTTGACAAAGTTCAATGGCTAAGTTCACTTTATTAATTGCTGCATGGAGGAGACATACAAAGAAAAATTGAGTTAGAATGGCTCAGACGGAGACTGGAGGTATGCAGTGTAAGAAGGACCCTTTTGCTGAGTCATGAGGTGCAGAGTAGATCCCTTTGCTCCTTCCTAGGTACAGCTGGATCCTGTCTTGCTCTGAGACTTCATCAATGGTTCACTTCTAATGGAATTACCCACACTCAAACACCTGAGTAGGTACATAGGTCAGTAATCTTTCACAGTATGAATTCAGCATGCTCTCAGTCTCTTTGTGAGAACCTGTCATGGGTAATGGATCTCTCAAGCCCAAGGAGTAACGTCAGGGAGGTATCATTGCCATGCAGCCTCTGCTTCAGCAAAGGGAGCTCAAAGCTTTGCACGGGCTGTCCATGCTTGTACAGTGAAGTACTTGGCTGCAAGTCAACAGCAATAACAAGACAAATATCTTGTTTTAGCTCTGATACCTTGTTCTGTACCTTTGATTATCTTTAACCTCTGGGTTTTGAAACCATCTTGTGAAAAATGAGGTTCACCTTCTTGGTAAATTTTAAGAAATTGGTTTAATTAAAAAATAAGACAATCAGGAGACAGAAAAGCAAAATACAGCCAGGCTGGGTGACTTGGAATTCAGCCAAGTGCACACCTGCTATTTCAGAGATATTCTTTAGATACTGTAATAAATATAATAGATAAATTCGTGTATATAATATTGTATTATGGATTTGGTTTACTAATAAGAAGCTACCCAAATGCGTCTCCAAGATTCCAGAGTCCATAGGGCAGGAAAAGACATTTGCAACTGAAACGACAAGGCCAAGCTGGAAGATGGCCCATTCATCAAGGGTGGACCCCCACTTCACAGCTCCTCAACATCTGATATCAATCTTGGTGGAGATCCTGGACGACCAGATCACCCCTCCCAAGATGAGTTCCAGCAAGGACTATCAAAAAAATCTTTTCATGCAGACGGGACTTCTTTTGGAAAATTGAGAAACACATGCATACCTAGATTTTCAATAGACTTAGCCTTAAGGTAAAAAAATTGTATAAAACCCACAGGCTGAAACCTGGCCGGTGTGGTCGAATTTGGAGGGTACCCTTGTACCGCCAATCGATCGATTGTTGTCCCGTTTTTATTGTGGCTTTTATTTTGGTGTTAGAAATTTTGCTAAATAAATCCTGTTATTTTGAATTGGCTTCTGATGATCTATAACAATACCCTTTCTATTCCATCAGTCTGTTGCATATTCATATTTTTCTACAAACTAGTTTCCATACTCCAGGAACTGTTTAGCATGGCCTCTCCTTGGGGCTGCCTTTTTAGAGCATGCATGTTTCTTGGCTGTGTCTTCACTATCACCTCCAGCTTGGGCCTTGGTCCACACTTTCCACAGACAGCAGGTGTTGATAGTTAGCATGTCAGCAGCAGGGGCCTCACCACATGTTCATTGGATGTTATCTCAACCAAACAGGCCATTCAATTACAAGCATAACTACATATCAGCTATCCCACTACCATGTCTAAGTTTTGCTAATAGGAGAAATAAAAACTATATTCTTACAGCAAAGTTATTATACATATAGCACCTTAATGTTTGCAAAAAGCCAACTTTATAATATGCATTTATAACAATCTTTTGAAATATATATTTTCAAAATGCCTTCACTCCCTTGTAGGTGAGGCATGGGCTTAACAGCTTGCAAAGGCACCCCAGGGACATGAGCCCTGCTGTTTCTCAGTAAGTCTGAACCAAAGGACAGGTAGGGGTCAAGTGTGTCCATCATATTACCCCATGCCTGCAGGGTAAACCTCAGAATATACAAGTCTCCTATATCATTGAGGAAACTTTCCTGTCTGACTGTGCAGGAGCCACTCTGGCAGTCACACTCCCACAACCAGAAGCTTTCACTGCTGAGACTGAGGCCCCTGTGCAGGCTCAGATGTCTGGTTGCTTCAATGAACTTAATTGTGGTGCAGCAATAATTAAGTTGAGTAACAGCTTGAGCTGGTGCCTCCAAGAAGGGACCCCAAACAAAAGAATCCCTGGGCCTTTATACTGTTGAAGTCTAAACCTGTTATAATCTGGGGGTTTGAGTCCCAGGCTCCTGGTGTGCCTCTAGGTGTCCAGTTACCCAGGTGACCCTCATGTCCACAGGGTCCCCCTTGTCATGCTGGGGGTTGGAGACAGGTCACATCTCATTGCCTGGGGCTCCCAGCATGCAGAGCTCAACCTGCAGCTTGCAACCCGACCTACCTGCACTATGTGTATTACTCATTATCTATGCTCTTTAACTTAACAGTACAATATTTCTGGTCATTTTTAGACACAAAGCATTGTAACCAGTAATGTGGCTTTGCACAAGACAAAACTAGGCAGTAGGTAGAGTGTGAGCAAGTCTGTTGTTGGTTAAGTCATAAGACTAGACTTTTCAAAAATGAGATTTACTTAATCTATGTTCAAGGAGAAGTACCCTTTTCCCATTGTTTTTTGTGGTTAGCTTTTGTAAAATAAATTTAGGTACTTATTTTTCTTTCTTTCCTTCCTGCCACCACCAAAGAGAAGACACTTGAAAAAAATTTTTAAGTTTCACTATTATGTAACTCTGCAGTTTAGAAGAAGCTTCTCCTTATTTAGGCTAAAAGATCTCCCAGATGTCTAAGCAGCCAAAAGCATATGTTCTTTGACCTTCGTACTCAAATCTCTATCCTGTGGTTTCTTTTCCATGACACACTTCCCTGTTGTCTCCCATCTAATGCATGATTACTGACAATCATGTCCCAACAGCTTTTCCTACAGCAACTATTAACTAAACATTCCATGAAGCTGTTTCTGCAAGCTTGTCTTTTACTTTAAACAGAATATCCCAGAAATGTTTATATTAACATCTGGCACAGAATACACATTTCTGTATGGCATGAACAGGCAGCATCATCCACCTTTCCCTGCCTTGCTGGTATGTAATTTCCTCAGCAGCATTACAAGTTTGGTGCCAATTTAACGGAAAGAAATCAGTCTGGAAGTATGATTTATATGGAATTTCTCTGAGTTACACAACATATGTGAGCTAATTGGATTTAAAACAGGAAGGACAAGGACAATAGTCAGGCTGATAGTTTCAAAGGGTTAAGCTTAAGCTAAAGGAGTGCAAAGCAGAGAACAGGGGAGCCTAGACAAGTGCAGAAATTCCTGATGGATGCCATCCTCAGAGAAGCAGTGAAGTTGAAAAACATATTTCTTTCCTTCATATGTGCAGCCAGTATTGGTCCACCCATACTGCTTGGTCAGCCAACAGAATTTGCCAGCCATTTCCCTGCAATCACCTGAAAACTCTAGGGTGTTCTGTGAAAGTTCAGTTTATGTTATATCTAAGTTTAATTAAAGAACAGAACTTAAGTTATGGGAATTTTCAAGCTTTGTCATCTTTGAGAATTTCCAAGCTAAGCAGAAAAGGCAAAGAAAAAAATTACTTATTGCAAAGATTTTGATCAAAATAACTCACTTGCAACCAATATCAAGTCCTCAAATTGTTCTTAGACGTAGTTTTTCCTTTTGCTCTCCAACTGCATCTCTTAAAAGACCTGCATTACTCCAGTCACTATCCACTTCACTCACATATTTACATGATATGCCTTTCAAGTTTTACTTCATTTGAGAGCCTTTGCAGTATGCCAAATATTCAATTACCTCTAACTTCTGCTTATGTAATCCCTAGCAGTAGCTGATATTATTTCCCAAGAGATGCTTATTTTGCACACAATGTGAGCAGCATTGCCTTGCTTCTGTTTGAGACTTGCAAACCAGACAGTAGATGTACATTTGCCTCACAAATAGTTTCTTTATTGTTTGCCTGTTGTCATCCACAAACATCCTGAGCAGCAGGAGCGTCTTGTTCAGGTTAAGTTACCAGCCTGAAAAAAAACAATGAGCACTTACAGATTGTAACAGACCTGGAAAAATTAGGAAGTGCCTCAGCACATCTAGACCACAATTTTTCACACAGTACTTTGTTTACTGCTCAGTACTGGGAGCAGTAAACAAAGT
The DNA here is from genome assembly GCA_013400075.1 of Hippolais icterina. Classification (NCBI taxonomy): domain Eukaryota; kingdom Metazoa; phylum Chordata; class Aves; order Passeriformes; family Sylviidae; genus Hippolais; species Hippolais icterina. The sequence continues at coordinate 1,402,081 of VWYN01005558.1, forward strand.
TTTACATCTGCCAGCTGGGCCCATGACCCAAGCAACTTCCTGCAGGGAGAAGAGTATTTGGGAAACTGCCCCCCTTACACACTCCTGGTGACAGGCAGTTGTTAAAAGGAATGGAATATAATGATGCCTTACTTATCCAATTATGGGAACAATGAGTTTCAAAGAAGTAGATAACAGAACGTAAAAGTAGACACACAGGATGCTAAATGTAGCTGGAACCAGTGGATAAACAGATAATGAGGAGTATAGTGGCTTTTGTGCCAAAGCCATGTAATGAGAAACAACAGTGCTAAGAGAAATTTATGGCAAAATGATCTATAACACGGGGGACACTCAGTGATGACCAGAGACCCCTTCAGATGACCCTCTAGGACCACTAGAAGACTTCCAGTAAGAGGTTAATTCAAATTAGCTCTATGAAAAGTGATGTTTATGTATTAGCCAGGAAGTACACTGTAATCAATATGTATTATCATGATGGGATAAATACCTTGTTGAAAAGTTTCGTGACACATCAGATTGGAGGAAATACCCTCCAGCTGCCTAGCATGCTGCAATAAAAAATGCCTGCTTTCTGATGTAGGAGGATGAATAGAGATAGTGCTGAGGGCAGTCTGGCCCCTGATAAACAGGAGCTGTGCCAATTACCAAAGAATGGGAACAGCCTTGCCCTCACAGCTATGTCCAATAAGGATGGGTGTTATAAAAGAGTGAGTTAGCTGGGTGAGAGGTAGTCAGTCTGCTGGCCATGCTGTGAAGAGGAAGGGTCAAGCAGCTGCGCAAGGGACAGATAAGGTAGGATGATATAAAAGGGACAAACAAGGTTAGGTGGTCATGTAAGGGATAGGAAGGAGTTAGCTGGTCCAGCAGAGGAAAGACATAGGGAAGGGTACAGAAAAAAGGTATGAGAGCTTTTAGATAACAAGGGGCTGATGCTTGGAGCCTTCTTCGGTGTCAGTCATACCTCCACTGTCATTCTAATACTTCAAAATTGTGTTAGAAAGCCTCCTCCCTAGATGATTTCAGTATTACACTGCAGCCCCAATATAATTATCACACAGAGGGAAGGCGAAATGTCAACCAGCTCCAAGCCCTCACTTGTCACCACAAATTTTCTATAGTTCATGGATATTCATCTTCCCATGATATCCCTTCTCTGCCTGTCCCATTTACACAATTTTGTTTTAAAACTGTTCTCCTTTTACATTACAGTCAAATTCATTATTATTCTCAGTGGTAAAGCCCTACTTTCTACCTCCCCCTCCATTAGAATTCATAAGATTTAAGAGTGGTTATAGAGATCAACTCCCAATAGAAAGGTCCAAACTAAATCTAAATATTTGCACTTTAGACCATCACCAAGATAATTATCATTGTCATCTCACCATCATTTCAGAGATGGCATCATTGAATAGACACAAAATAATCAGTGGGCAGGTGAATTGGTGGAGCCTCATGGAAGTGATTCACTCATTCCTACCAGGACAAAGCAATTGAGCACTTCTAGCTTTTTTTTGTGAATAAACCCAACATAAGTGCTTAAGGGAGACAGAGTATTTTAAGCAAGGGCTACAGCATGAGCAATTCAAAGACCTGCAAAATAAAAGGAAACAAGAACAGCTGGAAAATGTCTGCTAAGAAGAATGTACAAGGAGGATGAATGTTGATTGGAGCATTATAAGGAAATTATGCAAAATACAGCATGTGTATTGGGGTGAGCAGAAAGGAGTTCAAGTGAAGTCCATCTCCCAAGTAACAGTGGGAGAATGAGTAAGAAGAAACAAGAGAAAAAAAGCTACTCCAAGAGAGTCAGCTCCATCTCCTCTAAAATATTTCACCACAGTGATACAACTGGCTGCCTTAGGATGGCTGATCAGATTCTGCCCAAGCAAAGCCTTTCCTCACGAGCCCTGCCCAGGATCCCTCTCAGTGCCACATTTCTCTGTGCTGCTGGGCTTCTCCAGGCCAGCTTCAGCTCTTTGGCTTCCTGAACTATTCTTGCCCTAACTTGTGCATACCTAACACTTAACACTAAGCGATCCAGGGTTAAGTAACAGATTAGATTACTTAATCTCTTTAGATTAGGCCATTTCTGGGATTGTTGGAGACAAAACCTGATTTTACTTCACCCACTATAGAGTTGACTGTACCCCAGTGCTGCTTGTGGTCTCCTACACAAATACCACCTCAGCTCCAGTTCTGAAATGAGGGCTGTACAAACTACCTTCCCCTTACCTGCCCATTACTTGTGATTTGAGCCCATCATCACTGACTTCCAGTCACCCTTTGGAAGGACAAAAGCAGGATACAAGGTCTGCTCTCCTACTACTATGCAGCAAGTCCAGTTTCAAGTGGCGGAGACCACTGATCAGACACAAGTTGCACTGGCTAAGAGCATGAGACACTTTTCCTGAGAAAAATACTATGCTTGTTAGTATGGAAAGAGCATCTTAGAATTCATACAAGCTAATGAACCAGAAAACACAGCAGTTAGTGACTGCTAGGCAAAGAAACCTTCTGGCATCAGAGATAAGGTACATGCTTGAACAGTGTGTTCCTTGGTGCTTACCAGTTTTACTGCACTTAGTCATCTTCCTGCGTAGAGACCAACAAAAGGCATTCTTCTAATTTCCTGCTCCTTTCACATACAAATGCTACATTCATAATCCATTCAGAGTAATTGCAATACTCATACTACAAATCTCAGTTGGGAAACCAAACCAATAAATCTTTATGTTAGCTTCTCTAAGTTAATGTAAGATAGAATATCTTTCAAAATCCCCATGAACTGTCATTGTCTCTGGTAAATTGTTATAGCAGTCTAATGCTATCTCTGGATAATTGTATATTGCAACAATAAAAAAGCAGGTACTTTCGGAAGGGACATTTTCAGATTACTTTTTTTTCAGTCTTCATACCATGTGATACCTGCAATGAACTATCCATGGAAGTATCATAAATATTATTTTCAAAATAAAATTATGCAGCGAGACCACTCTTGTTGACCTCACAGAATATAACATTCTACACTTGCTACATTACTCTGAAGAACTCAGGATGGTTTTATATGGGATAGTAGAAGAAAACCAGAACTTCCATGAGTAATTAGAAACTCCTTAATACCTGCTAAAAGGCATTATATGAGAAAAATACTGTAATATATAGCTAGTTAACAGTCAAAAGATTTGTAGTATAAAAAATGGAAGCCATTCTGAAGGTTTCAAACTGAGCATGATAGATGACTAAGATTTAATTTGTGGTATACTAAGTCTGCCAGTTTTAAATAAATAATCAATGGAAAACTACTTTGGGGTGTCTAAATGTCCCTTCTTTGCTAGGAGGCAATTTAGGCAGATGTCCTTATCTGTGTATCTTATTCCAAGACAGGAAAAGATTTCACCCTTTACAGTGGGGCATTCCAGGTACCCTGTATATGCAATGCATTAACTATGCCTGAGAGCTGCAGTCTCCCACACAGGGACGTCTGTATCTTCATTATGGATCCCTCATTATGGCTGTCATTCTGAAGCTCTGCAGCTGAGACTCCACTCAATACATGGGTTCAAAATTATGGAAGATTAAATCCTCACTGAGTGAATACCATCATCTCTTGTGCCTGGAAAACCAAGCCATCACTGTGTAAGTGAAAAAAAAAAAAAAAAAGGCTGTCAAACAAGACTGAGTAGAAACTATAAAATTGTTTTATTGCTATTTAAACTCTGTCAATGTTTCCTTTTTTTTAATACAGCTCAGTGACCTTCTGACTCCTTAAGCAGTAAACAGAGCTCTGAATTGTAAATCAAGTAAGATTTACGATTGCTTACTTCAGCATAGGTCCTTCTGGTGTCAGAACCTGAAGGGAATCAAATACATTTAGGCAAACCTGATACATCACTGTGACAGTAACACTGCCATAATTAAACAAATAGTAGTAATTACAATGCAAAAGCAGTGTGTGTGTGTGTGCGTGCGCGTGTGTGTATAGTCCCTAAAAAAAATTAAACCTTGGAGAAGAATGCATGCACAATCTATTCACTGACTATAAATCAAGAATGTCTGTTATGCATAAGTATCTTGAGCAAAGATTATCAAGATGCCACATCTGCAAAACACTGTCTATGTTATTAGAAAACTGTATCTTGAAGGATGTGTAAGAAAGGCACTGTCTGTTGGAATATCAGCCAACCACTGAGTCATGTAACTTTTGGTCAAGAATTGTATAACAACCATTGGAAATAGTATTTGGAATCTTTATGTTTCAAAATGAACTAGTATGTGTGTGCCATTGTTTCACAACTAAGTATACAGAATCCATCTGGGATTCTTTAATGCTTTGTTTGCAAACATTATCTTGGTATCATTAAAGAAAACAAACCAGGAATGCCTGTATAGGATCAAGTATCCAGCTCTTGAGGCCAGTCCTGAGCAGTGGGCCACCATCCCCCAGCCAACTCCCCCCCTGTTTTATTGTTGAGCCTGACACCATATGGTGTGGAATATCCCCTGGGTCAGTTGGGATCAGCTGTCCTAGCTGTGTTCCCTCCCAACTCCTTGTTTTGTATCCAGCACAGGCTGCCATTCAGATAAGATTGTGGTGATATTGCAATATACCTTTCCAGCTGTTTAGAGTTTTTAAAATTACTATTCCAACATGCATGCTGGTACCTTGTTCCTTGCCAGCATAATTCTCAGTCACATTAATACTGAGCAATAACAAGATTTAGCACCATCGCTAGCAAAATTTAATAGTCCCGAGATGTCCCTTGTTAAGCACATCTAAAAGAGGCAGTGAACAGTGAGAGCAGCAATGAGTGGGCTCATACTTCTAGATCTGGGGCCTTCTGGGATCATTGTCAAGGGACATCTAAAAAGCCTGTGGGAAGCTTGAGGTTGCCTAATGCTGTTGGGAATAGATAGGAGGCCTTGACTTCTAGCAAGGCTAGCAGGGCTAAAGAGTTCTGTGAGTTCTCTTTCATTAAAGGAGCCCTTGGAAGTTTTTGTCCAGCTGACACTGATTAGGAAGGGGTCTAGTCCCCCCACTCAGCCTGAGGGCTATATAAGAGCTGGGACTAAAACACCCAGACTTTAGTGTGGGAAGGGCTGGAGCCTTATCTCATAGCAGCACACACTTCCTCAGCAGTGGTGAGGGTGTGTGACTAGCTGTTGCCCTCAGCAGCTTTTAGAAAAACCTTACCTCTAATGCTGTAGGTCTCAACCCCAACAGACCTTCAGAAGGTGGGTGCTGGTGTGGAGCAGAGGGAGAGACACACCTTTTGAAATGTTTCAGTGAGCAAAGGAGCTGCAGGAGGGCGTTAGTGTGGTATGCATCATCAGGGGTTGTGAAAGAAACTGGATCTTCTCTGAGGCCCTATAGCTTCTAGAAACCATAGAGTGATGCACTAAAGGAGGGGCAGGCTGGGTCTATCTGTCTGGGATGTAAAAAACTCTCAGGATGGTGAAAGCTGGAAGCTTGACATTCCTGCTGCTAGGAGGAATGTTTATGCTTTGCCTGCACATTTGTAAGTACAAAATATGCTCAGTGCTGTGGCTGGAGGAAAGAGGCTGAGAGCTCTGCCAAGGGAACTGCCTGAGCGCTACAGGACCAGCAGAAGGAAGCACTGAGGGTTGCTCCCTTGTTGCTGACCCCTCTGCTGTGGGGAATGGGCCTGTCTGCTGACCTGTTGTCCAGGGGAACTTTTCAGGGACTCTGATTTATTGTTGAGAGCCTGCAGAAGCCTCTCAAGCTCTGATTATTGATGCCTGCTGCTTTTTCATGTGGCCATCAAATGCTCTCTGATTACTGGATAGACCTGGATAGCATCAAATATGATACATATAGCTCTGGAGCGGTGGTGAAGAGGAATAAGAGCCCATCTGGTATATCCTCAGCCCCGCTGGTCAGCTATGATGGGGTTTTGGTTTCTATGAACATGGTTTGCTCTTTGAGGCCTAAATGTTGCTTGGAAGAGCTGGGATACACAGGACTAAGGTGTGGGGGCATCCTTGCCAACAGGATGGTGAAGCCGGTAAGAGTTTTAAACTAAGAATGATGAGGAAGAGAGGACGACAATCAAATGAAGATTTGATGAAAGAGGTTATCAAGCAAATTATGAGGGTTTATGCAAACAGAGGGGACTTTATCATCAACTTGGATGTCTCTCAAGTACATGCATATAAACACAAGGTTCAGAAAGGATTCCCTTGCTTTCTAAACTTTGAAGCTAAATCTTAATAATGATCAAGTAGATTGGTGTTACCCATACTGATGACCATGGGCAAATATTTTTTGTTCAGGCTCAAGGATTAACCTTGAGGGGCCTCCCCACTCAAGGGAGGAATCTCTCCACACACTCCCACAAGTCTTCCCTGCTGGAAGATAGGACTGTGTATCTTTATAGCACAAAGTGATTGGTTGTCAGTCATATGTTGCTAGGCTAGTCACTGCCATGCCAGCTTTATTTTTAAATAAGATGTTGTCACTTGTTTGTTTTTCTGCTTCTGTAAACATCTGTCTTTCACATCCTTGTCCATGCCAGTCTTTGTCAGGAACCATCTATCTTTCACATCCCTGTGATGTGTTTAATTTAGGATTGTAGGTTAGGCTGATCTCAGCATCCTTCAACACTAAACAGTGTTTTTATTGGAAATTAACCCCATTGAAATGGAGTTCAGGATCTTGAAGGGAGGAAAGAAGACAAAAGCTAGGACTGCTGTCCTGGACTTCAAAAGGCTTCAGCATGTTCAAAGACTGCTTGGGTGAATCCCCTCTATATGATCCTGAAAATAGAACAGGTCCAGAAAGACTGGTTTTGATTGGTTGGATTTTTCTGTGTCTCACAAGGAATTCACTTTCTACAAGCTCAATAATGGCTCATTCTGTCGTGCAGGAGAATCTGCAAGGATGGCAGGAGGGTTTGCATGGATGTGCAAGGAGAGCTTTACTGAACTCAAGCATGAAAAGGAAGCATACAAGAGGAGGACATAAGCACAGGTGACTCAGAAGGAACTGTCTAACTCTGCAAGGATGAGTTAGGAAAACCAAATCCATCTGATCAAGGGATGTGAAAGGCAATAAGAAGTGCTTCTACAATAAAAAATGCACACCCACCCCTGAATGTGACTGAGACACAGTAAAAAATAATGCTGCAGTGGGCTATCACAAAAGATATTGTAAAGGTGGGCAATTTCAAGTAGAACTTAGGCAGACTTTAATGCTAGGTTTTGGTCACAGAAATGTATGTTAGCGTGAGGGATTGCTGAACCTGAGCATACAGTGTGTGCTGCCACTAACAATGCAGTCTGTGTGTGCTCTTTGTAAGGGCTTGTTCCCACAGGAATGTGGGAAAGTGTAATACTTTCAGCAAACCTCAGTGTGTACCCTCTAGAACATTTGGTATTGTACAGTAAGAGATGGATGGATTTGTTTTACTTGGAAGAATGCTGTAAAGATGTGAGGAACAATGAACAATAGGAATATTGAACCTCGCCACAGAACTCTGTACAGCAGTGGCTCCACCAGAAAGGACTGTCCTGGTCTGCTGCATTGCATGTTCCCCAGCATTGCAGGAGACATGTAAGACTAACTTTTAAAAACACCTTTTTCTCTTAAGCACCTTGTGCTTTCTTTTTTCCTTTTGAGATCCAACAGAACCAGAACGTCACACTACAAAGCAAACATAGAAAGATTTAGGTTCTCAATGCCTTATTTGCCTTAGTATTTATAATGCAGTTTGGGTTGAAAGGATCTTTAAAGGTCATCTAGCACAACATCCGTGCAATGAGGAGGTACATGCTTAACTAGATCAGGTTTCCATTGAGCTTGATCAGATTTCTATCCAGCCCAGTATGGATGGACTGGATAATTACATAGTTAGGTAGATTGGAAACAGCATCAACTTCTGAGTTCAAAGGATCAGCAGCACAAAGACAAGCTAGAGACCAATCCCTTTCGTCAATACTAAGGTCATATCTCAACATCTTCCTTAATGACCTTGACAATGTGATATGCAAAGTGCATGCTCACAAGTTTGTAGAGGATTCAAAACTGGGAATAGTGATTGATGTTACTGATTGTTCCCAAAACTGAGTAAAAATAAAGAAAAACCCTTAACACAAATGTAGTATTAAGAAGCAGGTATTCATTATTCAATGCTGGATGCACGAGCAGATATCTCCTCTGGAATATTGTGTGTGCTGAATAAAGAAAAGCTCCCGTTTAAATACTGAATTTTACATGCATATTCATTGATTTTCCAGAGTAAACATACATATGATAATCATTTCCCTGAAACCATTAACATATTTTCCCACCCCTTTATGCACATATTCTTCTGTCCTGGGGTGGTCCTTGATGGTTGATCCCAAAGTGATACCTGACTGCCTGGTGAACTGGTAGAAGTTGGTACATGGGCTGGTTGCTGTCCAGTTCTTGCAGAATGGAAATTGTGCAGTTCCATAGGCCAGTGGCTTTTGAAGAATAAGCATGGTGTTAGCCCTCTAGGTGCAGATGATTTTTCATCTGACAACATCATGGTGTCGCTCTGAATAGGGGCAACAGACAGATTGGAGGAATCAGCAGATAGGAATCTAATGAAGCTCAGCCAAGGCAAGTGCTCCTCTGCACCTGGGGAGGAATAGCCCCATATACCAGCACAAGCTGAGGCCTCACTCTTTGCACAGAGTCTATGTTTGAGCACCTCCCGAGTCACTCTTTACACCCTGGTGCTTTATCAGTACAGTTTCTCTACATGTTCAGGCTGATGTGGCTGAAGTCCTTCCTACAGCTGCCTGCACTCAAACCAGTGTAAGAGCAGCATGTGCATGTTTCTTGGGATAATCTGATGCCAGTTTCAGATACAGCATAGGCATGTGAAATTTGACAGTTCATGGGCTGCTTCAGAAGCAGCTCCTGAGGTTAAACAGTTAAAGTTACTGGGCTAGTAATTATTTAATTATTTTCAACTGAGAAGCTGAGGAACCGTAAAACTACCCTCAGCACTACCCTAGCCATATTACTACCCACTTCCAGACTCAGTGATGGAGAATGTGGTGAACTGAATCTTGTGAAAAATAGGAAAAGAACTGGTTGCTCATCAGCCAGGCCTGTGTGTTGTTTAGGTTTGTCACTCAGGCACACAGAATATGCCAGTACCACAGAGCTTGCTACAGCTTTATCATGTCTCCTGACCCCAGGAAAGGGATCTCAAGGGAGGCCTGCCAATCAAGCCAGGAGCTTGTAATTAATGTGAATTAAAGTATTGACATGACTATAACTTAACAAAATAAAGACTTCAATTTCAGTATAACAGAATAGGTATCAATGGGAAGGAAATTTAGTAAACAAGACTGTAAAGCAGGAAGATGAGCAGCTGGATGTAATATATAGCTATACCGTTGTGCAGGGAAGAGATAAGGAAGACTGGCTGGTTTTGCATCAACAATAGGTTAAAATAACTTGATGGAATGTATACCTAACCACTTGCTTATTGAATACTAAACAAAAAAGGAAAGAGGGAAATGTAGTAAAAATGCTGTATAAATCCACTGAAATCTTCTAGAGAAGCATTTCATAGAGCACAGGCTCTAATGCTTTCTCTCATCCGGGTTAATAAATTTTTAACAGATGAAAATTGTTTGTCTGTGACCCTTGTTTCAATAACTGGCTCATGATGACTGAACAGCATTGCAAGGATAAATATTTAATTATGTGCATGAGGTGTCGCAGCCAAACTGGTCACATACAAGCAATTTTTCTTTAGGGATTTATATAGCTTTCACCATAATGGTACAATTTGAATCATCCAATTACCTACTAATAGATACTTCTAATTATCCAATCACAAGGTATATTTTGTAGGCCTTGCAGAATCATCATGCATCATCATTATTATTATTATTATCAGCAGTAGCAGCAGCAGCAGCAGCATCCATGTGGTTTATTTGTTAATCCAGATGTTTCAGCTGTTGACTTAACAAAGGTGTTACAATCTATGTAATCATTGGCTTTTGCTATTATGTATTTGCTTCTGCAAATTATTATAAATTGTAACCACTTCTGCAGCTATAGTGCAAATTATAATTGCTTTTGTGAACTATATAACTAAAATTGTGCACAAAGCAAGGCTATGACAAGGTGTAAGTGTGCTTTCAAAAGATGTATCACAAGATATGACTGCTCTTGCAAAATGTATAACCAAGATAGCCCAGGCAGAGAACAAGATAACATAGAAGGAAAATACCGAGTCTGAAGTGGCATCAGAAGACCACCCCAGATTGCCTCCCGGACAGACCCTTGGAGACTGTAGCTGTGGACTTATGCAACGCTGTGGCAACCTGAGGCGGAGCTGTGGTAAACAGAAATGTGCGAAGTCATTCAGGGAAGTAATGCAGCTGCAACAGTATAAAGGACCGCTTGTTAAAGAATTGGGCGTGCTTCTGGCTGTTGCAGGCAGCCAGCAGTGGTACTTTTGCTTTATTGATCTGTCCCTTCTGTTTTTAAACTCTTAAAATTTTGAGGAGTGGGCTTTGTTTCTCACATCAGGCATCAGCAGCAACCTGTGCTTCTCTTAGATATGTGTGAAAAACGAGGTTCACCTTTTTGGAAAAATTTAGAAGTTTAATAAAAAATTTAAGAAAATAGACAATTAGGAGAGATAAAAGCAAAATACATTTTCTCGGCCGAGGGTGCCTGGCACAAAACCAGCCAGAACACCTTTTAACAAAAGTTTTCCCTTTAAAAACTTCTGCTTGACACATATTCAATATTCACATGCATTATTCAAACATTCCTTTGGATGTGAGAATCCCTTTGTTCAGTCCCAATTTCTCCCCCTCCCCTCCATCCGTCCTCGGGAGTCTCCCTTCCCTCTGATAACACAGGTCTATAAATCCTTCTCCTGGAGTTCTGGTTAATTTCAGCTAGACAAGATACTGATAACAGAAACATTCTTTAAACAATAGACCCCAATGTTCTCACATATCATCACATTTCTAAATTCTATTAACAAAGAAAATACAGTACAATCTTCCTACAGTCTACATACAATATTCATTTTAATATTTGCGAAAAGCCAACTACATACTATTCATTTATAACATATGGATCCTTCAGGTAATTTTGTGAGAACGGACGTTTCCTTCTGTTAGTCAATCACACGTTCTTTTTAGTAGGGGTAAGTGGCGGGTCTTGGGTACGAAGATGACGATGCAGTGTTCATATATTCATAATGCTGCTAGCTTCTAAGGACTGTGTGGTCTCAATTTATACCACACCATCTAGGTAGAAATGTAAAAAGGAAAGGAGAAAAACCCCACAACAATGTCAAAAACAAAGACAAAATTCATTGCAAGACGAAAGAGCTAGCAGTCAGCAGGCTCTTATCTCTGCAGCTGGATGGCGGTAATAAGAAACCTGGTGCTGTAGAATGCCAGAATGCCTCCACTGATGCCAGCAAGGAGGCAAAGGGCCCTTAAAACCACTGTGGCCCTTGCCGGAAAGCTCCCAGCCTCCCCTGTACTTCTTCCAGGCTTAGGAGAACACTTTCTCCTAACTAGTAAGCTCTGGAAATGGGGAGTGAGAGCCCCCTTTTTACGGCTGAAGGGTGTTTCAGCGTTCCAGGCCGCTTCAGGAGGCGCTCCCAGAGCACCCCCGAGGCGATCCAAGGCGGGCCGGGAGCGGGACTACATCTCCCGTCATCCCGCCGGGCGCCGCCGCCATCTCGGCACCGAGCGCTGGGCCGGGCCGGCGTCCCCGCATTCCCCGCTCCCCGCTGTGTTCCTCGGGCCCCACCGCATTCCCCGCTCCCCGCCATGAGCTGGGACGGCGCCGGCGAGGAAGTCCGGCTCCTCCTGGACCTGTGAGTGCCGCCCCGACACCCTCTCTCCTGCCCGCCCCGCGACGGGGCCGGGCCGGGGGCAGGGAGGGGGACAGGGCTCGGCCGGCCTTTGGCGGCGGTGGGGGAGCGGGTGCAGTGAGTGTGGGTGCTGACAGGGCTCGGCAGCGTTCAGGAGTCGCAGGAAAGGTGGCAGGGTTTGTCAGAGGTGCCCCTTTGGGAGGAGTTACAGGGCAGATGACAGGGGTGACGAGGTCTGGCAGGGAGGTAACAGGATGATCCTTGACAGATCCGGGTGTGGAGGGACGGCTGAGGATCTCTGGCTTCACCTGGCCCCAGAGAATGCAGTGAATGGTGTTTTGCTCTGAGTTTTTCTCCGTGTTGATACCAAATTTGGCTGAAAACAAATTTTCTAACACAATTTGAAGTATTAGAAAGTAGGCATTGTTTATTGCATAGCTGGACACATCTGGAGGATTTTTCCTCTAAGTGGGTATATCTTGACACTTTACAAAATGTTTATTCCATCTTGCTCATACATATTCTTTAAAGTGGACCTCCTGGCTGTAAAGAATGAAGAGCTTGACTCAGCCAGTATATCAAGCAACAATCAATTTATTAATTCATTAATAAAAATGGTAAAATGTGAGCAAAGCAACATGCTGGGTACAGTGGGGGTCTCTCCTCCAACTGCACTCCGACTACTAATTTTTGCTGGTATTTGTTGAGCATCTTCATAAGCATTTCTCAGCAAGTGGGTTTGTTGTTTTTTTTTTTTTTTTTNATTACAAAGCAGCTTCAAGCTTATAATAATTTTATTTTCAAAGCAAATAATAATACTTCCACATCCTTCTATCCTACATGTTAAAGGCCTATAAAACTCATAGTAATTAAAAAAAAACTTAAAACTTATATTGTGAAAACTTTAAAGCTCATGTTATTCACTTATAAGCAAGCAAAATATTTGTCCAGAAGCCTCTTTCCATGCTTTTTCCGTTTGTTCATTAAAACTCATTTTTATAACTGTCTTATGGCCTCTTTCCACACATTTCACAACCACAACTACACACGCCATCTTTTTCTACCTGACACGAAACACAACCCCACATTTCACATGGCTAATACATAAATATCACTTTCCTAGAACTAATTTGCATGCATCCACATCTTACTGGAAGTAGTTTTGTGGTCCTAGAGGATTGTGTGAAGGGGTCTCTGGTGCAAGGGGTGACTTTACCTTGAACTTCTTTTAATGCATGCACGGTTGCTTCTTGTTACATAACTTCAGCACAAAAGCCACTATATTCCTCATTATATGTGTTAAAAATGGCAATATAATATTGGCTTTTGCATTTATTTATTAGCTTTTGCATGTTGTTATTGATCATAAGTATTTGGACATGACACAATTTATAACTCCTTTTAGCTGCTTATTAATATAATCTGTCATTTTAAGTATGTACAGTATGGCTTGTAAAAATAGTGATGTGATGAATGTATTATATTGTAGGCCTTAACAAAACATAAAATGTCGAAATGCTTTTATGTAACTAAGAGAATATACAAAGCAATTATACTGTTTTCCCCCATCTGCTGACTGACCTCTCCAAGTGATAACAGTGACACACACCAAAGCACTAGAGAAGAATTTGTTAACTCCTCCTGATCAGGGAAGTGTGAAGCAACAGGATAAAACCACAAGGAAAAAGAAATATATACCTGATCTGCAGGATGTCATGCAGATGAGTCAGAATGTAAAGCCAAACCAAAAAAGAGTTCCTGCAACATCAAAAGCTCCCAAGAATGTTTGACTAGTGTAGGAAACTTAGGAATACATATGTACTCAGTAAAGTAGCAGTATATAGATAACACTACCTTAATTTACCAGTGCATTCTTTGGCCAATAGCCAGGAATACCCTAGCACTGGACATTTTTTCCTTTTTATTCCCTTATCAAACTTTAAAAAATATTCTAAAGCATCAACTTTGTTTTTCACATCTGTTTATCCACTAGTTCCAGCTACATTTTTAATCCTGTGTGTCTACTTTTTTATTCTTTTATCTAATTTGCTAGTTAGTGTTTAAGCTCTATCTTGCAGTTCCAAGGGAAACTGAAAATTTCTATTCTCTGCATTATTTGTCAGTGTCAAATACCTTTGTGTTCTGAAGGAAGTTAGAAACAGCACAGGAATAAAATATTTAATTTGAAAGATATAATAAAAATAGCTAGCAAAGAGTAGAGGTAGATTGTTATTCATACCTTAAAGCACTGAAGATAAGATTATAATTGCCACGGTGTAGCAAATAAGTGTTTTATAGTGTCCTATAAAGTAGAAATACTGTGAAAACCTTTATAATTTAAATTATTAATTATTTAAATTGCAGATCAGTATTGTACTATGAGAATATCAACCAGCTTTTTGAAAAGAACATGATTAATCTTAATAACCATTCAAGCTAAATTTAATATGCCATGGTAAGAGACAGTTGGCATAGCTCACATTGATTTCCATGTATCTGTGTTGGGTTTGGAGTATTTTCTGCAAATTTGAACTAAGAAATTGGTTTAGATTTAGAGGCCCTTTTTGAAGCTGCATTAGTGAGACAAACCCCTGCTTTCTGCTCACCATGTTGCACAGATTGTGCCTCTGAGCAGGTTCACATTTGTGGTCTTCAGAGATGATAATAAATTATGTGTGTATTACCTTTGATAAGATTTTTTTTTTTAAGAGGTAAACAACTATTCTTAATTTCTGCAGCCAAGTAGAGGAATGTTGTATATAGATAAGCTGTTTAATCTCAAAACAAAGAATGTGGATGGTGTAACCTACATGTACTGAGAGCTTGGTACAGGCTTCCCTGTTGGTCAGTCAGCCAACTTCCTCGAGTAGTCACTGAGGTTCCACGAAAGCATGGAATTCTTGCACATCTCTGCAGGAATGAGTTAAAGGTGATCCTGGTGTGTGATGCAGTATATAAGGGTCTCTGCAGGCAAGGCCTGGGTTTAACTTCCCAGGTTCTGCTTGAAATGTCTCCTCCATAGTGTCCTCTGCAGTGACCTGCTAGAGGTGCTCTTCCTTACACTGTATGAACTTCACTGGGGTTTTTTTAATGTGCTTCCATGCTGGAAATCTTGCTTCTTCCCTGCCTTAAGTCTGTGCTACCCTTCAGATTATAAAGCATTACTATTTTGACCTCTTTGAAGTTTTTATTTGGTGTGAGTTTAATTTCCTGCAGTTTGGTGGCATTCTGATGCCAGACAAGGTTTTGTTGCAAGACCAGTTGCCTGTAGGGACAGAGCTGTGGTTATATGCTAAATTTAATTTGGCATTATTACAGGCTGCTGCTGCCCCCTGCGCTCAGTCACTTGTCCTGGCAGTGTTGTTTCTGTGTCCTCAGAGTTTTAGTCAAGGGAATTTTCATTCAGATCAGGCACTGAACAGCTCACACTGCAACTGCATATTTCAGAGACAGCTTGAGGAAGGCAGGCACAGAAAAAAATAGTTGAGGGGCTGATTTTTGCCTTCAGCTGCTTAGGGAACAGTTTCACAGTAAGGTCAGCTTGACCCCAAAGGGCAACAGCTGAATCAGTAGTAACATGGAACAGCTGAAACTGCTAGGGTCTGAGGGAACCATAGCTGGATGCAGAAGATGACAATTTGTGGCTTGATTGTTCTAGTTCTACTATGTAATGCCTCTTTTTGACTGTACTGTAACTTTCGTTTATTTCAGATGCCTTCAGTGTTTGACAAAGAACCTTTCCAGATACTCTGCAGATATTAAATCATTGCCACCCAATATAAAGGATAAACTGATTAAATTAATGAGTAGGCAAGGGCAAATAACTGATGCAAATATCAGTGAGGTAAGACTCCATTCAAAACTATACTGTCTGTTTTGGGAGGGGAAAGTAGCCTCTCTTTCACACCAGTTTGTTCCTGAGTGTGTTTTGAGATGCTCATGAATAATTTACTATATATATTATATAAAGGATTTCAGCAGCTTGTTAGAATTCTGTTGGTAGAATTCTATTGATATTAAGCACACAGTCTCCATATAATTTATTTAAATTTTGGTTCCTTGAAATATAAGAGTGGCAGAGCTAGAAATAGATAGTTCAAGTTCTCCCATCCCTTTTGCACACTGATGTGCGTCAATGTTTCAATATGACACCAATTAATGACTTTTCTTCAGCTGTAAATTCAGGGACACATCTGTTTTGCTATCTGTTTACTGTTATCTTGTTCAGCCTCAAAGGGAGGTGTGAGAATTGAGGGAAGCTAAACGTTGTCCTTGGTGAAACAGAAAATGTATGACTCCCTGTGCATTCCCATTTTGAACTGTAACTCAAGAGACAAATATTATCAGTTTCTCAGAGTCAGGATAGTGGAGCCAAGACTAGAGGCAGAAGCACTGTGGAAAACTTACAAATAAAACAATTTAGCTTTAGATAAAATGATTTTGTGCTTACACAATGTAAGTCTTTGAGTAAAAATCAAATTCATACTAATTTATCTCATTTTGAAAAAATTGACTGGACAAAATCTGGTTTATGCTAGCGTTTCAGTAAGGAGTAATTTCAAAACATCCTAAGAGATTATATAATTAAGGCCATGTGATTGTGTGTGTATGAATGCACAAAATCTGTTACGATATTTTTAGTCTGGAAATAAGCTAGAGACCTTAATTTACAGACTTTTCTGCTGTCTCTTTCTAAAGTCTCTTCTGTATTTGTCTTCATTTAGCAGTTGATCAGTGAGCCTATTTTCCATGTGACTCTGGGAAATTCTGCTCTGGTTCTTTTTTCATGTGTTTTTTCTTCCTCAGTTCCTGCAATATCCTGCAATTCTGTCCTTAGTTGTCATCATTTTCCTGGGGCATATTATACCTTAGCTTTCTTTGCTAGCAGTTTCCCATTTGTTTTTATACATATCCTTCGTGTCTTTTCTCTGTTTTTCAGGGTTTTTTTCAAAGAATTTTGCTTGAAGTTAAATTGCAGTTGAGATTCTGTTAATCTGAACTTTTGTGTAAACTTCTATTTAATCTCTTACCTCCCTATTCTTGTCCAAATTTGTGTTACCATGCATATTTTTTTTCCCCTTACTCTTCTTTTTGCTTGGAGCAGCCATCCACATGCATGCCAAACTCCTCATTCTAAATCCCTTTTACCATAAAGTTTTATAAAGCCATTCAGCATGTGTCCACAGAGTATAACCCTGAATTTTTTAAAGTCTTTTTTTTGTGTGCTGCATCTGGACAACCCTCTGTCTATGTAAAAATATTATATATTTGCAAAACAGCCAGTTTTCCTTGTGGTATCTTTGTTGTACCTTGTTAGAGTGAACAACAGGAGGAGTAGGCCTTTAACAACCCTGTCAGCTGTGCTGTTATCTTTGCTAGTTTCTGGAAATTTGTGTTTCTATCCCTGGGAGTTAAGGAAGGGAGTGACAAGCTGAAGGGAGTATATGGCTATTGTTACTAAAATCTGAGGCCTTCCACTGCTTTGGGTCTAACTTTCATAAATGTTCTCTTGGGAAAGATTTCACAAAAATTCCAGTCTGGGTCTTGTGGGAGTGAAAGATCCCATTTAATGAGGATTTGGTACTGCTTCATGGTATGATAATGAGAGTGCTTGTTTATGAGCAAAAGAGTGTGTGTGGGTGAGAAAATACTTTGGGGGAAAATATCTTCCAAATATCATTCTTGTCTGTTATGCAGGTTGAAGTTTTTATCACAGTTGTTTTGGGGTTTTTGTTGTTGTTGTTGTTGTTGTGGTTTGGTTTGTTTTTTTTTTTTTTTTGCACTGCTGATTTCTGCCCCCAAAGTTGAACTAGCAAGTGGCAGCTTGAGCAAGGGCCATTGAGGGCATTGTCCTGGGTACACATTTAGCAAGTGAACCACCAAAATTGTATTTCCATTGTTTAATCACCAGTATTAATGTGTTCCTTCTCTGTATGTCACAGAAACATTTCATGCTGTAGGAGCTGAACTGTTGTACAAATAGACCAGATTTTCTTTAGGTTTTAGCTCCTAGGACTGGTAGCACCACCCTCTATTGCAAACTTCTATGTGATGTCTAACATTACAAGTATTTTATATAAAAATGCACATGTTTGATGGCATAGCAGAGTTTGACTGAAATGGTGGGTTTTCATTACAGGTATTGCACCCTGCTGTGGAGTCTCTGGACCTCCGAGACTGTGATATTTCAGATAATGCATTATTGCAGCTTCATAACTGCAAGCAGCTGAAAAAAATCAACTTAAATTCATGCAAGGAGAACAGATTTGGAATTACCTCAGAAGGTGTGTTATCTGTGCACAGATACCTGGAATCTTATTTCTGGCTTACGTTTCTTATTAGATTGGAATAAAAAGAAAATATCTAGGGTAAATATTGCTTAAAAAAATCCCCAGTGCCACTCCAGTACTAATTAAAAGTCTCTCCAGAGGTGTAAATTTCAGGCCTAGAGCACTAATTATCTTAGGAGAGAGCTATCAGATTACTCTCCTGCTAGATTTCTGGTAAAACATGTTTTCCGCTTTATCTTAATTATTCCTTCCTCAAAACTTGTTCCAGAGCCTTTGGACTCAGCATAGTGGTTATGTTAAAGAAAGAATAACTCTTTCAAGTGTTGTTTCTTTGGCAGGAGTCACAGCACTGGCCTTATCCTGTCCTTACCTGCGTGAAGCATCTTTCAAAAGGTGCTGTGATATAACTGACAGTGGAGTTCTGGCTCTTGCAGTCAACTGCCAATTCCTACAAATAGTCAACTTGGGCAGCTGCTCAGGCATCATGGATGCATCTCTGCAGGCACTAGGAAAAAACTGCAAATTTCTTCACAGTGTGGACTTCTCATCTACTCAGGTAGCTGCAGTGGCAATTAGCCAATTGACTTCATTTTCTTTCTTTTTTAAGATTGTCATGGTAAAGTTCAAAGGGGATCATTTTAGCTCTAGTCTTGACAAGATTTAAGACTATAGTTTACTTCTGATTTCTGCCTCTTAAGGAAAAGGAAAGGTATATTTTGCTTATTGGTGACTGGTATTGAGCATGTATGGTGAATCAAAGATAAACTTTTGTTAGAATCTACCTAGGGTTTGTTGTGGGTTTTTTTAGTATATTTATTTAGTGCAATAATTTTCTTTAAGTTGTAAAATAATCCAAAATATTCCATTTAAAGAAAGTAGAATCTTGGACAGATTATTGCCTGCTTTCAGTTAGGACAAACCGATGTGGGTAATAATCTAGGATGTCAAATAATACAAGCCCCTAGTAGAAGTAAACACTCCATAATTAAATGATAGTTTAAGAGTGATTGTGCTTGTCAGAGTTACGTTACAGAGTCAACACTGAAAGAATGACATTTTAAATGTCAGAAATGGCAGGGAAGAGGATTTAACAACAGTATTTAGCATGAGAAGGGAGAGATGAGGTGCAGAAGCAATCCTGTAACACATTCCATAATTACAGTGGGATAATGAAGTGAGGGAATGGTTTTTTGCAGTAAGTGTAGCGTTCAACTGATGCTGATGGCAAGTAATTATGTTGAATGTGAGTCCAGTACTGAGCATTCACAATGAAATGTCAGTTCTGGAAACCATGTAGGAGGTTCTTATTTTAGATGCTATTCTTTTTTTGATTTTTACAGAAATAGGGTATCAAAAGAATCTTACTACTTCGTTCAGTAATTTTTATTTATTGCCATTTAACTCTTATTTCTCCAGACTTACTTCATTGCTTTTTTATTTCCTTGCCTCATTTCCTCTATAGAAAATAGCTGTTTCCCTGTGTGTATTTTAAATGAGGTAAAAGCTTCTTGAGTAACTACATGTTTACACTTTTTTTTTTTATTTTTCTGCTATGATTATTACTTTTTTCCCCAACCCAGCTTGGTCTAGGTAGAGCAGAAATGCTTTTTAAACCTATAAATTAAAACTGCTATGCTCCTACCATAGTAGTGTACCCACTGTTAAATGAGACAAGAAAGCTGCAGAAACAGCAGTTCAATTGGAAACATCCTTGCAGAAAGCTAGGCTGGATCACACAGCAGGAAAATGAAACAGCATTTTATAGAAGGAAAAAACCCCACCTTGGATAATTTTCTCTACATGTTTAGTTGGGAATAAAATACTGCAGTGTTAAGTGTATTCATTGACTACAGGGAGTGAATAAATTAATAGGATTTTTGCATCCAAATAGCTGTGTTTCAAAAAACTGAGCTTTAATCCAATGTGGTTTTTTTCTCTAGGTAACAGATGATGGTGTTGTAGCACTAGTGAGTGGAACATGTTCAAAGAATTTAAAGGTAACTGACTTAAAAGTAGTAAGAAAGGGGTGAACAAAAGAAAATACCTGCATTTTAAAATTATAATTACTATTATCAGGAGCATTACTTCTGAGGGAGGGTTTTTACTGACTGACTTTCATTTCTGTCCTCTTTTAAGATCCTTGGAGTTTATAGATTTTACCAAATCCCAATTTCACTAGATTTGATAGTCTTTTTTTCTGCATTTCTTCTTATATGTTATATTTATTGATAGGTAAGGCAATTTAGAGGAAGGGAAAAAAGTTGGTAATGATCTATTTTCTTATTCTGCTTTTCATGTTTTCCTAGGATGTACAAGAGGCAGTAGTTGTGCAACTGCAGAGAAATGAGGAAAAGAGCAGGGTTTAGTCTAATCTTAAAGAAGTTCTTCGATTTCTTTTAGGAATCATGTAGATAAATAGAAATATCAGAAACTTCAGCAGAAGCTATTTTGGGAAACACCAGAATTTAGTTTGGGTTCTGTTCTGCTGGACAACCAGTTGGTAGGAGAATGTCATAGGCAAAGTGATAGGACTCAAACACCATGGAATATCACTGAAGAGTTTTCTCAGATGTCTTGAATGGTATGTGTGTATTGGGAAAACTCAGCTTTATGTTTTTAGTTTAGACTCTTTACAGAAAAGCTGTCTTATTTTTCCTTGGGGTATTTTCCTGCTCTGTACAGGACCACATATGAGGTCAGTGCACAGAGGTCATAATTCCTTCTCGTTGAGGATCTCTTAAACTGGTTGGGCAAAGGAAAGCTTTGCATCTGAAACTGTGGGTGCTCTGACAGGCTGTTGTCTTTCCTGTTTTCCTAACAGGAGATCCACATGGAGCGCTGTGTGAATCTGACGGACGTCGCTGTGGAAGCCGTCCTTACTTGTTGTCCCAAGATACACATTTTTCTGTTCCATGGATGCCCACTGATAACAGGTAGGTCTAACCTAAGAAGATGATTACTTGCTGATCATAACTTCTTGTTTTCTAAAAAACACACTGTACTCCATAAGTAATCTCAAACAAATAATAACTTACTGTATAAAATAATCATCATACGCTGAGATTTTCAAAGCAAGGTGAAAGTTTTGCTTTGAAATGTAGCAGCCTTCAGAGTGGGGATTTTTTGTTGTTGTTTTGGAAACTGGATTTTTTTCTTCCCTTTTTTCAACCCCCTCAGCATGCTAATGGAGATACAAAGACTTCAGAAAAATATTAGCATCTTAAACCCCTACTCCATTCCAAAAGTGTGGAACAGCATCCATTCAAGAGACAGGAATGGAGTAGGACAGCCTATGGGTGTTTTAATTTCCGTTGGTTGGTGGTGCTTTACAGGTAGGTGATTGGAGAAAGAACCAAGAGGGTTTGCATTACTACTGATGTATCTAAAGTGTGATATTGTGATAGGAAAAGAAGCATAAATGCAGATATAGAACTCCTTTACTGTGTTGTGTACCTATTCCAAACACCACCTCTGTATTCTGAATGAGTAACAAGAAATTCCTTTGTTCTTTTTCAGATCGTTCCCGAGATGCTTTAGAGCAACTCATCATATCAAACAAAATCAAGCAACTAACATGGACTGTTTACTGATTATTTATCCTGTACATATGAGTGTCAAGTTTACAGGTGGGAGAGTTCCTTCGGCAAACAAGCACCTTGGAGAGCTAGCTGGTGACTTTTGTGCCACCAGGTTGCATCCCTCCTGCTTCCCACTGGAGGTCTCTGTTGCCATTCCAGTCCTTGCCTGTGAGCCTGGGCTTCCCCATTGTCTCTCCTTGGAGTCCTATGTGTCTTTGCATTGATCATACTTCATTAAAAGGAAAGTTAAACTATAATTAATATTAGAGGGCCCTTACTCAGGCTTCCCGAAGTGCTGGATTTGGCTGCTACTTAGTATCCTTTAGCAACTTAGCTACATGTACAAACCCAGTTTAGGTAAGTTTGTGTACTGAGTTTGTATTCTGGGGTGGTACTTGCAATTAAAAGTACTGAGCCCAGATGTGACATTGACCGACAGAAGTGTCTGTAAAGTTGCGAGTTTAGTCTAACAAATATCAATAGACAGAACTGGTGAGTGGAGGTGGCATTAACAGCAATACAAATGTACTTTCAGTAGTAACAAAGAATCTCCTTTCACCGTGTACTTCTGCTAGGTCTGGAATAAAAAAATGTAGATACCTTTCTTCTGATGTTACTGATGCTGCAGATTTCTGTTCTTACTTACCATCAAATACTTGCTGGATTTTTACACATCCAAAAGTACAGCCTGTAAATGTGTAAACATAAACTTGCTTTGGAATTGTTATGGTGACATCACAAATTTCAGAGTAGTAGCTGTGACCAAGAAAAGGGTTTTATATATGGGCAGATATTTCATTTGCTCTGGCTTTTGCCTGTGTTTTTACATGAAAATCTTTATAGGGAACGAAACACTGGTACTCATAAGCATATCTGTGAGTGAAATAGGACCAAATGTGGTGTTTGAGCACATAAATTGCAGGATGGTAAAGTATGTGTTCTGCTGTATGCAGTTCATTATATGTTCAGTGGCCCCAAAAGTTGAAAATATCAATAAATTTATTGTTCAGTTATAATCATATTAAAAAATAATTTTTGAATTGTAGAATGAGTTTATTACATAATGGAGCTGTGCTGTCATCACAATTATAAGTCATGTTCCTTGGCTTTCTTGTGAGAATTCTGTTTCTCTAGTGAGAATTCTATGATTTCTGCATTAAGCTCCTTAATGCCAGCCATTTTAGCTTTATAAGGGCTGGAGCACACTGGGTTCATCCTCTGGATCTTGAAGTAGAAGGGTTTAGCTACAGTGGTTAACATGGATTTGATGACATCTGGACATCTAAAGAGTTTAGGCAACCATAAGGAATATGTTTACTTCACCATTTAACTCTTGTCATAGCCACACCTAAGTGTTGCAGAAATAAACCAGTTTTATATTAATCTATTTAAAGTTCAGGTTTAATTACATGGAAAGTATTTTTGGTTGCCAGTATTAAAGGATATTATGATGTCTGACAATAATTTTTGTTCTTCTGTTGATTATATGGTTTATGAAAGTGCAAGTTTATTTAGAAAAGTTGTTCAGGTGTAAGTAAAAGCATATTTTTCCTAAAGCAGCACCTAAATTCCTTTACTCTTGTTGCATGGCTCAGCCCAGTGATGCGTGTGTTCCTATGATCCCTGTGTATAACTGCACCAGTACAAACCATTGGTGCAAGAAGTTGGTTCTGCTACAGTAGCCACAAGCATCTGACAGCTGTCAGCAAATCCTTGCACCAGATAGAGGTCTAATAACCTAACCTACATGGTTTTATTTCCTTTTTTTTTTTTTTTCTTCTAAAGAGTAGTTTATTGTTATGCCCTGTGGAATCTCTGGGATCAATCAGCACCCATCATTCGTTTGAACTCTTCGACAAAATAACCTCTGTTGCACTATTTTTGATATTGAATCATATAGCTGTTTAGGCAGCTCTGTGAAACAATGTTACTGCTAACCTCAGTAGCAAAGTTGTTCTTTTTCTCCCTGCTAGTATAATCTTGGATTTGTCGTGTTGAAGGCAAATGCAGTTTATACTATGTCCTTAAGTGTGCCTGTAGATTTACCATCTTCCCCTACAGCATCTTCTCAATGTGTAACTTAGTGGTACATCCTCACCTGGTGATTAAAAAGCTGTACAACACTGCAGCAAGGTAACACTGCATTTTTGGGTTTGAAAGTTTAATGTAAGTTACTTTAAATCCTTCACCATTAGAGCCTGAGTTTGCCCTTGCGTGTTTAGTATTTGCATAACGCTAGTGGAATGTTTTTTGGTTCACAGTAATTTTCAACAAATGTTTACAGGCAAAGGGTGAAGTGAGAGAAGAACCTCATGGATGTGCTTACCATTTTGTATTCTCTATTGTTTGGACATTGTTATTGTTGTGAGCCTTACAGAATATTCAAACATGGTTCTGAACATTAAAGTTTAGAAGTTGGCTGTTTGGATAGTTCTGAAAAATGTTGGATTATAGAACCATGTACATCTGACTGTGCTCCTAAACCTCCTACTTCATGAATACCATGGTTTTCTGAGTGAGTACCACACACTCTTTCACATTTGTAAGCTTCCACCACAGCACTTGGCAGTGGGAGAGTTGTAGGTGCACTGTTTTCTATGGTGCAGTTATTAGGTCCCTATCACTGTTTGTTCAATAATTGACTGCTGAAGTTGACACTTCCTGTAAGACTCCTCTGAAAACGTTGGTTTCTTCTTCAAATGGCTACAGTTACAGCATCTTACCTGAGGTTCAGGGGTTTTTTGTTTTTTCACCATGTTTGGCAGATGAAACTGAGAATGATTCTGGAGTTTGTCCAGCATATCCTCAAGAGAAGAGCAAAATAATTGCATCAGATTTTTATTCCATGTTTTTATTTAGTTACCCTCTGTTTGTCACAGAAGTAAAGGTGACTTCATCCCTCAACAGCTTCCCAAGGAGATAGATTGCCTGGTTTACCCTTGCAAAGGGTAATGTAGAGAATGTAGATCATTTGACCCTAGTCTCAAGGGGATGAAGTTACCCCATAGCTGGTACTATTTATTCATTTTCCATTTATTAGAGCTTTTACACTGGCTGGCAGTCAAGAAGCTGAGTTGAGATTTGGGTGCAACTCCTACATAATCACTCTGGCAGTTTCAAGGAAGAGGAAATTTTTATTGTAGAGGGAAAGGGAGAGATTCAAATTAGTTACTTTGACATTCAGAAGAGATATTCAGAAAAAGAGCAAGGCACTTCAAGTTGAGCATAGTATGAGCTAATAATCTAGTGGAGAATTTTATGGAGGACAGAAGTAATTTTCTATATTTAGAAATTTTCTATAAATAAATTGCAAAAGCCTGTGGAAGCAATGCAGTAGTCCTTCAGCCACAGCCCTCTTCCACAGCAGTATGCTGGACATCCAAAATACTTCACAGTAATGTCAGCTAGACACAAATATACATGGGAAACATCAAGCATGCAAACTCCTACATGTAAGTTGTCTGTAGGTCTGCACTTCAGTGGAGGCCCCTTTGAACACAGTTTGCATGTAGCTTTTACCTCAAATTGAGCAAAAGCCTCAGTGAGTATGATTGAAATCAGTCCAGTGAAGGTACAGAAATCTGCTTTACTTTAACAGATAATGTTCTCTGTTTAATTTCCATTTAATTTTCATTTTATATACTGAGACAACAAGCCAACCAAGACAAAATCCCATAGAAAGGCAGCTTCAAGAGTTGTCTAAGCTGTTTGAGGGCTGATAACTCCAGACGATACTTGATGTTAGCCCATAGTTTTCTTGTCTCGTATACTCAGGCAGTGAATATTCTATAACTTTGTGCAGCTGACTGCGAATGCTGTGGCTTAAAAACTGATGCCTGCCAGGGTCACCAATCAGCACTTCAGTCTGGTGAATCCTGATGCACTTTTGCAGCCAGTGATGCAGACCATCAGCAAGTTGTTCATCATAAAACATATCTCCAAGAACTATGAGGTCCCAGTTGCCAGCCTCTGAATTGATGATGTTCTTAATGGTGATGGGGAAGGGATTCAGGTGGTTCAGTTCACAGTTCAAGATCATTGCCATTCCTGCAACTGAAGAAAAGTCATAGGAAAATTAAAGTTACGTTTTAGGAGTCTGCCATTCAGCCCCCTTACATATTTCTGTGACACATCTTTCAATTTCATCTCTCAAATGTTGTTGTTCATCCTATCTAGGGGGCTTCCACAGTTCTTATTATGAGTCAAAATCTAGCATGAAGTGATGAAATTTTATCCTCATTACACCATGACACAGGGAAGAAGTATTCCTGGAATGGATGCCAATGGAAACCAATCATGGAATTGAAGTAGAATATAATAACTGCCTTAATCTATGGATATGCTTCCTTCCTAACTAATGAGTAAATAAATTATGAATAGACTGTTTTCATAAGTCAATTATAGAAAGACAAAGTCTAGAGGAAAAAGGCAAAATCTAGGCCCTGATGTACATGAAAGTACAGGAAAATGCTGTGGTCCTACAGAGAAGCCAACTTGCTGCTTGTGCTTGGAGTTCTAATCCAAACTAGCTGTGATGATGTATGGGCAACACTTGACAGAAACTTTCCTGGTTGTTCTAAGGAGCTATGGAGATACACCTGGGCCAAGAGAGGCTGGTACAACCCAGCTTCCAGTACTGGCAAAACCCATTCCTCTTTTTAGCATTCTTAGGATTCTGTTTGGCACTTGAATTTCTCCTAAGTGGAGCAAAAAAAAGTCTGTGTTAAAGGTGTTTTAAAAATTAGAAAGTTTCTTTACAAAGAGCTGGAAAAAGAAGCCTTACTAGGGTCAATGTCATTGGCAAGGACTTGGGATGCACCGCTCATCACAGCAGCTATTGCTGTTGCCCCACATCCACTTCCAAGATCCAGAACCGATCGCCCTTTAACCACATGTGGATTATCTAAAATATACCTGAAAAAGAAAAGCTGTTAAAGCAGTGAACAAGAGCATGCAAATTTCTCAGGTTTACATTACAGTGCATAAGAGTTTCTTGCCAAACATGTAATGAAGTCTGGTACCTTAACACTATTCCACATGTGCAGCTGCCACAAAACTCCTTATTTGTCTCGGATGATATAAAAACCAAGAACCATCATTTTTCTCCCTGACTCCTCTCCCACCCACAAACAAAAAGAAATTCAGCCAAGTAAGCAACCATTTATGTCAATCAGCTCCTCCTCTGACAAGTGAGCTTATCTGTTAAGTAGACACAAACTGGTTAGTAGACACTTCTAGGTAACTAGAATTCATCAGAATGCATGAGAAATAGTAAAGTAAGGATTTGTAGAAATTAGAAGCAATCTGACTGAACAAACATGATGTATTTATAGTGAATATGGTGTCCATCCATCAATCTCAAACACTGCTTATACAACTGCATGGAAGAAGAGGAATTTCTCCTCTTGTTTATCCTGAGCCAATGGATGTAGAGCTGCAAATACTTTGAGATTGCTTAATGTTGCTCCTGAGTAGCAATGAGAAAAAGAATAGAGTTGTGGTGAGCAGAAAGAGTATCTTCATCTAATTGCTGACACCTGCCAAGAGAAATCCTGAAAAACTTTTGTGCTGGAAGTGGAGAACTGATAGAAGGCAAGTAGCAGTTACTGTTAAATACTATGAATCATATTACAACCATTGCAGAGGGTTCAGAACTTTTAACAACTGCCTTGAAATTCAACTGACTACAAAGGGAAACCCCAAGTGTCAGGGAGAAGAGCCCTGAATGAAATTAATTACTGCAAATGGCCATAATTTTACTATCAATTTCCATAACTTCTTCTGAAGTAGAAACAAGAAAGGATTCTACATTTGTGTTCTCTTCTGACAGGGGGAGTGATGGCTGACTCATCACAGAGGGCTACAGCTTTTGTGGGGGGATTCCAGTGCAGATAACTGTAACAGAAAGACTGGTGTACATTGGGAATGGATGGATGGAAATGTCTGGAAGCACCTGCAGGAATGGCACCAAGAGGCCTCGTTAGCTTGTCAAGTGCAGGACTTATGTAGAGGCTCAGCAGCTCAGATGTTTAACAGCATTCCCCTAAGGCCATCGTTTCCCTAAGGACAGCCCCTAGTTTACCACCAGGACAAAGGACAGGCATGGGCTCTCCACAGAAGTGCTGTGTTTCTCCTTTTCAAGGACTCCGCTTGGACTTGCCATGACTTTCCATTAGTAACTTGTATAGGGCATGATGTGGTCCTAATGCTGTAAATGCCTTGTTTCCAGCTGAGTGGTTACTGTGTTACTGCTGCTGATTGTGGTGACTCAGGACAGCTGGATGCTGCTGTATCCCCTGGCACAGTGCACACATTGTCTCTGCCCTCCTGGGTTAACCAGGAATCTTGGATTACACCAAGAGTAGCAGCTTGAAATAGGAGACTCCTGATGCTGTGGAAACACCAGCTGTGAAAGGAGGACAGTTATGGAGGCAACCATATGTTTTTGTGCTCCCTTTTTACTCTTCCAAATTATGCAACTGATTTCTGGCATTTCTTAATACATCTAACCAATGCATAAACAGTAAAACAATAAAGTAATGAAATGCTAGATAATTATTGCTACCCAAATATCTGAGCAGACAAATCATATGATAACAAAATGAAGAGATTAACTAATCTACTTTATATACCCCATGTTTAGAAGCATTTAGTTCATCTACATGGCAGGCTAATCAACTCATAATTTAACAGTAAGACTCATCTTTTACCTGGTCAAAACTGCCTTCTTATTTATGTTTTCTTGCAGAAAAACAGTAATGGCCCAATTCAGATTCTTCCCTTTCATCTATGTGGGGACTCTCTGACAGCTTGTTCTCTGCTGTAAAAATTAAGAATTTTTTTTTCTGCTGTTTAAGTGAGAGATTTGATTTTACAAAATAAAAGAACTCTAGTTCTTGGAAATCAGGAATATTAAAGACATTTTGACAGTCAGTGGCCAAAATCAAAATGTGGCTTCTGATGTGACTAAAAGCCATAGTAAGTCTTGACAATAAGGCTGCTGAAATCCTAGATGAGAAAGGCTAACCAGCACTTCAAGTGCATCAGGTTTAAACTACTTTTCTCAACAGACCAGAGGCACATCCACACTCCTGTCCATCTCCAACAAAAACGCCACACACATTACAACAAAATAGCAATCCTCTTGTTTGGAGTGATAGAATTAAACACCTCACTATGTTTTGATGGCAACTGCACAGCCCTTCCATTGGTCCAAATTCAGCCCTGTAGTCAGCACATGCATGGCCACTGAATATAACAAATTTCTACCTAAAAGATGCAAGTTATTTTACACAGCAGGTGCTGGAACTTGCTGCCAGCCAGCAGAGATTGGGACACTCCAGTATAAGCAGAGAGGAGGATGGAACATGCACCCATAATAGGCAAACACACATCACTAGGAATTGCTACAAACAGAGCCAGGTCTGACATCCTGGCACACTGGACTTATCAGCTGTGATGAATTGTGCTGCATACCTGGAGAGGGCTTGGCCTCCTGGCCAGTAAATTGCCCAGAAGGGGTCCCCATAAGGCCACAGGTCAGGTTTTTCTCTCCAGAACCTGCAGCGAGGGGTGAGGAGGCGCAGCCGGATCTCTGGTGTGAGGTGCCCGCTGTTGGTGACCTCGGTGTTCTCCTCCAAAAACGCTCTCACCTCGGGGTCCAGAGATTTGCCCGTGCTCCAATGGCAACAGCGCTTCCAGCACAGAGAGGGGCCTGCCCTCCTGCTTCTCCACACATTGGAAAGGGTGTTCTGCCTGCCCAAGAGGAGGAGCCACTTCCAGCCGTGGAAGGCCATGCTTCCCCAAGGACACCAGCCTTCCCCAGGAGAGTTCAGAACACAGTTTATCTGAAGCAAGTGATGAGGCACAAAGCCTGAAACAAACTCACAAGGTGTTGTTTTTCATAGTGATGGATGACAATTCCTGAAAGGAGACAAATGCTACATAAGTGATGTTTCTTCAGTGATTTCAAGGCTTTGCATCACCAGGGACTTAAAGAAGAGGGTCCCTGTGCTCTTGTGCCTTGCCCCTGCCCAGTCTTAAGGATACTCGAGGAAGAAGCTATCAAGAGACCCATTCAGAAGAGTACTCTACTTATCCACTAAGAAACAACCAGTTAGTGGGACAGCTGATAGAGCTAAAAATTAAATGTGCAACCTTTTAACACCTTTCTCCCTCTGTCCTGAAGATATACACACAGCAATCTACTCCCATTTAGGGTTCTTCCACTGAATCTTCAGATTTTGCAGAGAGACCCTGGCTGTGCAGGGCCTGTGGACATAGCAATGGTTATCAGTAGGTTGTTAGAAGAGGTACCATTAATTCCCAGTTTTATGATGGTGATGAATCTTTACACAAAAGCATTCTTTTAAAGGCAAGCAATTAAATGATTTCCTCTCTCCCAAAGATTTATCAATCCACCAGTTCCAAAACTGGCAAAAAAAGAAAAAAACCCCAAAACTGATCCTAACCAGAGTAGTCACAATTCATCACATTTCAGTCTGTATTTTAAAGCATTGGTTAGTCTTATGGTGTAATAGTCTCACGTGGATGCTGTCAGCTGTAGAAGAAAGCAGACCTCCATCCCTGCAGCCCACTCTGAGACACTATATGAACATGTTCCAAGCTGTCTGAAGAGAGAAACTGAACCCAACACATTTAAATCAAGTTTTTAAAAGGTGATACATTCAGACTGGATAGCCTTGTACTACACTCAAGGTATGTAGTACACTTCACACAAGCAATGAAGGAGGATGAAAGATTGGTATGTCAGAGTTAAGATTCATGTAAGAATCAAGAGAATGGAGAGTGGAGAGCCACAGCACTGCATTGAGAGGCAAAGGAAGAACCTCTCATCACTTTATCACCAAACTTTCCTCACTCACCATCTCTTGCAGACCCTGGGCCTTTCCTATCCTGATCCTGCAAGTACACTCAGCAAGAAGTGGCCTGAAGGGAGAGGAAATGTTTTCCAGCCTTCCTGCTTAGATCTCCTTCACCCGTGCTTTAGTATTTCCATATCCTTTTTTCTTCCTCACCTTGCTCTCTAATTTCTTTTCCATAACTCAGACTTTCTTGCTTCAGGGCACAGCTTTTGAACCTCCCCTGAAACTGACAACCAGAGAAGCATTTCAGGCCTGTGCTTCCACAACAGCAAGACTGCAAGTACAAACAAACCAGAAACTGAACTCATTGTTTTGCAATTGTTTTCTCTCTTCTGCAGTGGTTTTCACAAACCACCAAAATGATGCATGGAGAAAAGGAACTTCCATCCCAACAATTCTCACAACAGAAGAATCATGGACAACTTCACCATCTAACAGCTGTGCAGGTTGTCCTTAAAACTAGACAGAGGGACAACAGGAAGAAACAGTGTTAACACTTTGTAATTCATTAGATTTGTTTTTCTTGATTTGTCTGTTTAGCAGTATTTTTGCTGTGTGCTGGCCTCTGCTTTAAGTACTGGCTTTAGCTTCATCACTTACTAAAGCATTAAGCTGTGAATTTCACACTTTGCTATTTAGGCTGATACTCCCACTAAATCTTTGTTTAAATCATCGGCTAAAGGCTTTATGTTCCTATTACAAATAAATACACACAATCAAACATTTTGCATTTTTCCACACTGGAGAATGCTATTCAGCAGAGTCCATGTAATTAATGAATGCAATTAGCAAATGCCTTCCTCCTTGAAGGCAGAGCTCTATAATCCTCATCTGCCTAAGGGAAGCATGATGTTAACTGCAATCAATTGGAGAGATAAATCTTGTCAGCAAATGCTGTATGCTGGCTTTTCTCCATGAATTGCTGCAAATTAGCAGGGCTGAGATTCTGTAGTGTTTATTTTGCATGGCCTGTCACGATGGTTACTCTCCTGAAATTAATTGTTGGTACAGAAACACCTGCCAAGAGCTCAGCGTTCAAGATGCCAAACTGCCCTTAAGTGCTTAGTGAGGGAACGCATCAGGATGGACAGCCCTGTATTTGACACTCCTGGCCCACTCGTTTTCCTGGGAATAAAATCAGGATGGATAGCAGGATAGATATCCCTGTATTTGACACTCCTGGCCCGTCCAGCTTACAGGGAATAAAATCAGGATGGATAGAAGGATGGATATCCCTGTGTTTGACAATCCTGGCCCGTCCAGCTTACAAGGAATAAAATCAGGGTGGACATCCCAGCATTTGACACTACTGTACTGCCCATCTTACTATAAATCAGTGGGCAAGTAGAGAATACAAAACATAGCAAAACACATAAGAAAAACCTCATCTCCCACTGCAAAAAAACCCCATAACCCCCCGAACCAGATCCCAATTTCTATGCAATTTAAGCTGCCTTTTTTTTTTTAGACAGCAAGAGCCGCCCAAAGCCCAACCAGCCCGCCTTACCTTTCCCCTCGGGGGATGCCGGCCCTACCCGGCGAGCGGGGCAAACGCCGCCCGCGCCGCGGACCGAGCGNCGCCCGGCACCGCCGCCCAGGCCTGCGCTGGTGCTCGGGCCGGTTCTCTTTCCCGTCCTGCAGCTCCTGCCCCGCTCCGAGTCCGGAGCCCTGCTCGGTGCCGTGGGCTTGCTCCGTTCCTAATGCGTTTGAAAGGCTTTTCTAAGACTTGCGTCAATGTGAATTAGCCCTGTGTTTAAAAACGTTGATAAAAATCCACGCGGGAAAAGGAGCGATAACACACGTCCCAGTCGAACAGCAGGGAAAACGAGGGGTTTTTTTCCCCCTTTGCACATCAGGTCAAGGGGCGCTGTTAATCCAGTGTGGCCCAGAGAAAACCCTCCAGCCTCTTGGAGAAAGCAGCAGCTGTCCACCGGGCCACCGAGCCACCGAGCGAGCGCCCAGCGCCGGCTCTGCTCCTCGGGCAAGCGGGACCCCTGTGTTCTCCTCTGCATGTTCCCGTTCCGCATGCTCCATCCGTGCCGTTCCTGTCTCTGCTGCTCCAAAGATCTCCTCGCTGCTCTCCCCAGACCTCTCCGGTGTGGAGAGAGGGGGCCTCCCGAGTTGTTGCTGTCCCTCAGGAGAGCACAGCTCCGTGGCAGGTAAACACCCGACACACCTACACCTACAAACAAAGGTGTTTCCTCCGAGACCTAGAAGTGACCACATTTTCACGTAGCAGTGACTGTGACTCATTGGTGTGGGACAAGGAACTGTGAAAAACAAAGTTCACTCTTTAGAATTTTTTAAAGTTTAATAGGGGGATAAAAAGGGACAATATCCAGTGCTAGGGTGTTTCTGGCTATTGGCCAAAGAACACACCATTAACTTAAAACAGCGTTCTCTATATACTGTTACATTACTGAGTTACATACATATTCATTATTTTTATACATTATTCAAGCATTCTTGTGAGGTTTTGATGTTGCAGGAACTCTTTTGTTTGGTCTTAACCTCCGAATTATCTGCATGACATCCTGTAGATTAGGTCAATATATTTTATTTCTTCTTGTGGTTCCATCCTATTGTTTCACACTCGCTGATAACGAACAGTCAATAAATTCTTCTCTAATTCTTCTTCGGTGCTCTGGTTTTTGTCGCTGTTATCACTTGAAGAGGCCAGTCAGCAGATGTGAGACACAACATAATTGTTTTACACCATTCCCTTAGTTACATAGAACCATTTCGTGTTTTGCTAAGGCTGATGATATTCATCACACCACTATTTCTATAAGCTATATGGCGCACATATAAACTGATGGATTAGATTATATTAATAAGCAGCTAAAAGGAGTTATAAATTGTACCATATTAGAATACTTGTGATCAATAACAACATGCAAAAGCCAATACATAAATGCAAAAGTCAATATTATATTGTCATTTATAGCAGAACCAAACCCACAATTCCCTGATTTCTGAGCTTCACAGAGAGATCCCCCCAAAACGGGCTCACGTCCCTCTGAGACCCCTGCGATTCCCCAACAGCTGTCTAGTCTCTGCCCCATCTCCAGTCCTATGTGCTGGGATTTACGGATTACGAGCAGCTTCTAACAGGAGTGACAAATGTGGGGTTCTCTACCTTCTCGGTGGGACAAAGTGTACCAAATTTCTCGCGTTGAGTTTTAAAACGGCTCTTGTGCATTGCCCGAGGTGATGTTTCTGCAGCACTTGGAGTGCCAGGGGTTTAAACCTGGCTGTTCCTGAGCCCAAGCCTGAGTCTGCCCAAATCTCTGAGGTTACGAGGCCATCTAGTGATCTGCGAGCTTGTTACAATTAAAATGTGCTCTCCAGGGTCGGAAAGGTGCTTGTAAACCAGGACCTCTTTTTTAAATGCGGGTAATCCGCAGTGTGCCGAGAGAAGGTGACCCCTGCATGCTGGGCTGCAGAGTGACCAGGACCCAGACAAGCTGATTCCTCCTGCCACACGAAGGAGCGTGGAATCCACGGACATGTTAAACTACAGGGATACTTGTTTGTCTTTTACTCTTCTGAAGCAGTCTTTTTAGGAATGGTCCCTCGAATTGCATAAACGTGGACCCTTGTGGTTTCAGCTCAAGGACAAACATTATTTCTTGGAGCCCCTAGGGGAACTGGGAAGTTTCAAAGTCTTTCAGCAGCTCTTGCTGGTCCTCTCCAAGAAGCGAGATACTGAAAACACTCAAAGCACCCAAAATTGTGAATAAAACATGGGGCTTTGTGCCCTCTAGATATTCACCACCATGCTAGGAATAAAAACTCGGTAATGTTATCAACATCAGCTCGGGATGCCATGTAAGATATGGTACCAGGATGCTGACAGGTGATGATACGGTTCCACCTTACACATTTTATTTTATTTTATGCCTGACATGATTCTCAGGGAAGCTTTTACACTTGGATCACCAGCCTGTGTGATTGAAATTTTTAAAAGTATCTTCTCAGATCTATTTTTTTTCTGAAGTTCTGATATATGATTTTACTCCGTAGCTATGTGAACCTCAGTAAAGTCACTGCATTGAATACAGACCAACATCACACTTTAAAAGGCAGTTAAAAAGGATAGAATCATAAAATCACAGACTGGCTTGTGTTGGAAGGGACCTTAGAGATCATCTAGTTCCAGCCTCTCAAAGGAGTTGTCTGCCTGCTCCCAGCTGAGAGATTTCTTAGGTCCAAAAGGAGGGGTAAAGTCTTTGCTTCCCAGTAACAGTGGCAGGGATGTTAGAAACAGATTTTTTTTTTTTTTTTTCTCATTTAACTAGGGATAATTAGTTGTGATTGTACAGATTCCTAGCATGACATAAGAAAGCTCTGATACCAGTGATAGCTGCCATACCTCTTGTGAGAGTCTAGGTGAAGGCTTTAACCTTTCAGGACAAGCTTAGTGCTGATTATTTCAGCAAAGTATCAAAGAGACTGTTGTCCCTGAGAAAAAGAATTTAATTTTCAAAGGATTTTTGCTTTAGATTATGACATCTTAAGAATTTCATCTACAATTTCTGGTATGCTGTGCAAACCACCAGAAGCGTGCTGGAATTTGCTCTAAGGACAAGGATGTCTTTGATCACCTGGTAACATCGATTTGGTGGATCATGGAGGAGTGCAACACTTGCAAAATGCTGTTGTAGAGTAGCACACAAGGGACTCCCGGGTGTCCAAGGGAATTAGGGGATTATTGGCTAATGCTACAAGTGCCCAAGTGTCTGGGGAAATCTTGTTCAAGCCAATTAATAACAAAGAAATAGAGCTGCCCAAGGACAGAAAGGAGGGCAAGGCAGAGAGGAGCTACCTTCACATTAGCAAGCCCACAACTCATGAATCTTCACAGATACAAGGGTTAAACTCAAAGGAAGGCAGGCCAGTGGTTCAGCAGCCAGGTGATCTTCCCAGGTCACTGTTCCTCTTCCAGCTGGTACCAGTGGGAAGGCCAGCTGCTCCAGTTTGCTGTGGTGAACAGACCTCAGGGAGAATGGACAGATTTAGGATGCTGGTGATTTGTAAAAAGCGTTCCAGCAACTCAGTATAAGCAGGCAGGATTTTTGCACATCAGGATCAATTTGTGGTTGCCCAGAGGCTGTGGAAGCAAGTCATTATCAGAATGTAGCTGGTGCAAGTAGCTAAGGTAAAATTGAAGCTGAGAGCTCTGGCTAGGTAAGGGAGAAGCAATTCAGTTATTCTGTCTTGCCTTCAGCTACAATCCAATTTTAGAATAACAGTACATCTTTTTCAAATGAAGAATAGGCATGTTAACATAACAACAATCACATATTACCTCTGATGTGTCTTGAAAGCACTACATGTGCTATTCATAGGATTACTTTTCCCCATTGCCTTGCCAGCTGCATTAAGTTAGGAGCCAGAAGGAGCAGCAGCTAGCACAGATGAAGGCATCAAGTGCCTTCTAACAGTGGAGAAGAGGAATTTGTAAGGTGCAGCTATTTTTCAGAGTGGAGGTGGGGTGATGAAGTGAGGAGAAACTGTATTAATCTGACCCTTGTGCTGGTGTAGATTCAGGTTTTCTGGCACAGAAAAATCTCTCCTCTGTGAGAGCCTTGTTGCTAAGAGTGAGAAGTTGAAAACTATTATGTCTGAGCTCATTCTTGATTTTGTCTTTTGTCCATGTCTGTGATTGAAGCATTCTTGGCCTTAGCTGGCTGGATTTATTCATGTGCAGTCAGACACAAGAGTACATTTTTAGCATGAATGAAGATTGGAAAGATGTACAGAGTCAGGTGCCTTGTGCTTCTCTTTGGTGTATTTTTTGGATACTTGTTTTTCTCTTAAAACTAGGAGGTTCACCTTTTCAAGCCCTGTTTTTGAACAGTTGAAGTCTCCTTGAGCTAGTGGGACTTTGGCTCTCATATATCTCATGCAGTAACAACCCTTGGGCTCCTGAGTTTCAGGTTCCAGCAATATTTTGTGATAATCAGCTGAGTAATGGCTGTACCTGATTGTACCTGGCATCAGAGCATTTGTTTGGGGGTTTTGTAATTGTTTTAGGCATTTTGTGTGCGTATGTGTTCCTGCAAAGCCCTGAAAGATGATGGAAGCTGAGTGAATATGGACCAAGAAAAAAGCCTGTTTAGGCACCATGGAGTGTCTCTGTCCTGGTCTCCAGACAACAGGTAGCTAAGTTTTCCTGAATGACACAAACACAGTCTTCATGACCTCATCCCTCCTGACTTCCTGAGACACTAAAACCCATCCCATCTGTCTTCCCTGTGGCTTTGTCCCACATTCTCTCCATGTGTGAAATATCAAGGACGATATGCAAATCTCATTATTTCAGTGTATATATTAGTCCTTAGCTTTTCCCAGGCAAAAACAGTGTCAAAGACGAGACCTCGGCCAACCCTTAGTCTGGAGCATGAGATAATGACCAACAGCTGGGGCCCTAATGCAAGTGATGCTTCCCAGTCTTGACTCTCTATGTTGCCAGGCAGGCTGGATTCACTACTGTGTTTAAACCTCTAATTTGTCTTTGACGAATTCTTCTGCTGCCTAATTTATTCTCTTTTCTCCAAGTAGAGTAATTGCTCCATCTTGTTCCAGAAGCAAATCCTGACACCTTTGGTCATCTGATTTTAAGGATCATGCTAACAGCAGTTGGTGCCAAGGGGCAAGGTAAGCAAACCAAGTTTTCAAGGAGCTTAATCAGTTCACAGCAGCTGGTTTGTTTTTGCAATTCAAATTTTCTAGTTTTCCACTGGTGTTCAGATCCTGGCACCAGCAGAACACTTCCTTTCACCTTCCACCTGGTAGTCTGCCAGAAATTTGGACCCAGGGACAGAGTGAAACAATGGAGATCTGAGACAGAAAAGATAGACAGGTGGTACTTACTCTCTAGAGCATCTAGGCAAAGCTTTTTCCCAAGAACCTGACACGACATGCTTCCTCTTAGGCTGATGTTTGCTATTGTGTCTTGGGAGAGTGTCAGGGTCTTCAAGCAACTTAGTTGTTAGTCTGGGTCATGCTATGTCAGGACCTGTGCTATTCATTATTTTGCATTAATATCTAGAGGACATAGAAAACAAGTGATACCACTGCAAGGAAATAAATGGACATAAAACTCCCCTGCAACACCCTCACATGATGAACAGGGTGAAACTGAAGTTGGATATGACCAAGGGCAGAATAGCTACTGTTTATGCACATGGAGGCATGGAAAGGTCATGAGGGGCTGAAAAAAATTTAGCCTTTGAAACTCCTCTCAATTTTCATTGCTATCCTGCAAAGCCTTAGCTTCACTGGCTTTCTCATCCATACTTACGCAGCATATTCTCTAAATAGAGGTGTTTGGCATACCTCTCCTTTAGGATACAGGCAACTCTGAGACTTTTGTATTAATAGATTTCAAACACACTTGTGAACAGACGAATTATTGGGGTAGAGGATTTCAAAGGTCTTTTCCAGCCTAAACAATTCTATGGGCTTGGTTTGCAAAACGACTCAAGCTGACATTAGCCCACATATAATGTCTTTGTGTATTTCAAGCTTCTGCGAGTTTGGTGTGTTGGCAGTACACTGCAATTTGTTTCCCTGCAGCAGAGGATATGGTGCAGTGACACCCAAATGGTTTGTTGGGAGCAGACTTGCTTCCAGCTGGACCTGTTACCTGCAAGGCTGGGCAGGTTGCATGGGAAGCTGCTTGGACACCTCCTTGTCACAGCTCCCAGGGCTCCGAAGAGCAAAGGGAGCCTGAGAACCCTCAGCCTTGTGCTGTGTGATCTCACGTCTTGGGTTTCATCAGCTGAGGTGTCAAGCTTCAATGCAAGCAGCTGCACAGAGTGGAGGCAGCAGTGTCACCATGACCCTAAAGCTCTGTCACTGTGACAGCAGTGTCACTGTGACCCTCTTCAGCTGTGGCACTGTGAACTGGTGCTGGGGGAGCCAGGGCAGGAGCATCTGCAGGTGAATTAATCCTCAGTATGAATAAATGGCCCAAGAATGATGAAGCAGCATGCTTCTGTTATCTTCCAGACAAGAAGGTAAGCACTTCCACCACTGAAAGCAGCACATCTTAGCTGTATGTGCTGAGTGTCAGGGCCTTGAAGGCACTCATGGCTCTTACTGGTTGTGGCTCTCCTCACACCCTGCCCACAAACCAGGACCCTCTTTCAGCACCTCTGGGGCTATCAGTCCATGCCCAAGCAATGTCACTGCAGGGCTGGTCTCTAGCTCCCCACAGTCCTGCCCATTCCATTCATGGACCCCCAGCAAGCTATCCCCCTCCTGCTGGCCATTCCAAGGTTGTGTTTCCAGTCTGGGTCCTTTCAGTGTCACCCATGGGCTGACATCAGAGTTGGAGCTGCCAGGTGCTCTGACAGTGCCTGGCACCAAAGGTTACCGATCATCTCTTGCCTTCATCCCTGCCAGGTAGTGTTGAGCACCAGGAAGCCCATGGCTCTGATTCAGCTGGAAAAATACCTTTTACTGGGTTTTCCCAGTAACAGCTGAATTTTAGCCTGGAGGGAGGTGCTGAGCTAGCTCATTGCCACTTCAGACAGTGTTAAGTGCTCCCACCCCCAAAGGATGTGCTTGATGGGAACTGCTGGAATTGCTCAGCATGGATCCGGGCTTAAATAAGTTGTGACTATTGCTTTGCTAGGAAGTCACTAAGAAATATGATCTTCAAGGAGAAGCAAACTGCTTTGATCTCTGTCCTTCTGGTTGAGCTCGGAGCTGATTTCCCGTAAAGCACGAGCACAGTCAGCCTGCACAGAAAAGCTGCAGTATAGCTGCTGTCAGTAGTAACTCCTAAGCAGCAAGTACTGCAAGGAAATGTGCTGTTCTTGGGCATGAGGAAAAAGTGGCAGAGAGATATGGCTGAACCTGTGGATGTAAATGTTTAGATTTTTGCTAAAAGCACTAGTAGGGGTATTGAAACAGACCCTTGATTAGTATGAACTGCTTCTGCATTCAGAACATAGCACCACTGCAACGATGTGATCACAGAGGACAGAGCAAAGGCAGTCCTTGCTAAATGACATAACAATTTGCAATGCATATTCATTGCAGGAAATACTTTTCATCCGTCCTTGATTGCATGTTGTATATTGGCTATGGATTCGATGGCTTTGGATTTCTTTAGCATGCCCTTGGGCTTTCAAGTGTGCTAGGATGCATTGTAATGTAGATGCAGGGTGTCTGGCACTTCTTACTGAATGAGGCTTCAAAGGGAAGTTGGAATCAGACTCTAATTAGATTTGTAATAAGGCCAAAGGCATTTTGACAAAGAGATTACCTGCTGTTCATGGACAGATTTTGTCCAGAGCGTTTTGAAACCCGTGGGGTTGGTTCATGCTTTCACTGGTATTGGCAGACATGGGATTACCTGATTTTTGGTAACTGAGGTAAAGGCAGGCAATATTTGTGACTAGGCTTTGAACAAAACGGTGTTACTCAGGTAGATGTGACAGTTCGAAAGCATCTTCTCTGGAAGCTTTCCCAGTGGCAGAGATAATCTAACTGGGAGCACAGACCACTGACACAGCTGTGCCTGAAACCCTGCCACTGCAGACAATATTGCTGTGGGCATGTGGTCCAGGATCCCCTCATGCCTTTCTCCTTGCCACAATATGTGCCCTTGAAGCTCTAGTGCTTTAAAAAGAAGCCCACAGCCTTTTTCTCATGCTTTACATGGGCAGCTGTATTACATTGCAAGACTCTTCTACCTTCTCAGGTCTTTCCCAAACAGACAGTTTGTAAGGAAGGGACTGGGGTCTTGGAGCACTGAAAACAGAGGAATTGCACTTTAGAGGCAGGGGAGCAAATACTTTGAGCAGAGAGCAGAAACTTGTTCGAAATGAAAACCAGAGGTTTGCTGTCCTCACAGAATGCCTGCCTCACCTCTGGCCTGGCGTGAAAGGCATCTGTCAGCAGACGATGGAGTAGGGATGCGTGGGCTGGAGGGACTCGGCGTCGGGGCTGCTGCCCGTGTACAGATGCATCTGCCTCCTGTGCAACGCCATCGGGCTGGTCTGGGGAACAATAGAGCTTTGTGCCTGGCAGATGTTCAGGCACTGTTTGCTTTCTTTTCCTGAGGGCAGTTGAAACACAGGGAGTGCACTGACCTGATTTGCAAAAGGGTGTTTGGTGCTTCTGTAGGACAGGTTACGAGCAATTTGGCCGAGGTCATGCAGCAAGTGGTGCTGTCAAAGAGATGGAAATCTCTGTGTGGCTGCTTTAGCTTGATGGTCCCAGCACAACACCTCTATTAGTGCATGACATGCTAGTGATTTATCCAAGCAGTACTTTGCTCATTAGGTTTTATCTCAGTAGCAGTGGGAACAGTCTGTGTGTCTTCTGCATGCAAAGAGCAGAAAGTGTACCTTACTCTGAGCAAAATACGGTCTTTGACCCAAGGATCTTGGCACTGAACCAAACAAAAGGTAATGGTTACATATGATCTTTCTCCTGACTTCATGGAGTGAGGGACTGGAGCAAGCCCTCACCTAATGGGTTCGGCAGCAGAAGGTGCATCTTGCAAGCTCATTATAGAATCACAGGCAGAAGTGGAGGAAAATGGCAGGAATCACCACAGATTTTTGCCATACTGTGCCACTGAACACAGGGAGAGGAAACAGCAGGGTGGTGAAGGACACAAACCTCCAGAAACCAGGCATGGCAACACCAAGGCTTGCCTAGGAGTGGTTTCTGAGGCAGTGTGTGAAGTCTGAAGTCTGTGTGCCCTATCTGCCTGGGGGGTGCTGTCATTTCCCCCCTCCAAGACTAAACCCTTGAGGAGACCGATTCAGGCTGGGGGCAGGTTTGAAAGGCCAGAGAGGAGGCCAGCCCTGAAGCAGAGCTGCCTCCTCAGCAGAGGGATGAGCTGCATGCTGAGAAGCCTGGCTTGCAGCATGATGATGTGAATGAAAACAGACAACACAGTTCCATCCCTGCCTATATTTTGGGATCTGTGTGCTGATGGTGAACTGGATGCACTCAGGAGAGGCAGACGACGCTACAGATTTGTTTGTGAAGGAGGCAGTGGGAACACAGAGCCAGTCCCAGAAAGGAGGGGGGAAGAAGGTGCAATAAACTATTGCATAATTTCAGTTGCCTCATGAAACCTCTCCCTCAAGGATCCTCTCAGAAAGCAGATAAGCGTGGAATGCATCTATAGGTGTTTGCAATGTAAGGGCATTTTTGTACATAAAATGTACATAAAATTAATAAAACGCAATGGGCTACAATAGGGAATTAGAGATTTGAAACCTTCAAATTTTAAATCACTGGAGCTTCAAAGGTCCTAGGCAGAGATTCTGGAAAGTAATCATCCTTTACTTTATCTGTAAGACTGCTGTATGAATAATAATTACACAATGTGACAGAGGAAAGCCATGTGCTTTTATTCAAGTTTAATCTTTACAGATATGAGGCAGGTATAGAAGGTGAGCTACTTGCTTTAATGGTATTATAATTTGATTAGATATTAGAATATGTGCCTGCAGTATCTGCTTTCTAAGCAAGGATGGATTGGGCTGGAGGAAGTGTTCTTTGCTTTATATTTTGTGGTTAGTGAGCTGGTTTATTTGGGTTTAGACCCTAAGGTAGCCAATACCTTTCTCATGCTCTAAGCAGTCTTCTTGCATAAGCTCAGAGAATGAAAATTGCGTTCTTTATGAACCTCTCTCTAAAATATTCTGCTGTCCTTTTTCCAAGTTCTGCTATAGACTCCTCCACACTATGTGCCAGAATGACTTGTATTTTGGTCTTAGAGTCCATCTTTAACCCATCCTTATCCCATTTCTTTCAGGTGACTATTCATATCCAGCTCCTTGTGAAGGAGTTGACAACACTGCTCAACTGAAAGTCATCCAAGGGTTGAAACGTTCTGAGCATTGCAAACGTTTGTATTGCATCTTTGTGGTTTTCCTTCCTTCCACCCTACAGGATCTCATGACCCCATAGATATTAGGCCAAAACAGGAGAGGCTTTCAATGGAAAATCAATGTGGCTTGGCAGCTTGCGAAAGATCTTTGAGAGGGAACTGTAGAGCTGTGCGGAGGAGTGAGCAATCCATCACAGCAGCATGATTTCCAATTCATGGAAGAAGGATGAAGAAAATAGAAAGTGAAGCAACAGTGTCACAGCAAGGGGAAGGGATATAACCTTTAAATACCCGGGTTTTCCACCTCTCTGAAGCATTGGGCATTGGCTTGCAGAAGCAGGACAAAGAGCTTGATGGTCTGATCTTTTATGGCAGATCCTAAGGGCAGGGGGAGCTGACACGCTTGTTAGCATTTGACCCAGTTTAAACTAACAGGTTCTGAGGAACAAAGACTCACTGAGAGGTTATGGAGAGGGAAACCTGAACCAAATTGGCATTG
Source organism: Hippolais icterina (assembly GCA_013400075.1). NCBI lineage: Eukaryota > Metazoa > Chordata > Aves > Passeriformes > Sylviidae > Hippolais > Hippolais icterina. The sequence continues at coordinate 1,445,057 of VWYN01005558.1, forward strand.
AAAGAAATATTCATGGCAACTAGAGATCCAAGTACCTAAGGAAGAAGAACAAATCTGCCAAGCCAAAAACCTTCCCTTGCTTGGTTGTACCAGTGGCAATCCAGCTGGTGAAGGAACAAAGCTGCTGCCACAGGAGAGCAGATCAAAGTGAAAGATTTGATCTATGCTAGTAAGTTTTTTGTGCTTGTCCCAGTCTGAAATTCTCAGTCCTACCTTATCCCTGTTCTTTGGAGGAACATGTAAGAAGTTCTGACACTGCTTTGTGCTCTGCTGTGCCAGGGACAAACCTCATCTCCCTAGGGTTATTGTTAATATGATTTGAATAGAGAATACCTATCCTATTCAAAGCCCTTGTGGAATTTCAACACTTTTTGTTGGTGAAAGGAAAAAAACCCTCATAATCCACCCAGTTATCTCTGATCATCCTAGATGTGTCTCATGGCACAATCCTATCAGACACTGCTGCTTCCCAGGCTGTACAAATGTTTTTTTTTTCATGGCATTTGGCTAGTTAGTTAGTATGTGGAGCACTTTGTGACTTTTAGGCCTCATCTTTGTTTTTCTCTCACTCTTGTAAGACGCTCCATAGCACCTTTGTGGACCTGCTATGACTGCTTTAAAATTTAACCACTCCATGTTGCAAGTAGAGCAGAAGTATTGAAAGCAGGGCAGTCTTTTTAAAGGAGGCACTAGTGATCAGTACAGGGTGGGTTTGGATGGTGAAAAGACAACCAAATGCCTAAATTCTGCTAAAATGTCATAAAAATTACAGATTCCTTGGGGTGAGACCATGGATGCAGGGGGAAAAAAACCCCATGAGAGTGAAGAAGAGTTACCCAAAGGCAGCATGCATTATCTAAAGCTAGATTGGCTTGGAGGGAAAGACTAGAACAACTTAGGGGTTTAGGGGAGGAAATCCAGGCCCAGGGACATAACATGGCTTACCAGAGCCCAGGCAAGCTGGGTCTGCTGGCACTGCTTGGCAAAAGATCTGAGTGGCCTCATTAGCATGACTTTTGTGCCCAGAAGATCAGTTGTCTAAGGAGAAGAACTCAGTGCCCCCACAAAATTCCCCCACAAAAAAGTGTCTGTGGGAGCTGGATGTATAGAAGTGGGAGCTCAATCTCACAGCTAACCCAGGAAGAATGAGTTTAATTTTACACCTCCAATCCCATGTGTTGTGCTTTTCCATCTTGTTTAATGCTATATGCAGTACTGATTTTATTGAGATTGAGGTGTCTGTGCACTGAACTTTATTCAAGCAAAAAGTGCTGCCCTGTACAGAAGACAGCTAAACCAAAGCAATCTAGAACCAGCTAGCAGCTGTTTTTGACTTAAGGTAAAAAGGTCAGAACCATTGTGTTAATTTTTGGCTTATTTTTAGAAGCAGTCTTAACTCATACATCCTTTAGAGAGGCTGATGAAGCCTCTGTCTTGGACTTCCTGGAGACATCCATGCCATTGGGCCTCAAACCCCAAAGATACCTACAATATGAGCACTTGGTTTTGAATGAGAGTCAGAGACTGACTTGTCAAGCTTTTACCATCTGACCTAAAGCTGAATAAGCAAATACATACAAGTTAATAAACAAACCAAACTAAATAAAACAACCTAGCTCTGGTGCAAAGTCGAGAAAATGGCTGGTCTCACAGAAAATTTCTCAGCAGCTCCAGCAAGGTTCAGGTTGTTAGTGTGTGCTGCAACTACAAGAATTGGGGATTGTAAGAGAGAATTCTTTTTTTTTTTTTTTGAGATTGCGGTTATTGGGAAGGGAAAAAAATAGTTTAGCTCTTGTCTGCTTTCACTAGAACACTATAGGAGGCTAAGAAATAAAAGGGCATAAAATTTGTTAATTTGATGGGATGAAGAGAGAGAGATGCTGACCTAGGTGGCTTCCAGGTCAGACAGTTACTACATGTACCTCCATAAAATGACACATGCTGGATGAAATATCAGTTTCCTTGTAGGCATTTTCTTATCAAAGGCACTTGTTGAACCAGGACAAATGTAATCCATAAAAAGAAAATACGTGATACACACTGCTAAGAAGTAAAATAAAGGGGTCATAGGAGTCCACAGTAAGAAAATGACAAGACTGTAATTATTATAGACGGCATGGACCAAGACTAGTAAACAGATGAAACACAAAAGGATAAAAGTGAAAATACTGAATTCTGCCACCGATCTCCTTAAAATATCCAGATGTCAGAATTATCAATATGTGGAGGGATCTCATCACTTTGGAAAAGAAAAAGTTAGAACTTCAAAAGAATCATCTCTGCCCCTTTAAAAGTAGGTGCCGCTCCCGGAGTTGCCAGTATTTTGCCATCGAGTGATCTTAACAAGGATTCTAGCAGCGGGGTCAAAATAACGCTGATTTCTTTCTGGACGCAGCAGAATGGCTAGTAAATCTTAAATAAACTAGGAACGAAGCAACATTTTAGATTTTTGTTTTGAAAAAAGCAAAAAGAGAGTGCGGGCAGCCGAGAAATAGCTCTGCCGTAACGTGGTACGGGTGCCATCCCTCACAGAGCGGGGACGGAGACCGCACAAAAGCCCTCCGCCGCGGGTGGTGGCTGCTGCTTCCACGTTCGGATGGGGAGGAGAAGAAGCCGTTTCCCCCTGCAGCATTCCCGCAGGAAGCGCTCAGCGCAGCCCGGGCGCCGGGCGGGGCTCGGCCCGTTCCGGCCGCGGGGCTCCGGGAGCTCCCTCCTGGGGCGGGGGGAAGAGACATTCCCGATAGGAAGTGGCACGGTCTCCTGCTTTATTTAAATAAAGCCAACCTCTCCTGCTCACGCGCGGGGGAGCTTTAAGCTTTGATCGCGTATCCCGAGGATTGCGGATAGAACGGGTGACAAAGGCGCCCGCGGCTCCCCCGACACGCCGGGAACGCTCGACCGAGG
>VWYN01005558.1:1448350-1487374 GCA_013400075.1 Hippolais icterina
GCTCCCGCCGGCCGCCGGGATGCGCCGTCCCCTGCAGGCCGGGCTTCGCTGACCCCGCCGCTGGCCCGGGTCCCTGCCGGTGGCGGGGACAGGCAGCCCCCGGAGGGTGAGCGCTGCGGCCCGGCCGCGGCTAGCAGGATGCCACTGGCAGGAGAAGGGAACCCAGGGTTACGGAATTGGAGGGATCCGAATGACCGAGCTTTCTGCCGGGGCAAATGCATTTTCTTCAGTATCCGCACTGGAAAGGAGGGGGAGGGATCTGGGAAGAACTGAATAAATTAATGGAATCGCATCTTTGTTATGTTTGTTCACATTTTATGTCTATTTAGAAATAGTCTTCCTGCGTCCTTCTTTCACTGTCCACCCCAAAAATGTTACAGAAAAAAGGGAACAAAACTATTGCTATAGGCTCTAATGCATTTTCTAAAATATTTATTTTTGCTGGGTTCATGATTGGATATGAGCTGATTCTGCTGGCATAAGGGCAGCAGTTCTTCCTCAGTGTCACTTTTGTTCATGTAAAAGAAACTATTTTCAGCTTTTTACATGTAAAATTTGATCAACATCAGGCTTAATAATAGGGCTTAATTGCATGGAAGCTAAGCGTTTCCTCACGGAGTTATAAGCTTGGAAGTGTTTAAGTGCCAGTGTTTGCCCATTCCCGTGCGTTCACACTGCAGGCAGAGGAGCTGTGCGTGGCTGAAGTTGAAGGCAGCGGTAGCTGTCACAGGGAGCACCTCTGCCTGGCAATGGGATCCTGAGGATGGGATCCTAATGAGGTCTCCACAGCTATTGCATCAGGAAGTACCTTGCCTTCTGGTTGTGTAAGAGAAAGACATGATGATCTGTATCACTGATCAATGTACACTGGTTGAAGTTCATGTTTTTGTCACCTGTAAAAGGGGTGGATGCACGTAATGTTCCAAGGAATCTTATCTTGAAGCAGGGTAACTAAGTCTCTACCCTTGGTGGTGAGCACACACTGGAGGTAGCCCTGGGATCTCCAAGTTGAAGCATTAGCTAAATGTACTTTCATCTCTTTGTTTTTTCACATCTGCTTGTGACCACAGTTGTGTGTTTTCAGTTTTGCTGCTTTTAGTAGAAAACTCCTGACTCCTGAACCACCTCCCAGCTGATGGCGTACAGGGTTTGATTTGCATGATACGACCTATTGGGGTTTCAGCTACCTAAACTTTGAGTCATCTATCTGAAAAGAAACTATTTTTAAAGTGTGTTGGCTGGTAGGCTGTGCCTTCCCTGAAGTACCCAGACTTTTCAAGTTGTCTTTTGCTGATTTTTGCACTCCCTGCATTTCCCAGGGAGGTGCACAGGTATGTTCTGGGAGAGCACTGCTCAAGGACAGCCTGAGTGTGGTGGGTTTGTGCAAATGTAGTGCTTCGACTACAGGGCTCCTCTTCCATGGTCATTCAGTAGGTTTGGCTGAACTGCTTCAGCAACACTAAGCAGATTTCAAAGCTAAAGTAATGTCCCTCTTTATTTTTCAGGGAAAGAAAGTAATTTTGGCAGATCCAGGATATACCGATTTATAAACTACAGTGCAGCTGTGAATAATTTCAAAGCGAAATTAACAAAAGTAGTCATTTTTGAAGCAATATCTTTGTAACGGGTTTAAACTAGATAAGGTCCAGCAATATGGTTTGGACATACAAACATTTTTGGTGATGCCAGTTCAGGAGGCATTCTTAATACCTTAGGAGGGTTGGGATGTTGAAGAAGTGGAATAACAGAAGTATGATGGGACTTAATATTGCCACTGAGCAATGTTATATTTTTAGGGACTCGTGATAGCAGCTTTCTGCTATCAGCTGGGAGCTCAGCAGTGGGAAATTCTGGGGAGGAACAGAGAGTGCTGTGAGCCACAAATATAATGCAGCCATGGAAAAATTAACTCTGGTTTGAGATGTGGCTGAGAAAACATTTCTATTAAAGCTTGGGGAGTACTAATGCTGCTGCAGGCAGGCAGTAGTGAGAGCCCATCTAGAAATCTGTGTTACAGGTTTCAAAAACCAAGGTACTATGATTGAATTTGCTGCTGTAATGGGTGGAGAGAAAGATGCTTAAGGGAACAGAAAGTCTGTTCTATCACAGGAAATCCACAAATGGCTATTCTTTCTAAAACTGTTCTTAAAATTCTTTGTAGAAGTAAATGACCCTTTGAGTTCTGTCAGTATTATGTAGCTGTGATAGCTGCATCTTGCTGTCCTGGTGCTTAAAGAGCTTGTTGAGGTAAGTCACAAGGCATCACTGAAAAGTTACTGTGACTTAAGCTGCTGCACAGATCATCCCCAGTTTAGCAAAAAAAAGAGTAATCAAGAACCTGCTTATCTCCAAACCCGTGGATCTCTTGGCAGCCAGTGTTCACAAAGCGCCCTGCTCACCCCAGGTCTGACTGATGGAGGTGCCTTGCGGCTGAGCAAAGGAGCAGGGGAAGGGATAAGAAGAGCTCTGCTGCTGCTCTGGAGGTGCCAGGGCCTCTCCTATGAAGAGGGAAGCAGAAAATCCTCGAGGATTTGAGATAGATTTGGTGGTGATCTGGTGATGTCCAGGCAGCTCACCGTGGCACATGGTGTGTGCTAAGGAGCTGCCTGTGAGTCAGCTCTGGCGTCATCTGGAGCTCCCTGACCTATGCCCTGCCTTTGCTGAGGACAGCCTGGGACTCACTCCTGTGTGGAGGCTTTCCTTGCCTTAAGCCTAAAATCTCTTTCCACAAAAACTCTTTTCAATTAAAAACAAAGCACCAAAAAATCCTCATCTGCTGCATCAGGCATGAAGTGAAATGTTTCAGTGTTACTTGTGAAAGCAGGGCAAATAACTGCTTTTCTAATTCTTGTAGTGTTGATAGGTCTGTTCAGAAAATGAAATAAAATCAACATTTATGGTTGTATAACATTTTGACATGGTTTTAGGGAAGAGTATTTTGTTTTATAGTTCTTTTTCCACTGAATGGATGCTCAGGGCTTAAAATAAGCTTGGTAGATGAGAATTTTCCACCAAGCAAATGGTTCATTTTTCTTAGATTATTTTTTTGTCTTTTGCATGTATGATGTTTTCTAGTACAGTTGTTTGGTTTGGTTTTTTTTTTTTTTTTAAGTGAGTTGCTCCACAGCTGGCTCTTCAGATGGCTTATTTGGGGTTTTTTAAGTGAACTAATTTTGAAGACCTAAAAGCTGTTTACCTATTGCTCAACTTGGTAGTGTATCCAGGCTCACAACAAAATTGTGAGTAGATGATGGTGTTGTCAAAACACTTGTGGCCCTTATCACAAAACTCTCACTCAAGGATGGAGGGAAAAAAAACCCCTTTTTTTTCCAGGGACTCTTTTCCAGGCTCATTCCAGGGACTTGAGGGAGGAAAGGAAACTATCTAAGGATTTCTTAGTGTTTAATAGTTGGAAAGGTCATAAAAGAAAAGCAGGATATTTAATGTGAAATAACTTGAAAAGCATGAAAATTTCAGTATTTGTTTCAGTGCCCTGTTGAACTCCACTAAAGTAGGGTGAAGTGAGTTTTTCTGTCATGTTTAGGGCTGATGGAAAATAACTTTCAGTTCACTTTCCTCTTCATGCCTACTTCTTTCAGATAAAGCCATTTTGAGACTATCAGCCTTGAAATTGCATGTATTTAAATGAATTTGTTACAGTAAATATTTAACATTGCATTTAACAAAAAGACCTAATTGTTCATTAAATTGTTTCTATCATATGTTTTGTCATACTATATGAACTTCATGTTCATGTGTAGTGAACTATATGTGCAGGCACAAGGTTTTCTGGCTGTAGCAGCTTTTACCATTTCCTTGGGGAACATGCTAACTTTCATAGTGTCTTGGTTGAGTGTCACAAACTACAATTTAGAAAAATCCAGAATACACATGACTCAATTAAAAAGAAAATTAAATACATTTTATTGGGGAAGTAATTTAGTGCTCTGGAGGAAAGTAGGGAGAGATTAGGGATGGGTGTTTTGTTCTGAAGTGCAAGGACTGGTCTCCACTGAGGGTGCAGTTTGGAGGAAGAGAAGGTGCAGTAAGCCAGCGTGAGAACCTGGGACTTGAAGGACTGTGTTGGATGGTGCCTTCTCTGTCATGTAATATTGGTGGAGTTATGGTAGCCCACTTGCTCTGTGAAAAGATTTATAAGATTTTTATAGGGGCTTTTCCCAGACATAAACTGTAAATGTTACCTTACACTGTCTAGTTTTGGCCATGGTGTAGAGATTCAATGTCTTACTATCCCATTCAGTGTATACTTGAAAACTGTGGAGAGCTTCATTACTTTACTTTTAAGATCAAAATTTTTATTTTAATGGCCAGCAGAGCAGAGAGTAGATACTGGTCATGCTCACTGAAAATGCTGAATGTCTTGGGGAAAATGCCCATTTCTTCTACCTCATGTTGTTTCCCTACAAATACCCACATATTGGTAATTAATTTCCCTTCAATGAAATGTTGAAATCCAAACAGGGAGTGCTGCAGTCTGGCTAGCTGTGCTTCTTATCTAGTAGGCTCTTATTTTTAGAAAGCTAAAAGACTTTTTTGTCCTTGTGTGTGCTTGACACCTGCGTGCTCACGCCTTGCAGAGCCTCCCCACCGCCTGCGCCGTTCTCCTTCGTGCTTCCTCCGTGCCAAGTCTGTGCGCGAAGTGCGCTGCCAGAAAACCTGGTGGCATTACTACAGTGATACAACTTCTTGTGCGCATGGCTTTTCTGAAAATAGGCAATTGGATTTTCTCCTAGTTTGCTGGAAATAGACTAACTTTCCCTTTACCGAGGAATATCTGATCAGTTGCGATTCCTGTTCATGACTTACGCAATTGACACAAATGAAAAGCAGGCTACAGAAGTTTTGCTTTTCATTTTTAAGTACAGTCCAGATTTGCACAAAGCATTTTGGGAGGGATTGTCCAGATTAAAAAGCCTGGATGTGTATGAGAATGGTGCAAGTAGAGGCAGAGATAGCCTATACTGTTCAAGTTAACAAAACTTAACTTGCTCCTCAGAAGCAGTTGAGGTCGATTGCTTAGGATTTCTCATCTTTGCAGGGCTTGTGGGAGGATGCAATTCAAGCATTTCTCCAGCCCCTCTTAAGAAGTGATGCTCAAATGCTATACTAAATCTTCTGACATTATAGCTGGAAAAAACCAAGTCTCATGGATTAGGGATTGGATGGACTAGCCAGCTTATTGAAGTAACTGTAATTTTTTGTGAACTGTCATAATAATAGGGAAATACTGTGTATTCATTTAGGAAACCTGTTTGATAAAAATCTAAGCTGGGTTAATATTTTGTTCCTGTGAAACTAAATCTTATTGTGCATAGATGAAGTGTTGCTTTTCTAGTTAAAGGAGTATGGAGATAATCCCTGCTTTTGGGAAACCAAAATTGAATGCTGGAACAGAAATAATGTTTCTTCTCTCTTCTACATCTTTAAGGCGGTGGCATGGTTAGTTGCTGTAATGGTTCATTTTTCACTTTTTTTTTTTTTTTTGCTATTAGAGGAAACCAGAATTCCATGGTAATACTGCGAAGATTTTAATTTTACTTTTAAAAAAATCTGAATTATGCATTAAAGACTTAGTTCCTCTAAGAGGATTTCTGCAGCCAAAGGAAACAATGCTTTTTATAAAGAACTGTCATTATTATTGACAAATATGATCTCCAGTTCCAAGAACTTTTAAGGTGTAACTCTCTTGCTTGTTTGGATAACAGACCATTTGTGGAATTGCTGATGGCTGTGACATATTGCTGTGTTTTAGCAATAGCACTTTCATTCTCTATCTGTATATATGCCAGAGAAATGCTGGATGGATTTAAAAGCTCGCCCAGCCCTGGTGTGATTATTCTGTTATACATTTCCCTTCATCTGGGTTTTTTTATACTGTATTCCTTTGAAAATAAGGTACTGATTGGGTTGGAAAAAACATCATTATTCCTATCAATAGCACTAATTCACTAATGCTAAACCGAAGAGAATTTTTTGTACTTTGCTTGCCAGATAAGCTGCTGTTTTGATTTCCACTTAGGAAGACTAAAGCCTCTTGCAGGCGCGGAGGCTGCTTGGCTGGCAGTGGCTGTTGCAGTAGCAGAGAAGATGGTGTGGTAGTGTACGTGAGGGGGCTTTTTCAGTGACGATCCCGGGAAGTGCCCCGTTAATATTGCAGGAGACAGCCCTTTTCCTTCACACACTGTAAATACAGTAGTAGTCGAAGCAATGTCAGGCCGAATGGCTGAGCTGCTGTCCTTTATAAGAACGACCTAAATCCAGCCCTAATCTTGTTCCTGCGCATCAGCCTGGAGTCCCTGCTGGCCCCGTCCTGGCGGCTTAGCGGTGCCGCGGCTGTGCAGCGCCGGGTCCCAGGCCCTCAGCCGCCCGCCTGGGCCACGGAGCTCCGAAACACGAACGTGCCACGTCCCGGGAGGCGCGGCAGTGCCGGATGGGGCTCGGCACGGCCGTGTGTCGGTGGGGAGGTATGCTCATGGTGAGTGTGAGCCTGAGGTCAGGGTCCCTGCTGCCTGCAGAGAGGCTCCCCTGTTGGTGTCCCTCTCTGCCCTGGTGCTCAGGCTGCTGGAGGATGGTGGCACCTGGGGGAAGGAGATGCCCACCGCTCTGCAAACAGAAGAGCAGTAACCATAAATATGTCAGAATTGCTCAGGGCAGTGCGTGACTGTAGTATTGATTTCTCTGCTCAGCTGTTTTCCCGTGTCCTCGCCAGAGTCATTTCCCAGCGCTGCAGGAGCTGTGCCAGTGCCCTGACACCCTCCTCACAGCTCGCCTGTGCCAATGCAGAGCTCCACGTAGGAATAACTCCAAAATGAGCTGCTTCAGGAGAGTCTGAGCTGCACGTAAGCCAGCAGAGTAAGGGTGTCAGGGCTTTCTTGCCTGCCTTTTTTCACCCACTTGTCATGGACTAATCAAGTTGTCCTTAATGCCAGCTCGTCCCTAAAACATGCTGGCAAGTGTACAGCCCGCAAAGCCTCTGCGTGGGCTGGCACTGGATACGTGGCTGGCACAGTGCTCCTGCTGCAGTTCTGGTCTGTTGCAATGAGGGCTGGAGTCAAGGAGAAATGTGAATGAAGTCGAGCAAAACAAACAGTGCGTGCACTTTGATGCAGTTAATATTGTGGTCTTTGACTGGTGCTGTTTGAGATCATGTAGGACCACTTACCTATGTGGAAAGAACATTACAAGTAGCTTGTTCAGCCACCTCTAGTGTGCATGGAGAGGAGCTGTGTGGAATATGTGAACCTCTATATAGTTCATGAGTGTAAATAGCCTACAATTTTTTTTTCTCTCTCTTTTTTTTTTCTTCCCCCCCATTATCTACCTCTTAACCAGCGAATGGAAAAATATATATAGTAGGAAAAATTGCATTGCACAAAACCAAATTTGGTCAGGAAACCAGAAGCCTTCACTGTGGTGTTTTGATCAGCCATACTGATAATCGCAAAAGTAATTAGGGAAGAAATGGTGATGGGTCATCATAGTAAAAGAAACATACTGGGGAGGTGACTAACGTGTGACAGACTGCTGAGATATCAGATACAGACATGGCTGGAAGAAATGTCTGTTACATTACCAGTATGAAAATATAAACAGCTCCATTTGTGCTTCTTGCTTGGAGTCAAAGATAATTTTTGATCATTGTGTCTCAGCTGAAGGTTCTCTCATTAGGGTGTCCTAGGCTTGGTAGCGATGCCTGGCTGAAAATATGAAGCCATTTTCCTTTGAGGGCTGGGGTTTTGCTTCTACCTCCATACCTACCCAAGCCATGAAAAATTACATGAAAACGACTAAGTAGATGCTTAAAGAGTGAAATGGGAAGAGTATTCCCATGCTAATACATACTCTGTGGTTTGAAGGACTTTGCCAGATCTCAGTGACACCTGCTTCAAGTGATAGTATGAAAATTAACTCTTAGTAGAATATGATATTGGAGTGAGTGGTCTGGTTTTGGTGGATCTGTAAAGAAAACTGGTTCTCTCGCTGGAGAACAACCTTCACAATTTCATACAAACATGTCAACTGTTCTCTGTTTGTGTTCAGAGGCAATGTTTAAGTATGTCAGTCTTGTAGAGTGAGCACCCCCCTCACCCTGGAGCATGAATTTGACTTTGCTTTACAGTCATTTTAATCATCAAATTGCAATAATTCTGGGATCTAGTAGCATTTAAAAAAAACCTAGCAAGCTTTATATCAAGCTTGATATGGAGTCAAATCATGCTTTGAATCTGAGTGGTAAGTTGCACAGCATGAAAGCCAGAAGTATCCTCTGTCCACTCCCTTCTTGATATTCTCTTATCATGTTAAAGACTAACATGTGGAAGGGTAAGGGGGCTTAATCTGAAACACCATTCTGTGTAAACAATGACAGGATTAAACAAAAAAAAAGCCAAGCTCAACTGTCATGGGTGTGTAGTGGCTGCTGTTTTTCACGGATGACTGAAATTATTTGTATAAATTTGCATTTTCCCCTCAGCATCTCTATAAACCTCTGCTCATTTCCATGCAGAGCTATTTTCACGTACAAGCGGATTGGCATGCGGTGGCACGCGATGTGATGCCATGTCACCTGTGGGAGCAGGAACTAGAGTTACAAGGGAAAATCAAGTATCACCACATTTGCTCCTTAGAGGAGCTTGCCCAGGTGTCAGAGGTGCTTTGAGTCCCTTGTGACTGAAACATAAGAGGGCTGAGCTCTTAGTAATGGAATGATGAGACCCAGAATTCACTTATCTGGTAATTCCTCAATGAAATATTGATCAGATGGGCCAAGCAACCTGCTTTGGACTGGTTAGCATTTGGAATGCAGCTGGAGCCTTCTGGGAGAGGATGCTGCTGTCATGGTCCAAATGGGTATTGCTTACACTGACTTCAGGTGTTGGGCAGGTTCTGCAGTCCATGTTCTTACTGACTTGGAGCCTGCCTGGAGGGTCCAAATCACTTGTCTAAGAGCCCCCCTCTCCTGCTTTTTCTCCAGATTGCTGCCAAGATTAGTCCAGTCAGATGGTGTACCTTCTGCTGGGCCCTCTGATCTCCCCTGAGATGCTCAGGAAAGAGAATTGAGATTTGTTGTTTTAAATTCAAATTATGAAGTATTTGAGCAAAGAATGCAATATGCAATTGAATAAATATTTGGCTTTTCTTTGTTGAGGGAGGGGAGGATTTGCTGATGAGTTAGCTGTTCACACAATACTGTTTTTCCATCAGCATTCCCACTTGGTATTCTTGTTTGTTTTATGCTGTGCAATACTCTGACATGAATTAAAAATGAAGAACAATTTTATGCTTAAAAACAAAACACCAGCTCTTTTAACACAGACTTTCTCTAAGCTGTGGTGCTGGCGGGTGTGGAAGAGATAAAGGGCTGCTGCACTGTTTCTAGAATGGGACTTTTTTGTAATGAAGATTTTGTGCTTTCTCACTTTGTTTATTCTTCCAGTATATCTATGTGATAATACACAACACCAAGTATTTGAGGAAGAATTCCCACTTTTTCTTTAAAAAAACCCCAAAACCAAAGAATCTGAACAAAACCAACAGAAACACTGAAAACACCCAACCCCTAAAATTTTGTGAGGATAGGAAGATTAAATGTTGGTCATGACTCACATTGCTTGAAAACTGCCAGGTGCTTTATAAAAATGACTGATGGTAGATGTGTGCAAAGCTGTGAAGGGTGTATTTTGCTGTACATGATGTCTTGTAAGCACTGCAGGAATATCAAGGCCAGGAAGGATGGTATTACAGTGTCTTTAATGCATCCCTTTTGGGGTTGTCAGCCTTTGTCTGTAACTACTATTGCTATTAATCTATATCTCTGAAAATCAAGATAGCAGCTATTCAGCATGGATGGATTAGGTGTTTAGCCTTTTCCCAAGATGATGCTGTTCAAGATAGGTTTCTCTTACAACATATTTGCAAATATGTTGACTCTTTCTGGCTTTAGTGAGTATGATAGCAGATGTTGTTTGACTCTCTTAATTCAAGCAGGGATGTGTCATCTAGTGTTTGTGTCTCAAATTGGGGAATGACTAAGAATTAAAGAATCCTGGGGTAGGGAATGCTATTAAGTAATAATTTTTTTCCTGTAAAAATATGAACATATGCATAGGGTGAGGCAGCTATAGCTGTGGTGTGCTGTTGCATTTAGCAAAAGGGGAATGGTGATGGGAGATGTTAACTTTCACAATAGCAGTTCTGGGTAATAATTTACTGTCATTTCTATTCTCATGTCTTTGTTTTCTCTCTACTTGAGCTGCCCACAGAGTGGTGAGTTGAGTGGGTAAAGAAAGAGCCCTGTTGAAATTTGCTCAGCCTAACACACTGTTTAAAAAAACAAAACCCAAAAAGCTCCAGCCTAATGTGGGCTGAACTTCCCATGAAAACTCTGCCTTAATGAGCTCAGACCCCTCAGCCGTGCTTTGTCCCTGTCAGCAGGTGAGAAAGAGCCGAGGTCCCTGGCGCGGGTGCCCTGGCTGTGACCCAGGAGCTCGGGGCCCCGATTAGTTCAGCTCTTGTGCTTTCGGCGGGAATAAGAATGACAAAACATCTTGTCTGGGGGCCTGGATGTATTCATGCTCCTCGCCTTCGGGTCCGTGCTAGCGCTAGGAGAGCCATTTGTCCAGGAACGAGGGAGGAAAGGCACAGATTTAGATCTGTCCCAGAGCTGAGAGTGAATTGCTCAGAGCAGCCATTGCAGTGGCGTGTCCAAGATACAGATCGTATATGATGGCGATAATGATGTGAAAGCTATTTGCAATTCAAAACTGGTATTGGGCTTCAATTATTGGTTAATATTTTGTCAGCACTTTGCGACAGTGACTTCTGACAGTGTCCCAGTATTGCTTGTGATGCACTGAATAGCTCAAAAGGGAAGCTGATGCTAACTAAGCAGGAGACCATCTGTGTTGTTAATAGTGCAGTGTTATCACACTCAAAACTCAGCTTGAGTGATTGATCACACTGGGCTTGTTTCCTTTTTATTAAAAAAAAAGCCAAAATACCAACATCCCCCAACCAATCTTATCCTCCCCCCAATCTTATCCTTATCTACCAACTTCTGAGCACACAGGTCAATTGAATTTTGTCAGAGATGGAATGGAAAAGAAAGGGAATTTTTTTTGGTGAAGTCCCTGCAGCTAGAGCAGAGATCCTAATTAACCTTCCAATAGTACAAAGGCTGCAGGAAAAGCAGCAGCACTTTGTAAAGCAGGGGAGGCCCCTGCGCATGGGTATCCTGGCAGGCTAATTGGCAGCCCTAGAGCTGGGATCTGAGCAGAGCGTGCGTTGCCTCCTGCCCATCTGGTGGGGTGGGGTGAAGGTAACTCCTGGTACTGAGGGGGAAGGAAGGAAGGAATATCGGAGCTAGCAGGCCTGTGTGAGCAAAAGGAACTGCAGATGAGAGGACCATGAGTCCTGTCCTGGCATCCTGTTGCATAATTCCTGGTGCTATTCACCCATACCTGTGAAACCCTACAGCTGTGCTAAAGCCATCATTCTTAGTCGTTCTTGCTCAGTCTCAGCTCCTACAGTGTGATAACAGGCAATGGGAACAAATCTCTGGCAATAAATAGCAGTTCCCAGATGGTTGTTTGCAGTGTCCAAGTCCTTCCTCAAACTTAATGAAAGGATGTAGGAGCTTGACTATGTTGGTACTGTTGCTTCCAGAGATGTGTCTGTGGAAAAACACTTCTGTATTTTTTCAAAATGTGCTGAATGGGAGATACAGAAGTAGAATATGCTGGGGGAGAGAGTTCTTTACTTTTTTCTTTCCTATCTTTTTCTTTCCTTATCTTCCCCCTTCCCACATTCAAGAACAAACCAGCTCATCTTCATGCTTTATTGTTCTAAAATGCTATTCTGACCTTTCTGATGATATTGTTAAGAATGAAAACCTGTAATCTGATATACTGAAGTGCTAATGATATATTAGGAGTCATAAAACTGTATTAAGTGCATTAAATTTTGAGTAACTCCAGTAAAAGGCGCTGCAGGGGATGGCTAATCACTTCGCATTTATGAGTTGTCTTGGAAGTAAATGACAATATCCAACTGAATCTGCCCGCTGAAATAGCCTAGAAGGAGATGGCATTGCCTTGCCATGGAAGATTGGCAATCTGTGCTTGATTAATCTGCTCACACCAAAGTGGCATCCCTCCATGCTTCCAGGAAGCTTGTAATAGATGAATGCATTAATGAGCCCCTGAGTAACCAAGACAATGCTCAGGGGCCAGGGGATATGGGGAAGGATAAACATTGCTGACTCAGTTTCTCTTCCTTATGTTATGTTTTTTTTCCAAGCTGTGCTTAGGTGGTTCCATGTTAAAGTGAAAGTATTAAAGTGCCTTTCTGTATAACAGTAGCAGAGCTATTTGTGTGGGTTTTACGGGCTGGGTTGCTTAGGCCTTTTTGTTTCCCTGACCTTTTTTTACCTGAAAAAATGTTACAATCTTCAGATTTGAAGACTGACTCTTGGTTAGTTGCTGCTGGACCATGCTGAGTCTTTGTATGTTAGAGAGAGGCTGAGATCAAACCTCCCTTGGGGCCAGCTGAGTGATCCACTGAGCAATTGTCATCTTTTGTGTGTATTCAATTAACTGGCTGGTAGAAGTGTGTAGGGGCCTCTGAGGTCTGGAAAGTTTGGAAATTATTCGAGCTTTAAGAGAAACAGTTTCAGGAGGCTACTTATCTTTTGCAGGCTTGATTATCTTTAATTTTCACCATCTGAATAGGTGTAATAAGAAAGGAATTGCAGTTAAATTTAAGCAGGCTTTTGCATTCAGGAATTAAATTTCTGTTTTTCTTTCCTGAAGTGGCTTACTGACAATTGTCTTGCTAATACATTTAAATTCTGCTCCTTAAAAATGTATTAACTGGTTTATTTGCAGGAGGTCATCAGTTTCACAATATTGTATAAAACTGAAACCAAATCCTCCTGTCTGCAGCTGCAGTGTTAAATAGAGCATCATTGTCATGTGGTGAGCATGGCTGTCAAAACACTTCGGTCAAAGTGGGTAACATGAACAGTTCTTCTACATTAAATATTTATAGAAGAAAATGCAAACTCAGAGGGCTGCCAGCAGACAGACATACTGCTTAAATACATTGTTGTGGTGGCAAGGGCACGAATGTTTGTGCTGCAGCTTTAGGAAGAAGACAGCAACCTGTTTCTCCTTGCTCATGGGCTCAAGGGTGTGCTTTTTCTGCGTGTCAACATATATGAAAAGGAACTGGGAATTCAAAACTTTGAAAGGAGAACAATAGCTCTGCGCAAGTGATTTGGCTGCCAGCATCCCCCAAACTGGTCTGTTCTGCTACAGCAGCCACAGAAGAGCGCAGCACAAGCCTCTCTTGCATGCCTGGCCTCAAGGGCCAGCACGTCTTTATTTCAGGTCCTCTGGTGCAAACAGGTGGTGAACTACAAGTGGCGAGATGCTGAGGAGAAAACCATGTAATTAAATCTGGCACTGTAATATAATAAATCTCCGTTGTACTCTTTAGCTTTCTAGATGCCTTTCAAGCAATACACAATGGCTGTGATTAATGACTGTTGTATTGTCTTAAATAATAAGCTTGAGCCTTTGGATAGGTGACATAATTTAGCAGTAATGAGCGTCAGCTTCACATGTTTGATCTCCATGCTTTGAATTTCAGTGTCGTTGTTGCCATGTCCTTGAGAGATTGTTTTATGTTGAAGAAAACCAGTAAAGGAGGGGGATGGGGAGAAATTTTTATAAGGGTGTGAAGAATCCATCTAAACTGTTGCTCTGAGGATGCTGACTTTCTTGATGGCTCTTGTTTTTAGATATGTGAGATGAAAGTGATTTGAATTGTTCATAAACTGGATGCACTGCTCTTGAGAGAGGTCTTTTCTTTGATAAAAGTATTCCTTGCTGGGAAATGTCTGCTGAGAATACCAGTGATGGGTGTTTTCTTTTGTGTGTCAAGATGCACCAGATAGCCATAGCTAGGGAAAAGGCTTTTCGATCTTTTCCACATCATCACCTCATCCATCACCACCTCAGCAGGCTTCTCTGTTGTTTCCTCCCTTGACTGAAGGCAGCAGTTCTTTGATATGAGCTCCTGTTTCTTCACATTGCCTGGATTCAACAGGCAGACAAGAAAAAACTATATTCTCTTCCCTGCAGTACCTGTGAAGAGCTTTCCCTAACTCTGTGCTGTGTATCTGCTCAGCACTTCAGCAGAACTGGAAAGGGAGGGCTGAGAAACTACAAAGCACATCAGACCTAATTATTCAGCCAGCATAAGGGCCTTTCTTTCCTGCTTGGGATATTCACTTTTGCCGGTGTGGGTAGTTTGACTGACAGAGCGTGCCAATCCCAAAGCCGTTGCACTGTGCCATATAAATGCTCCAACCCCAAATCCATCCTCCTTCGGGCAGCCTGGCCCAAGGGGGCAGCCCTCACGGCATGGTTTGTCAGTGGAGGGTCAGTGCAGACTCTCCCCTTTGTCTTTATTTTTGTGGGGATGGTGGGGAAAGGGATTTAAAATCCCTCACCCTTTCCTATTAAGTCTGACTCATTTTGTCTGGTTTAGCATTGTGGTAGAAAGAAACATAATGGATTTATTAGGGTCAATGCTTCATAATGTGACGGTTGACTTTGATGGGCAATAGGGCCTAGTTTGCCACTCCAGACAAAGGATTTGTAGGTCTTGCAGGCTGCCATCTGTTTCTAAAAGCAAGTTTTTGTGGAGAAGTGGTGCAGCTTGCATGCTGAAAAAGTTGGTCTTTTTCTTGAGAACTGCTGTGTCCTTATATCTTGAACTTTTAATTTCAAAGCTAAACACAGTTTATTAATAGCGGGACTCCCTTTTGCCCTCTTTCAGGCAAGCTGAACATCCAAATAACATTAGTGATATGTTGATGTCTTCTAAAATATTTGTATTTTAGAATGCATGCAGTGATCCCTAGAGTGGGTTTTATTCTTTTCTTCAGTCCCCACCCAAACTCTGAAATGCAACATCTGGCTGCGTTCAGGTTGTTTGCCTTTATTCTTCTACCTAAGCATATAAGGCACAGATTGGAGAAGAAATAATGTTCATTTGATTTTTCTCTTGTGCTGAAGTTTTGTCTTGTGCCCCCTTAAAAACAACAGAAAAACAGTTAATCATATTCTGCCCCTATAATCTAGAGTGGAAATTCCTGCTTTCCTGCAGTAAGTTTGCTGCAGAGTCTCTTAAATAAAGTGGCCAGCTGACCTATAGGGCTTAGACGTGCTGACAAATATGGTCTATTTATGTGCTGTGTGTTAACCTGACTGTTAATGGATTGGTTCTATGTATAACTACTGAAGGAAGCACAGAGCTGCACAGTCCAGGTCTGGAGGGCAGGAAGGCATCCTGCTGCAGGACTTAGTAAATATAACAAGGTAAGCCTCTGCAGTTTTCTTTTTTACAGCTAGAGATGAACAGGATCTCCAGCACTATAAAGAGATCCTGGGTTCTGGTCCTGCCCATTTGTTTAGCCCATTACTCTCCTGATGCAGTCCTTCCTAACACTTACAGTGCATTTTTCTTTTTTATTAAGAGGAGTGACTGGTGTGGCTGCTGCAGCTGTGCAGGTACACAGGAGCATCACTAAAAATGGGGCTGGAATATGGTGCGGCTGAATGTCATATTGAGACTGTAGTGGCAGCCAAAGAAAACTGGCATCTTCTCTTTACCCCCGAACACAGCAGCCCAAGGTGTGCCTCCGCAGGCATCCTGGGCATCTTGTCACTCTCCTGCAAACCAGCATTTGCCAGCCACTGGCAGAAAGCTGGCAAACTGCACTGGAACTCATGCCAAAGTATTGTGTTTCTGGCTGTTCCTGGAATTAACCTGTTCTCCAAACTTGCTCCCAGCCCTGGCAAGTAGCTTGGTGCTGGAGGCTGGCATGGGAGAAGGGTGCTGGCTTCTCTTCCCTCTTCCCTGCCCTGCTGGGCAGAAGGAAACACAGTCATCAGCCGGTGAGCAGCACAACCAGCTCTGGTTCCCTGCCCTGGCTTTCCTCACAGCACTGTGCCTGAGCCAGCAGTGAAAAGAAGATTTTTTTTTTTTGAGGGAATTAAAGGAGTAAAATGACGGTCTTTGATGTGGTGGCCTGGTTCTGTACTGAGCTTTCTGCTGTAGGAGCTGATAGCCTGTCCCTCTGCCAAATTTTCCTTTGAAGGGTGGGGAAAACACTACTGACAAAGAGCTGAGGCCCAGAGAAGTGGCATTCCTGGTCAATAGGATTAATTTAAATGAGGGAGTACCCAGCTCTTATATGACGATGAGAGCTGATCCATAGTAGGCAGTCTAAACACAGGCTGCTTCTACTGATTCAGGCTCCTGGGTCCTCTGCCTGGCTGTTTTGTGGAATTTAAATAGTTTGCCAAGGAAGGGCTTGTCAGGTCCAGCCATGTAATCAAGACAGCTTTGGATAGCTGATGCTGATGATTTTCTTTGGAGATGTGGCAATGGTTCAATCATCAAGTATGTGTCCCAGGAGTGAGCCCATCCAGCTACCTCTGAACTCCTTCCAAGCAGCAGAAAAACTTCTGTCTCCTTTTAGTGCAGGAGTGCCGTGGTGTCAAGTCCTAACACCTTCATGGAACCCTTGGAAATAGACTTGAGGAAGCCCATAATTTTCTTGCAGTTAATTTTAAATTTCCAAAGCTGAGACTTTCTAGACTCTTTCACTAAAATACAGGGTGACACAACAAGCTTCACCAAAGTGCCGACATTGGCTAAAGAGGATAAGATAAAAATTTAAAGGGTTTTGTTTAAGAAAAATTTGCATCAAGTACTTCTAGGTAGCTGTGTTATCATTACATCTGTAATGAGTATTGAGTTTGAGAATCCAACATGTTCTTTATGGTCCATTTTGGACTCCAGGTTTTTGGCAGTGTGTATATACTACAGCTTTGGAGCTATCAAATTTATTGAAGTGGTAGATGTATGACCCTCAGTATCTTTTTTGTGTCGTCTTTGTATTTTCAACACCTTAAAAAAAAGATTAAAAATGGGGGAGTTGCAGGGAATAAAATTCTGAAGAGTGAGCACAAAAATGATGGAATTGTCATTTGCAGAAGCAGCAGTTGATTTAGGCAGTTTAGCCAAAGAATCTTTGGCTCTATCAGAAAATAACTTTTTCTGCTGTACTTAATTGAATTTGCCAAGCTGGAACAAGCCCTGGCATAGCAGTTTGAACCCCTGCCTTTGCTAGTCAGCAGCATTCAGAGCTGCAGAGAAGTGATGAAAAACACTGAGCAAATGCTGTGTGAACTGGAAAGTCAGCACTGAAATGCCTTCTTGACCTGGTGGTGATGGTCGTTTCCTCCTTCTGAGTCAATTTGGGACATTTGGCACATGTCCAACACACAAAAATGGATTGTGTTCCACAGGGATTCTCTTCCCTGCAGAGGTCTGTGTGTGCAGTCAGCACTGTGCAAGACAGGCTGTGCTCTGGAGAATGCAGCTCAAGCTGCAGATCAAGGAGAATGCAGATCACGCCTCTGGAGGAGGAAAACTCAGATTTAGTTGGGAGCTGTAAGAGGAAAGCAGGAGTTTTTACATAACATTACATAGGAGCATTACTTTTGTCTGGAAGCATAAGGGTTATAGTGGAGGAGCCTAAATCCTCAGTTTAAGTCTCGATGTGGCATTGACTGTAGGTCCTGAGGAGCTTTATGTTCTCATTCTTGCAGTCTACTGAAAAAAATGTATTATTTGTACAGGCAATGAAAGCATTGGCTTTGAAAGCCGTAGTCATTTGCACATACAACTGGATGGTTCTGAACCAATTCAGTGATGAGTAGTCATAAGTTGCCTAGTGAGATAGTGGGGAGCTAACATCCTACCAAATTAGTTGTTACTTGCATTGGGAAGGAGAGGAGTGGCGTGCAAATGAATGCCTTCCATTTGAGTTCATTTGGATGTAGGAGCTGCTGTTTTTGTTTGATAAACTTGATAAACCTCACTGCTGTAACAGTGGTTTCAATTGGAGGAAGATAAATTGAGGTGGAGAAGGAAATTGGAGGGCACAGGCTCAAGCTTGAGCAGGAAGGTTGTTTTAATAACCTAGTCAAATGCTTGTTGCTCTGGTTCAGGGTAAATGCCAATTCTTCAAAGTTCTTACGATAAAAAAGGCAGAGGCCTCAATTTTTCAGATATATTTGAATATATTTGAGATGCCTCTGAAAAGCAAACCCAGTTTCAACCAACCGAGCAAGACAGAAGACTGTGTCACTTCCTTGAGAAAACAGGCAGACTCTCTGCTAGGTTTGTTTTCCCAGTCCTGGAATGAGAGCTTTCTGTCTGTGCTCTCCAAAATGCTGATTAATAAGACACCCTAACAAAAAGGAGGAATTTAATGCAATAAGAGGAAGAGTGATGTAGGAGGAAGAGTGATGTAGCTTATCTGTGGTTGTGGATGTGCACCTATGGATGTGTGGGATTCCTGCCCTGGATTAAGGGTGATGGTGTGTGCTTCTGTTGGACTCAGAGGAAATGACTTTCAAGTGCATTGAATAGTGTTGGGTGTGTGTGTGTGTGAGGAATAGAAGGCAATGAGCAGAAGTTTTTTTTCTAACTTAAGGTAGGTTTCATTTTTATTTGATGCACTGTACTAAAATAGCCCAGATACAAAGCTTGAGGTTAAAGTGTGCACTAAAGCTGGAATACAGACTACTGTTGGAAAAAGCTAAGTTGCAGAAATTTGTAGAGAACAAGAAGTCTGTAGCCCAAGAAATAAGAGACCTGATAGCTTCTTTAGTTTATAGGGCAAGAAAGATTATCAAACAGAAGTGATGAGTTAGGGATGCTGAAAATCAAAGCAAAGATGCACAATGCCTGGGAAGCTGAGGGTGGTGGTGCCTGTTCTTTCTCCAGATCACAGGGACCTCTGTGTGTGTGTACAGATGCATGTGCAGATCAAGTTACTCTTTTCCATCACAGAAGAACCCCAGGTAACTGGGTTTGTTAGAAAATGGAGTTTCTGCAGGCTCACAGCTCTCTGAGACCCTTTTCTACTCACTAGATGGCAATTCACTGGGTATTTCTGACTGTCATAAATGAGAGACAATGACCTCAACAGCCAGTTCTTCTTCAAGAAGAATCCTGGAAACTTGATGGCTTCTTGTGTCCATTTTTTCTGCACCAGATCAGAGAACTATAGTAATCTTTTGCATAAGATGTCCGGTGAGTGAAATGAGCAAAGAGCCTGCTTCATTTGATGCCAGGGCTCTTGCAGATGAAGAATGTGCAGTGGCACTTTTTTTGGGGGGGCCCAATAACAACCAATTCTAATGCTTCTTGAGGACCTTCATTATTCCACAGGTCCTAATGTTCCACCAGGAGTGATCTTCTAAATCTCTCCAAACTTTTCACTTATACTAACGGAGAAATTTTGACATCTCATTGCTGCACTCTGTCCCTCAGTTCACTAAGAGGAAGTTGTGGAAACATGAAACAAGAAATCAGTCTTTTTGTGTGTTTCTGTGTATGTTCATGATAAGTCAAGATGATGTTCTTAACTTTCTTAAGGCTCTAAATATAAAATCCATATTTCAAATCTATCAGGTGAGAAGTAAAAAGACATAAATGGGAAGTCTTCCGATAAATGTTTCTAAGAGGATTTGTTGAGATAGATGACATACGGATTACCTCATATATATATGTATATATATGTACTAAAAGAGGAAGTAATGTTAAACCTCTGACAGACAAAATCACAGTATTTCTTAAATGGGCACAGTATTTACATTTTTCTTGTGATATGGCTCTGATGTGGAGTAATTTCTCCAAGCTTATTTAGAAAGCTGTGGAAGCATGAGCTCAGTTACATCCAAGTTCAGTAAAATGTTCAGTGAAATTAGAAGTAACTCCTGGCTGACAGCAGTCCTTTTTCCTTTCTCTTTAGAGCTTTGAAGCAGGTAGTGTGTTGTCAGCCAAGGTGGTGGTTTTCAGGGCTGCATCATCTTTGTCCTTACGTTGCAGATACCACGCAGTTCTGCAAGGTGATGGATGGCTTCTGAAACAGGCTGCACAAGCTGTCCTGCTGTTGGAGCAGTGAGTGAGGACTGAGTTGGCTATTTTGGGGCAGTGGTGATGGTTACTGCAGCACTGACAAAGCACTGGCTGCAGGAAGAGCTGTTCATGACAAATTCTAGGGAGATGTGTGACTTGATTGTGACTGTCCTATCTGGTGACACTTAACTGCACAAAAAAACATAGCCAAACTATCATACTGAAAATTTCATGGGGAGCATGGGACAGATTTTGACAATTTTCAAAATCTTTATATCCGTTCACTGCTGTCTGAAGTTCTTTCCTTCAAAAACAATTTTCAAAATAATTTTCAAAATTTCAAGAGTATTAACAAAAAGGAGGGGTTTATCTTGGGGTTTATCTAGATACCTTTCAGAAGAGAATTTCCGGGTGGAATTCATCTTCACAACCCTTAACTGAGAAAGGTCTTACCACTCTCTTTGCCTTCTCTTTTACCTTGCTACATCTCTGAAGAAAAGTAGTTTCCTTTTTGAAACATACCAATTTAATGCAAGACAACTAATTGTAGTTGTAGCCATATGTTGTGTTACTGGGTTAAATTATGTTGGAAGGCTGAATTAAAAACTAAGATGTTACACTCAAGCAATCCCGCGTGTTTATTAAGTATCTTGAGCTGCAGATGCTGTTCTGTGCTGCATATCAATGTCTGTGGAGATTGCCAAAGAGTCAGCCTAATGGCAGAGATGGTTCAGAGTGCTTTCTGTTATCCACTGATGGTGGTTAACTCTTATGTGGGAATTCCTGTCCTGCTCAGGTGTATTGTCCATCTTGTCTAACAGCTGGGATATGCAGTTTCTGTAGAGTATCATTCATGGGCCATGTTATGAAATAACTCCCCTGCAGGGAACACATCTTCACGGTAACTCTTTGGAAAGGTTGATTTCCATACTGAAATAGTAAGGAGTTCGTGTGTGTGTGTGTGCATGTGCATCCTTCTGCTGAGCTCAATATGCTGTGATGGCAGAGATGGGCAATGGCTTTCCATTCTCTACTGATATCAAAGCGAGGTTTTATTTTGCTGTCCTCTGTGCACTCAGAATTCTTCTCTTCATGATCATCCCCAGCATGTGAAATAATTCAGCTGATGGCAGTGTAACTTTGTTCAGTTTGTCTGATGGATGGGATTTATCCCCATCACTGTATATCCTCTCTATTGCAACTTGTAACCTTATTTTAGAAAGTGGTTTAGTTAGTTTAGAGGGAGAGGGAAGCTACAGAGCTTGTGATGATATTTTTAGAAGTGAGAGAGAGGAGAACGTAGTTATTTGAGTTGCTTCCATGAGACTGCCAGATTCACTTTCTGAAGATTCCCAATGCAGGCAGATTTTGCATTTTTGAAGAATATGTTTACTGCTCTTTTACACAATATTAAGAAACTGTTCCAGCTCAGGAAGATGCTGGACCTCTCCAGTAGTTGAATAAACTGCAGCAGCAGTGTGTGCATTGCCCCAAAAGGGAGTTGGTGTAGCCTTGCCCTCTTGGAAACCTGTCTCAAGTGATACAGCAGTGCATCTCTTAGTGCATGATTACTCATGCTTAACAAGCCATGGTCCCTCAAACAGAGGCAAGAATACGAAGAAATAAAACATTAAGCAGATTGAAGTTCAACACAATCATTGCGTTAAGTAAAACCACCCTCCTCCACAAAACCGGCTGAAACAACATAATGGCCTCATCAGTATGGATTTAATTCATTTCCAAATGAGTCCATCAATACATTGATCTTTGATGTATTCATTTTATCCAATTCATTTGTTACACAGCTTTTCTCACCAGTCTCAATCCTTTACAGGAAGCAACTGGGTATGGCAAAGCTTAGTTTTTATGGGTGGTTTTTTGCAGGCCTGCTAATGAAGTATACATGTGGTTGTTTATAGACCTCCAGTTTGGACTTGCCTTTAGAAAATTCTTCATAGGGTCCCCAGAATCCTTCTAGGAGGGGCAAAAAGAGCCTCCAGGTCCAATTTAATTGGAGGGTTTATGTTGTGGTTGGCTGAGGGTTCAGCAGATCTTCACCTCTAGGCACCTGGGAAGAGTGGCACAGGTTGACAAAGGTTTGGCAGGGTTCCCCTCCTGAGTCCTGTTCCCAGGCCGTGCTCTCTTCCCTGCCCTTCTGCTTTCCAAGCAGTGGTCCTGAGCTGCCCCTCAAGAGGAGTAGTGATACTAAAACACTGCCTTCTCATCAGAAGTGGTGTGCAGTATCTGTGAGACTGAGGAATCAGAAAGTCCTCATGCCAAAATTCTCCTCACAAAGGGGATATGAAGTAATTTGGCTATTTATAGAAAGTTTAAGGTCCCACTGTGATGGTTGCCTACAGCAAGTCTCTTGTGGAAGAAAAGAAGGTGAGTGGGAGATCTCTTTGGAAGTGGTGGGAGCACCTGGCATGGCTGGGTCTGGATGCTGCGTGTGATTTCTGAGTAGCAGCTCCTGGCCCTGTTGTCACTGATTAAAAAATTAAATATCCTTATGGTGTAAAATGTAAGCTGATGTGTCTTTTCAATGTCATCCTGTAATTTGTTTTCCAAGGCTTCAGTTTACAACCAAAAGGTTTGTCCTTGTAAGGCCAGTAGTGACTCTAAGGGGCTGTGTGGAGGAGCCCGTTCTCCTAGGGCAGGAGATAGGTCACTGCTTTGCTGTGTCTTGGAGAATTGCAGTATCTGTCTGAATAAAAGGCTTTTTGCAGGTTGTATAAAGTATTTGGTAGGGCTTGGCACAAGGTAATACAGCATGTTGTGAAATATTAATGTAGAATTTAAAATCTTGCTTTAAAAACTTGTTAAACTTTAATTGCAACAAACACAGCTGAGCCACCGCATTAAAATGTTAGAACTTGATGTCTCAGTGTGTGAGTTCAAGCAGGCAAAGATCATCCTGAAATATACATGTGAACAGGATTTCCCCTGCCCTTTCTCTTCAGAATAATAGAGAGGAAGCATCAGGAAGTAAAGTGTGACATCAGCAGTGCCAGTTACAGCAACATGGATGGATTTAATTCACTCGGTTCATATCTGGAAAAAAGCTTGCTCCCAGGAAGTAAAGAGAAATTGTTCATCACCTTCTTAATGGGGCTCATAAATGTGTGTGGCCTAAGGAAAGCTGCAGAGCTCGAGAGGAACCTTAATTCTGTAATGCAGTTACAGGTTTAACATGAGATTGAAGTCCCTGTCTACACCCCCAGGATTTGTCCCCCTGTTTTATGCAGCTGAGGACTGGGCCAGCTGTTTCACCTGACAATGTTGAGCTCATCCCAGTGAAATGAGTGGTGTCACTGGGGAACTGTGGAGGTACAGTCACCTTACAGGTCTTTGTGGCCATTTTACAAGCTTTCTGACTTACCTAGGCATGATGCTTTTCCTTTACTAGTATTGTCAAAAGTATGGCATCATTTGAAGCCCTCCTTAAATCCTTAATGAAGGACTGTGAGTAATATTGTCTTGGCAATACTTTGGAGCACCCTCTTTGCTGCTGGTTGATCCCTATGGAGAACTCAAGCACTGTTTATACATCTCCAAGAGGGCCTTTTGTTCTTTTTTGCAGCAATTATTCAATAATGAATAATTTTTTAAAAAAACAAGGAAAGCTTGTTACAGGGATGGCTGTACTAAAGCAGTGAAGAGCCTCAGGCTCTTCAGGTGCAGGTTTCTCTCACCATAGTAGTTGCCTTGGTATGAATTATAAAAGCAATTATGTCCAATAACAATAACTGGACTGCCCTGCAGTGAGTGGGAGAGAGGGGAGAAATGAACAGTATCCTCCTACGAGGGAGTTGCTGGCTACACATTTGGAAAACCCCACTTACTCCTTCGTAAACCAGCTTTTGGTAAGGTAGCTTCTTTCAAAAAGAGGTAATTAAATATTTTTCATCATTCCATATTTCAGGTTGGTTTTCACTTTTCGTTCTTAACTTCCTTTCTTCTGTGTCCTAGCAGTTTTCTTTTGCAAGTTTGAGGCCTCAGGTTCTAGAGAGCATGTCTGTCTTTTGTTCCCATTTTTTTTAACCAGTACTCATTGAAATCCTTTTTCCTTTAAATAGATTTCCATGCTTTAGAAAGGTAAAACTTTATTTGCCTGCAAAACCAGAGACAGTTTCCCTGAACTGTTTAAAGCTGGTGTTGCTTGCTTTCTTTTCTTCATATCCTCCCCATCCTCCAGGTGTCTTTTTAACACTTCTTTTAGAAGAGGCTGAAAATACCTCCTAGGCATCACAGCCTCCCATGGAACCCAGTTGAGCTTGTGGAGATTTTTATATCGTAATTAATGTACAGATGTTTAACATGAAAATTTTATCTGTGGATCTGAACATAGCATAATTTACCACCTGTAAACTAAGCAGGGACAGGGCTTTGCAATAACAATGAGATTTGTTAATAAAAAAATAGCGAAAACCTGGAACAGGGATGTTCAAGATCTTTTTGTGGCATGTGGTTGTAAAAAGTGAATTGACTCAGCTTTACAGGTGTTAAGAGTTAAGGGCACAGGAAGTAGAAAACTTTGATTTCTCTCTTAAAATAAAGCCAAAATGAACTATAAGCACAGCTTGTGGTGTCTATTCCTATTTACAGCCAGTGGAAGCCTTCTTGTTAGAACACCTGTAGTCTTCTGACAACAGTCCAGCCAGTAAAGGCTGCTGGTTCTGGGTTACCTGTGAAGAGATCCTAGTGACATGAGCCTATGTTTCATTTGGTTTCTCTAATGCTACAAAAATCATAGTTCTAAAGTTCTGATTAGAGATGGCCAATATTATACAAGAGAACACAAAAACACTGGGAGTTTTCCACGTTATTTACCACATCAGCTGTACTTTTGCAGGGGTGCATGGGATTCCAAACACTCCTGAGAATTTGATTGCTCTAGGCAAAGTAGAGAGTGGCCTGTGGGAGCCAAGTCTCAGCGTTAGCGAAAAGTGAATGTGTGCAAGACAGACTGAAGAGTGTGTTTGAGCAGCAGCAATAGATAAAAAATGGTAAATAAGCCAGTGAAATGGTAATGAGTAAAGTTACAAGAAAAAGTATCTGGATGTGTCTGATCCTTGCTGAATACTTGACAAGAGATGCTAAGACAGCCCTGAGAACATTTCTTCCTGCCTCTTCCCCAGCTAGAGCCTGTGGAGCAGGAGCAGGGATAAGAAATTAAGCAGACTATTGCAAACACTTTAAGGACAGCAAATCCTGTTGCCTCAAATGAAGCTTCAGTAACCATCTACATATATTTTATATTCTGCTTCATCTCTCATGTGGTCTCGCAGAGATCCTGTAGTTTTTGTAACTGCTTGAAAGATGTCGATACTCTTTCTGAATTGAGGCAGCAAATTAAACAGAGAAGTACCAAAAGATTAGTTACTTTTTCTTCAAATTCTGGACATAGTAATTTAAAAGTTACTGTATTCACTAATCTATGAAAAATTGACATAATGCTTTCCCAGAATGCACAGGCCTGTCCCTTGTAATGATTACAACATGAACATGTTCCCATCTGGTTTTTTGTTCAGTTGTTTACTGTGATACAGTGTTTTAAACAGCTGTTGCTGAATAATTGAATGTGTCTCCAACTCTGTTTTCAAACGAGTCTTACTGCTAATGTGTGAAAAGTAACAGATGCTTCAGGATAGTGGCTATCTAAAGTTCTTTAGGAAAAAGTGCATGGATACCAGGCATCAAGGTAGACCTTTTTGGTTCATAATTTATTTATTTTATCTACGTTCCCTTATTTGTGTTCCATTTAACATCTCTATGTCCTTGGCCTATGAATTTGGTTGACTTGGTTCTTGTGGCTTTCTTTTAAGATAGCTGACTTCTGTTTTTTCACATTTGCCGAAGGAAAGATGATGTGCCAGAACTGTGTCATTTTTTACTTTGAAAGATGAAATAAAATTTAGAATAATTAATTCACATGTCTGGGTGAATGTTGCAGTGAAGTTGTTGTGTTACTGAGGACTGTCATTGTTCATCCAATTGTCTTGCTATGGTCTGTTACACAAAAAAACAGCTACAGGAAACATAGGGTGTTAGTTTTAGTGTGTTAATTAATGATTTGTATTCTTAACCTGTTTATTGAGCCTGATTTTTAGTAACCTCCATTTAGTAGTGTTGGTTTGTTCTATTTATTGATGGGGCACTGCGTCTGTTCACAACACAGATGTCTGTCTCCTGCAATAGAAATTGAGCTTTTTTTAGAGCTGTTTGAATGTTTTTAATATTCAAGCCCACTGCAGTCTCGTAACTTAACCTACCAGCTGAAGTGAAGGCTTTCAAATGAGACTCTTCACTGCTGTTCCTATGGTTACACTGGAACAGAAACCGGCTAAATAAGAGCCAAAAGGGCAAACAAAATCTAGTAGCAGTTGTTGTCATTATTGCAAGTTTATTATTTCCAACTTATTTAATTTTCTGTGCAGTATTTTCTTTTCAAGTGGAGGTGTATCTTTGTGCGGATTAGTGACTGGTGATGTTGGAAAATAGTAGCTAGAAGATGATGGAGACACATCCCCTGGAAACAAGTTTTTGTTCTGCTTGCAAGGGGGGTTATATTTTCCCCCTTTACCAGTTTACTTAAATTGTGAAGCACTCTGTGTGTGCAGTTCTAAGAGACAGATCCTGTGTTATTGGTAGGTGACTTGCAAGGGAACTGTGAGCCAGCATCAATGTACACCTTCCTATCAGATGCTGGGAGTAATAAGTGGTATGTTAACTGCTATTGTGTGTAAATAATACATATTTAAAGCAAACAACCGTCAGTTCCTTGAGCGCTGGAACAAATGGAGCCCAGGTCTCCTGTGGATTGATTTTTGCCATCTGAGAATGAGCACAAGCATTTCCTTACAGCTGGGGCACTTTGTGGGGTTTCCCTTGTGTCACATCTCCTGGGGGAAAGCACACACGGGGCTGCTGGTGGGAGCTATGGTGTCCTCCTCCCTCTCTCATTCCCACCCCACGCCCACCTTTGGGCTGCAGCAGACAGGTCTCCCCAGTTTCACTTTCTGTTCAAGAGCTTTGCCCTTGTGAAGGTATTCCCAAGTCTGTGGCATGAGTGCAGGCCAAGTTAGCTTTTGTATTGCAAAGCACCCAGGGTAATCAGACATTCATATAAATAGCAGTTGAGGGCACATTAAAACAGAACAATGTTTATTCCAGCTTCTTTCTGGATGCCTGAGTTTGCCTTGCTTTTTACATTATTGCAAAGGGTGGATAGAAGATCATTGCAAACAAGGAGCAAAAAAATCCGATTATAATCACAAGCTTTCCTGCTCTCTTTAATGTTGTTTGTGACTCAAGTAATGTGTGATGAGTAAAGAAATATGGAGATTGTTTAGGAGGGACTGAAGGGAAAGCAGCAGGACTACAAATTGGGAACTGGGGCTCTGCTTCCTTTTCTGAATAATTTCAAGCTCTATCACATGGTATGGTACATACTAAGGCAATCCATGCTTTTGTATCAATGGTAATGTGTCAGGAACACTTGGGGCCGTGGGGTCAGGAGCAGCAACCTCCCAACTGTTTGGGTATTGGGAGGGGGTGAGCAGAGCAATAGACACTAGCAATATACACCTATCTGGCAATCAGGCTTTGTGGTACGTTGATTGCTTTTTGTTTTGGACTCTGCTCTCTGAGTCAGCCTTGGCTCTGGTCTGTGTTATTACCTGGCACCAGGGTTGGGGTTCTCTTACCTCCTGCCCTGTGGCTGCCAGGGAGCCAGCCTGGCTGTGTCCTGCCTCGCACAGCCTGGGGACAGCCATCTCAGGGCTGTGCTGGTTTCTCCATAATATCCAGAGGATAGAGAGTTTCATATAGTGATGGGGCTCTGATGCTGTCATTTCTGGGAAAGCCACCCCAAAGAAAGACAGTGTCTTATGTCTAGTGCTTGACCTGAAACCTTTTGTAATGGGAAGCAGCTTGAAGTCAACGTAGAAGATATTTGGTTTTAAATTTATTTTATTAAATAAATCACGAGGTTGAAATGCAGACAATACAGTTGCAAAGTTGAGAAAAACAGGTGAACAGGGTTGAAAGGAAAAGCAGATCTGAGCTCTGTTGGACACCTTCTGCTTAGCCAAATAGCTGACTGTATCTCCCTGTTTTGGAGATCCTTGTATCCCTCTAACCCATCTCCCCAAGAACCAGCCAGCTGTGTGCTGCTCTGGTACCTGACAGAGCCTTATGTCCTAAAGGGCTGATGGCAAATCACTAGAGCTTTCCATATCAAATCTTCTAAACCTATATGAGGTGTAACAGCAATCAATGCACCTTGCATGCTTTGAGGTTTCACTCAAGACCAGCAAAGGCTCTAATCAGTCACTCGAGGTGATGGTCCATTTAAAGGTAACTTGTGCAACTTGGTCACAGGGAATAGTATAGCAAAGGTATTACCACAAACTCACTCAAGTGCCTGTTGTCTGAGGGTGGTGGGTGGATGAATGCACCGCTTGTCTTGTGCTGGATCTGAGACTTCTGCTAAGCTTCATCTGTAACAATGTTTTAGCAGAAATGGCTTCTCAGCACTGGTGCAGTAAATAACTCTGCCATGGTAAATTTACTGAACTGTTTATTGACAGTTGCTGACTGCTAAGAGACCTTTTTGCCCTGTCTGCTGCTTTCAGGGAAGTGAAACTACTGTTCCAGTAACTGGTGGTTTATTGGTGCTCATCTTCAGATGCTTAAAATCCTCTTCAGTCTTTGATACAGTTATATTTATGCAGACGCAGCAAGTCTTGGAGATAAAATGGGGAACTTCAGAAAGACTGTTAACTGCATGAATGAATTCTGAATTTAAAATTAGTAACACTTCTGTCTTGTCGATATATAGACATTTATAAGAGTTCGCTTTGTACCTCCCCTCCCCTTCTGTGTGCCCATTTTTGTCTTTTAAGAAAGTTTCCTTTCTTTTTCTTTCTAACGTTGTCAGTAGGACTGGCTTTTCCTTTTCCCTTTGTGTAAAAGCTATTGATCAGCTGATAAGGAAAGAAAGGTGTTTAGATTGTGACCTGAGGCTGCTTTCTGCATGACCAGGTCCTTCTGCACAGTTCCCCAAATGACTTTAAATGTAAAGTTCCTTTGGACTCCACCACTTTTTTTGTTATTTTGTATTTTTTTTTAACAAAAGATGACATATTGCTTTTTTGGAGTGTTGTAGGTGACACATGAAGTAAACCTAAAATGAGGAATATCTTTCTTTAGATGCCTTTAGTTGCTGGGGTCTCCTGAGATGGCTAGACACGCCACTTGAGAGATACCACACAGAGCCTTGTGTTAAATGAGGGCTGGTTAGGAGGATCCCAGTGCATGTGAAGCTGGGCAGGGAGCAGACCCCAAATGTATTAATGGACTGACTGAACATACAGCTGGGTAATGACTGAGATTCTTCTTGCATGTCTGTTTTTAATGTACTAATGGTGCATTTCATTGGTGTGCAGCAAACCATTTTTTGTTGATATCACCTCTTTTGGGAAGTGAGAGAGGGAAATTTAGGTTCAGTCTCTCCTCATTCCAAAAAGTAAAAAATTGAACGCATTTTTCATGCCTGAGGGCATGTGTTCTACCTCTTATTTGGTGTTAGAGCAGCCCCTTAGGAAGAAGTTTGTCATGGTTTGGCCCCAGCCAGCAACTCAGCCCCACACAGCTGCTCGCTCACTTTCCCTTGGTGGGATGGGGGAGAAAATTGGAAGAGTAGAAATGATAAAATGAGGGTTGATATAGTTGATATAGACAGTTTAATGGGTAAACTAAAAACAGCCTGTGTAGGCAAAGCCAAGAAAAAGGGAATTCATTCGCTGCTTCCCGTGGGCAGGCAGGTGTTCAGCCTTCCCCAGGACAGCAGGGCTCCAGCATGCGTAACGGTGACTTGGGAAGAGAAATCCAAACCTCACAGCTCACTACTGTGAGGAAAATTAACTCTACCCCAACCAAAACCATCACAGAGCTGTAGTTGCATTTTATGAGGATGCTTGTAAAACACTTGAGGCTTTTTTTTTTTGCTTGCCTGGATCAGGCTATGCAGGGACTGGAAACTAGAGAAGGTGGTGCCTCAGCTGTAGCTGATATGGGCAGGAGCCGTATTTCTGGTGAGTGAGGGGGGAAATGTGATGGGAAGGAGCATCCTGCAGAGCTGAGGTGCCCGAGCCAAAGGAGGAGTTATTTAACAAATCCATAAACCCCCAATCAGTGAGCAGCCAACCCTGCAAGTGACAAAAGCCAGGCTTTTCTTAAATATAGAAAGAAAATCCTATGGTGCCATATCCAGTTTTGGATATGGGTTTAGAGACTTTTCAAAGACAAGAAAGCTCAGCAGTGTTAATTTTCCATTTAACCAATTTTGTGAAAACCTGAGTAATACCAGCCTTGCTGACAATAAGTCTGTGCAAGCAGTTCACATGCAGCTTTTGCCTTCGTGCATGAGCTGCCTCCGGGAAGATGCTGGATTCTGTAATTCATGTCAAGAGATCTGCGTGTTGTTCTGCAAACAGGTGATACTCCAGATCAAATCAATAGATCACTCCTGAGAAGGAAACCTTCCTAACAGGATACCCCTCTGCATTTTAGAAACAAGGTCAGTATGAGGATAGCCAGGTTTGTGAGGGCTAGCGGCTTTTCTCTTAGGGCTGGAGGAAAGAGAGATGGGAAAAAATTTGATCCAAGAGAGCATGCACTGACTGTCTCTCTGACTCTGAAAAAAAATCTGGGGCATTCTGCTTGTAATCTTACCCACAAAATACTTTCTTTTTAAAACTCCAGCTCTGCCCTGGTTTGGGGGTTTGCTTAACACAAAGCATACGCTTCCCCTGTGGCTTCCTTGAAACCAAGTGATAGGGCCTGACCAAATTTCATCTCACACCTTCAGAGCCAGGTTGGCATTGCTGGCTTTTAGGATTTACTCTGTCCTTCTGTCTCATGCTGGGCTAATTTAGCCTCATCTTGGTAAACAAGAAAAGGGTCCTTATTCAACAGATTTGAGCTGGGGTGTCTGCAGCTGTCGTCTGGTCTGTGCACAAACCAATTTTGTTCATTCCCTCGCCTGGCAGGAAGCCTGAACCAGAATTTTGTCGGGACTAATCAGCATTAAACCAATGTCAGAGGGGCTGCAGCAGGCTGCTCTGTGGCAAGGTAAGAGCAACAGGGCTGTTTGGGAGGGATTAGCCTAAGTCCTGCTTGGGATGCAGCTGTGCTAGGAAAGGCACTGAAACTGTGCAGAGTATTTTTCTTGGGCTTTCACAACAAACAGTGAACTGCCAAAAAAGTGGCTTCTCAGTGAGAAATCAGCATGATTTACTGTATGTGACCATATATAAAAAAAACAGGAGAAAATGCAGTGTCCACAGAGCTCTAATATCCAGGAGATACAAATGATGCCTTTGAGCATGCTGGGCTTTCATTTCCTGGAGAGGCAAGGCAGCAGACAATGAAATGAGTTCAGTGTGTGGTCTCCAGCCAAGAGATGATGTTAGTGATGCTGCTGCTATTGTTGTGTTATACCATAATAGATGTGTTAGTACTAAACAACATGAAGACTAGGAGGTAGAAATATTTTGAAGAGAAGACCAGAGGCTTGGCAGGGGCTGATTCATAGCTCAAGTGCCTCAGAGAGTCTTTTTTCCTGCCTGTCATTTACCTTGCAGGTAAACAAGTGCCTCCTGGTTTGCACGGAAAGCATTAAGTCACAGAACCTGCCTTACACTGTTTGCTCCAAAGATGCTGAAGTATTGATGTCCTACTTTGCTCTCCTCTCCTTACAGCTATTGAATTGTCCTTGCAGTTTTTCATCTCAAAAATTATTTTTTTCTTACTCCTGAGCACCATGTTTTGTCTTTGAAGTCAGCCCTGCTTTAAACAGGGAGCATGGACCAGATAACCTCCAGAGGTCCTTTCTCATCTGGTTATTCTGATATACTCAATCCTGATCCCCCTGCTTTTACAGGTGCATATTTTGGATGATTCTACAGCTGAAGCTTCCTCTATGACTCTGTCCAGGGTCTGTCTGTTTGTGTATGTGCTCAGCACTCGTCATCCCATCTCTAACTTCAGCTCTGAGAGTTCCTTGGGAACAACCTGAAATGGGCTCATGTATTATCGAGAGCAGGCACAGCCCTGCTCTGAATGCCTTTGAGGCCTCCTAAACCTCTGCTAAATATGAGTCTGCCTAACTTTACATGTCAAACTGTTTTCTTGTACAAAGCTAAGCCCAAATGAACTTTTGAACCACATCCCTGCCACATGCTAAGCGTGTTTTTGTTGTTTCGGAAGCTCATTTAGGGGGAGCAAGCAGACGTTCTGGTCTGGAGTGCCCCAATTAATTATAAGCTACGCAACATAAGAAATCCTCCTTCCTAGGGAAAAGTCTTTAGCAGCAAACCTGTCTGAGATGAGTGAACTGAGACACAGGAACAGTGCAGCTTTCTGAATGCTTTCATCACAGAAAAAACTCCTTCAGATCTCAGTGAAGAAAAAGGAATCAAAGGCTCAGCCTTGCTTTGTGCTTACTTACATATGATATGGTCTCCCTTGGCAGTGTCTGATGGCCTGGAAAATTTAGTGAGTGTGAGATTATTCATTAGGCAGAAGAGTATTAGCTACCAGCAGTGCCTTCTGGAACACCATTTTCCTAGAGGAAGGTGAAATGGTTTGGGGCATACTCTTAAGCTAAAGTAAAAAGCTTAAAAAAAACCGAGCTAAACAAAAGACCATCAATCTTCTGAAAACCTGACATCCAACCAGATATTAACAGAACTGGGTGGGCTTTGAAAGGAGCCTCCCATGCACATTCTCAAACAGTCACTGAAATAGATGGAAAATAGGTATGAACCTCTCCAATTCTGGTAGTGAAGGGGTTCTTTGGGGTGGGTTTGTTTGTTTTACTAGGATGGCTGAGAACATCCTGGCTTTCATGACAGCTGGGCTGTTAAAATGAGTTAGGGCCGGGTAACAGAAACTAGATTTGCTGTAACCCAAAGCCTCTTTTATCTTCTGTCCTTAAAGACTGGTATTTTTTTTCCTAAACAATTTACCACTTTGAGTTTCAGAGTCTCTCTGTTAGTCTGTGGATGTTCAAAAATTGCTTTCCCCAATGCAGTTGTTACGCTTGGA
Organism: Hippolais icterina; assembly: GCA_013400075.1. Taxonomy (NCBI): domain Eukaryota; kingdom Metazoa; phylum Chordata; class Aves; order Passeriformes; family Sylviidae; genus Hippolais; species Hippolais icterina. The sequence continues at coordinate 1,481,492 of VWYN01005558.1, forward strand.
TTCTGCAGGGACCTATTTTTCATGCCTAATTATAGGCAGTGTGCTCTGCTGATGGCCAGTGTCTTCAGGCAGTTATCCTGAAATTGCCATCTCTTGCCATTTCTAATGCAAGAGGTGTTTTTTTATTAATTCAGTGCATTTGACAAACTTGAGCCCCCTCCCTGTGGAAGCGCAGATGGCAGCTAAAGGGATGCTGGAACGATTTCACTCCTACCTTGGTGATGACAAACCAGGTTTCAGGAGAGTGGCAAGACTCTGCAAATCTCTTTGAACTTAACCTGTGTTTCTGACAAATGTGGAAGGGATTTGATGCTCCCTGTGATGGCCAGTGCTGAGGTCAGAGGTCCTACTTACTTACCTACACTGCAGATTGATCATCGTGTCCAGGGCTCCCCTCCTGTCCAGGTTTCAAAGTTGTGCTTTCTGCCTCAGGGCATCCTGTGAGAAGTGCAGAACTGTTCTTGTCAGGGAATTAATTCTTCATCTTCAAGTAGAAGGGCCTGTCCAGGAAATTCATAGAATGATAGAATTGTTTGGAAGAGATCTTAAAGATGATCTCATTCCAACCCTCCCCAGGGACACCTTTCACTGGAACAGTTTGCTCAGAGCTCTATCCAACCTGGCCTTGAATACTTCCAGGAATAGGGCATCCACAACTTCTCTGGGCAATGTGTTCTAGCATCTCACCACCCTCACAGTAACATTTGAGCTGGTGCAGCTCCTTTTCCATCTTAAAGACCACATGTGGTTTCAAGTTTTGTATGTGCCCAGTTTGCATAGCCCAGGGATTTGAAGAAAGGGACAGCTTGGACTTGAAATGTCTGGAGGTGCAGCAATTTCCAAGTTCATGATCTGACTTTGGAGTTTTGTTTTCTGTTGAGGATCTTTGCAAAGCTTTGTGTTACTTTTTGTTTGGAATACATAGTACTGTAGTTTTCTTACTGAGCTAAGATCTTTCTTAAAAGAGCACAAGTTCCAAAATATTAAGTAAAAGAAGTGTTAGGGAAAGAGAAAAACTGACTTCAGATCAGAATAGAAGTCAATGCTTTTGCTTCTACAGGTTAACACAAGGTTGCAATTAAATGCCTTTTCAAAGCAGAAAATAAAGACTTTGGAAACATCAGTTATTTTAGACAATATTGATTTCATGGCTTCTTAGACATGCCCTGGCAGTTTAGGGAGATACAGCAATGTTGTTGTTTGTCTAAGAAAGTGCAAACCTCTGTCAGAGAGTCTGCCTGCATGACTGTTGCAGGGTCATGTGAGTCTGTGTTATCATTTGGGTAAGGCAATTGCACTTTGATCTAACCTGGAAAGGGAGCTGTACCTGTGTGGGGCTCAGGTTTTGCTGCCATTAACTCACCTGCTCAAGATCTCCTGCAGGCTGCATCAAAGTCCATCAACTCCTCAGGCAGGGAGAAAGCAGGGGAGAGGTAGGAAGGTGACATGGATTAGTGCCTTTAGTGTTGGAGTGTTCCATCTTCCCCCTTCACTGTAAAATCAAAGTGTTCCTGACCTGAATGAAACAGGGCTCACTGCTTAACCTGCAGCCTAAAGCAGCTTTGTTGGGAAACAGCAGTGTAAGAAAGGAAGCAGGAAAGGTGAGGAAGATCTCTGGATAAAGACATCGAACAGTTTAGAGCTCTGGGATGGGTGGCAGAAGGATGTTTCTTGAGAGGCAATAATTTGGGAAGGGGTTAACCAGAAGCACCACCAGAGCACACAGTTCCTCAGGCTGTTTATAAATGGAAACTCTGATCCTACAAAATACAGATTCAGGTTGAAGTTTCATATTTCTGCATTAAAAAAAGTCACATTCAGGCTGTCATATCAGTAAAAACAGAGAATAAACCTTGCTGAATTCAAAGCCTGGGGTGAAGTCCTACTTTCTCGGATCCCATGCTGATAGCCTTCCGAGATTGTGGATGAAGTCCTGTTTTCCAAGCCCCGTGCCAGAAGAAGGACTCAGGATGCGTCGGTTTCTTTATCAGTACTGTTTATTCTCTTCTGTTCCCAAACATTTCTTTTCCGGCCAGTGTAGATGCTACCTACACCACTGCCCAAGGCTATCTGCCTCGCTCATGGGCGGTCGCTATCTTTATACTATGTGCTACGTATTCTATGTTTTTAATACCATACCAATACCCATCACCTTTATTAAACAGTGCACTTTCATGCTAAACCAATCCCAAAGTGCCACCACCACAGCAGAAGATGGAGGACAAGAAGAAGAAGAAGAAGAAGACAAGGGACACACCCAAATCCCTCCATCTTGTCTCCTTGAGCCTCCTTTGTGAATCCCCAAAATCCCTTAAAAATAGGCTATCTATTATTCTAATCACACACCTGTGGCTTGTAATTCTTCATATAATGTTGGCAATCGCTCCCAAGGGGTAAAATCAAAGGTACTAGTGTTTTTGTCACTGTACCAGGGTCTCCGGACCCCCTCCTGGGGTCTCGGACCACCCGGGACATCTAGAGGGATGTCCTGGTTTCCGACACTACTTTAGCAAGCAGCCTTTTTCAGAGGCAAAAGAAGCTTGTTTTGGAAGCTTTGTTGTTTTGGCTCATAAATAAATTTAGCTAGAATTTTGAATGTTTTGAAATTCTTTTGTGACCCATAAGTTTGCAGCTGTGGGATGTATGTGAGTGCTCAGATTCCTTTAATCTCATACATACATAGCGGTTTTGATTTCAAAAGGGAGTTCTGTTCCCCACACGCACCTTCTTTTCTTGTGACAACTTGGAGACCAACCCCATTGGACTGATTGTGTGTATACATGTGAAGCCCTGGAAATATTCATTATAGTCTGTGCTAATCTGGTATTAGTGAGTCATCTTACAGTCCTTAACAAGAAAACATTTTTTCATCCTGATAGTAAAACTACAGAGTTTATTTTAGCAAATATCCAGTAATACTTGCACTCAGGTGTCCCCTGCTTAATTTATTGCTAACATCTGTGTAACTGCTGAGATCTGTATCATTTGCTGTCACAAATATTTTTTGGGTTTGGGTCTTCTTGTGTGTGCTTCCCATTTAAATATTAAAAATAAAATTGCTACCTTAATGTAAATATTTAATGCAATGCACACAGACCTGTTAACCTTTGCATTGAGGAGGCATCCATCAGGGATGCTCCTTGTGTATTCTGCAGGTTGCAGAATAAATCACTGCAAACCTGTCAAACCCTGAAGAGGTATGCAAATGCCTGCATCTCTTTAATCTGACATGTGTGTATCCTGCCTGATTTGAGATGGGAATTTTAATCCCATGGGAGCAATGCAAGAACTGATGCTACTGCATTGCTGTGCAGAATTAGGAGCCAGCTGGTGTCCAGGTTTGAGGACTGTATTTGTTACTTAGGCCATTTTTTGAAAGAGCCCCAGTGCAGGGGCCAGCTTTTATCCTGGAGCAGAGTATTGCTGCCAGTCCCCTCTCTTTGGGGGAGAAGGAGTGTGCGCATGCATGTGGTTGTGAATACATCGCACGTGTGCTCTTTCTTACACAGAATAATGATCTTGAGTTGGTGGGCTTATGTTTTATATGGAATGTTGAGTGGGGACTATTGAAACCCATACTTAAGCACCCAGAATTACTCTCTTCTGCCTTGGTTTGAAGGAATAACAACTTTTTCAAAACAAAATGACAGTGCTTTTGTTTTTTTGCAACAGAATGGTCACACCAAGACACCACTATTTTCAGTTGTGTTGCTACCCCCATACATTGTGTTAATTCTCTCTTTTTGCATGTACTTCCTTGCATTTATTAGACCTTCCAGACCTTTGCACACTCACAGAAACCATAGGTACTGAAGTGTGTTCAGCTATGGTCCATGCCTAATCCAGCCTTGATCTGCTCAGTGTGAAATGCTCCGTTTCTAATGTGTAATGTTGTAGCAGCTACCAAGGCTCCAAAACAGCATGGTATGGTTTGCCTTATTAGGTGAAGCATTTTATTTAACTCCATAAAATTCCACTTTATGCCAAAGGAAGGTGTAAAATACTATAACATATGTCATGTAGAAATAACAGTAGTTGTGTGCAATGGCCAGGAGGGTTCTGGTGTCTGTTTGAGGTGGCTCTAAAAGCCTTGGTTTTCAAGTAGATCTGTAGTTGGTGACAGCTCATGCTTATATAAAAATTAGAGCAGCAATTACGTGCCTTCTACCTATGTATTTTTAGCATGCCAGTCAACCTGGAATCCAGGCACCCAAAGATTAGTGGATTAGTGGTGAATAGTTGTCTTAAATGCCAAGTAGTTTTAGGTTTATTTAGATCTCTATTCTCTGCTGCTTTCACTCTACTAAAAGGGCAGTGAATAATAGGTAAGACATGCGCTTTGGTTGAAAGTGGACTTCAATTTCTTACTCTGCTTTCTGTGCATCTCTCCTCTTTCAGAGTCCCACTGGCTCTCTTCAGCCTGGTTTCAGGCCAGGAATTGCTCCCTGTTCCCTTTTGTGGCTCTCTTGGGTCTTTTTACCTTTAGGGTCTAAAAACATTCCTGAAACATTCTTAAATGGATATCTACTGATAGAGGGATGTTCACTGGAGTGGCTATAGAAATGTGAGGGGAGAAGGCTTGAAGCACTGGTTGTCATTGCTGGGCTTTGGCAAAGGGGAAACTTTTTGTGCCTTTTGCACTTTTCTGTGTTTAAGAGATCTTGTTGATGGCAGTGGAAGGTGTATCCTGAGGTTTAAAGTTGGGTTGTTGAGAGAGCAAGCAACCCCAAAACACACCTGAGAAAATCTAATAGAAGCCTTGAAGCAGTGTTTTTGAGACACAAGGGTCAGGACTCCACTTGCGGAATGGCCTTCATTTCCAGATGTCTGTGACCAGTGGGACAAGGAACGAAAGGATCTGAGGAGGATTTGTGAGCTGTGCCCAGAGACAATTACTTTTATGGCCTTTTCAAGTGAGATCCTTCTTTCCACAGATGCTTTGGCACCTAATACTCCCTAAGATGTTAAGGAAAAGCAAAGAATTTTTTTTCTGGCAGCCATTGAAGGGGTCTGAATTAATTCTAGAAGCATGGTAGAAATGATGCGGTGCTTTGAGATTTCTACCTGGAATCTAGTTTGGATCCAGAAATTAATGTTTGTCCAGGCTTTTGTGTTTGAATCTTTAAACTCTAAAGTGACCTGGTGGTTGGGTCCTGGTGTCAGCTTTCTGTATTTTCAGTAAACTTGGAAACTAGCCACCAAATTGGCAGGAGTGATAAAGCATAAATCTGGGGGTTTATGCTTTGTCTGAAATAGAGCTCTGCTGCAATGAATAAAGCCTAAAGCTGTATCTAACTAATCTAACTGGTTAAGATTTACTTAAGGTTTACACAAGTATAAAGAATATTCTTCATGTGGCTTACATGCACAATTACTGTGCACTGATGCACTTAATAATCCCTTCTGTAAACTCACTGGCATTCTTCAGACTGTAAATGAAGCTGTTGTTGTCTAACACCTGTAGAAATGTTCGTGTTACAACTGATCTTTCTTTCAAGATTATATTTTTTCCTTTTAACAATGTTCTAACATTTCTAGTTGACAAAACTCCATTTTTTTCCCTCCAGGCTAATAACAACTGCGTCATGTAGCGTGGTGTATAACTGCCTCTGTCCTTTGGTGACAGCTTTGCCCTCTTTCGAAGCATTTGCAGCAATATGCTGATCTCCAGTTTCTGTCGTACAGCTGGGTTGAAGCAGCTGAGAGCAATCTGCAAATTGAAATGGTTTTCAGGTAGCTCTTAAGTGGAAGTACCAGCTTTTAAGGATGAATATGGCTGTGCAGGCAGCACATCCTTGTCTCTCTGCAGCTCCATTCCTGCTTGCCACCCTTCTCCATCTGGAAGCTCTGGGAATTTCGAGCTTTGTGTCCTAGGTTACAATG
>VWYN01005562.1:11560-22681 GCA_013400075.1 Hippolais icterina
ATGTCCCACATGCAGAAGGTCCAACCCCTCCAGCTGCCAGTCTCACAGACGAGGAGGTGTTAACGAGCATGGAGGCTCCTGTCAGCAGCTCCTAAATTCTCCTGAGGTTTGGGAAGTGCTGGGTGTCCGGACACCGCCCCCATTGGAGCAGTGACCATCCCAGAAGGAGACATTTCCAATGGATTTGTCCCATGCCTACAGCCACGCTTGTGCTCCTCAGAGAGGTCCTCCCTCCTCGTGAACTTTAAATGCCTGTAAAACCCCCAGGTTTCTCTTTCTTCCACTTTGCACTTTAGGAACGGTTGGAAAACTGAAGGAAAAATTGTTAAACTGAAGCAATTGAGTTGAACATCCAACTTCAAGCCCAGGGCCAAACCTCTGACAGGAAAAACAACTCCAAACCCTCCTGCACCCAAATAAGTCCAATAAAAGCTCCAAAGTTAATCTTTCACTTGAGCTCGCAGGATTGGGGTTATTAAAGTTATTAAAATCCAGTTGTTGGAGGGCTGGGGGACTCACTAAAGGAATCTGTGGCTCAGGGAGGAATTTCGCCCGCGGGGATTCCCTGTTTAATGCAGCTGTTGACTGGCAAATTGCTTTGCTGGGATGCTTCCACATGGAATTGCTGCTGCTGCTGGAGGTGAAGGCAGCGAGTGGGAAAACCTCCCAATAATTCAACCCCTGTGTGGGATTCAGGCTCCTGATGCACTGTCCCAGCTATAAATATTAAAGCTGGATTTGGGATGGGATTTCAGCGTGGCCTGCTGGCTCCTCTTCCCAACCTCATCCATCTCCAAGCCGGAGGGGCGGGCTGCAGGATGCTGCTCTCCTCTCCTTATCCATTTTCCCTCTCCTTATCCATCTTTCCTCTCCTTCCATTCATCACCCTAATGGCAAACTGGGGGAAAAGGAGTTTAAAAATCCCAATTTATCTGTAGGAACATGTCAGAACCAGAGCCAGCTCTGCCCCACAGTGCCTGAGGGGGGTGGGAAAGCTCTGGATTTTGGGATCTGGGGGATGAAAGATCCCACACTACTCCCAGTCTGCAGGGACGTGACTTTCCAGGGTCACAGAGTGCTGGATTTATTCCTTCGAGGCCTCTAAACCCTCTTAGCAAGGGGGCACGTCTGAGTTATGAGTTGCAACTCCACCGAGTCCCCACGTCTGGGCAGAAATGATCCCCCAGCTCATTGTAAATGCAGGCAGGCCTGCAATAAATGGGATTCAATTAGCAGGAAAAAGCTCGGAAAACCAGAGTTTCTTTGCTGGAAGAGGGGGAAGAGGGCAAGCCTGGGGTTGCTGAGCCAGACCTGGTGCCTGATTCCTGCTGCACTGGGGGAGTTGCTCTGGTTTGTATTAAATTTTAGATTATGTAAGGTTGGAACTGAGTCTGACTGATTTAAGTTGTACCAGGCTGAATTTCGAGTCCCAGCTCTGATAATTTTAAACATTTCTTGCCAGGCTGCAGAGCAGTCTCCTGTTAGACAGGAGATATCACCTGCTCATCTTTCCCTTCATGAGAAAATTCATCTATTAAACCAAAGGTTTTCACTGTAAAAATGTAGTTAATGTTATTTTTTGAGTGAATTTAATGCTATTATTTGAGAAAAAAACCAGTTTTTTCAACCTGCTTACCACTGCTGTGGCTGCCTCATCCCTGGGAGTGTCCAAGGCTGGGTTGGAGAGGGCTTGGACAACCTGGGATAGTGGAAGATGTCCCTGCCCATGGCAGGGGTGGAACTGGATGGGCTTTGAGGTTTCTTCCCCCCTAAACCATTCCATGACTCTCTAATTTGGACTTTTCACCGAAAACACAAACACTTCCAGCCAATACTTTATATAAATCCCCAAGTGATTTAATTTTTTTGGAAGGCCTTTTCAGAGGGGGGGGAAAAAAAAAACCATTGGAAGAGCTTTGCTGGCTAAACCTGAAAAAAAAAAATCTGTGTTACTTAATTCCCTTGTAGAAACGTGTTTAGTTCCACAAATGCAAAGGTGCCGGCGCTGCAGGTGTGCGAGGGGGCGATAAGTGCTGCTCACACACTTGGTGGAGCAATGTGGAAATAAATGACCGCGTTCCCCATTATTTGAAACTCCTGACGGATCCCTTATGGAAAGGAAACAGCCAGTCCAAACAGACTCAGCCCTGAACTCGTGTTTAATGGATGAAAAACTCTCTGGAGCGCTCAAAAGCGCGGCAGGAGAGGGTTGAATCTGCGTTTGAACGGAAAAGTTCCAACTTTGCGGCCAGGAATCCCAACAATTCCTGTGCAGCGCTGCTCTCCTTCCTTTTCCCATCCTGTCCAGGCTGCTGTGATGGATGCACGTCATTCCCAGGAGGAGAGCATCTCCAGCAGGACCGCCGTCCATCCCCCCCGTACCGACAGAGCGCAATCATTAGGCTGATTCTCCTCCATAATGAGGTGTTGTGGAGTACAGCTCCATTGAAAAGCCTTTAAATAATGTTAGCATTGACTGTAATAACCTTCCAGGGAAATCAAATCCCTCGCCGCCGCTGGTTCTGCCTCTGAAAGGGAATCAATTTTCTTTGCCTGATAGCTTTCCCCAGCACTTAACACGGACGGGGGGAAGGCGCTCATTGTGAGGGTTGCCCAGGAATTGCCTCCTGAAGGTCAAATCTTATTGGGGGAAAAAAATGAAGGGAAAGAAAAGAAAACAAGGTTTGGTGACCCCTATCCTGAAGGGAAGGCGCTGCTGCAGCTGCTTGGGTGGGGAGAGGGGCTGGAGTGCTCATGGCAGGGTTTGTTTGTAGGTTTTTATCAGAGACACAATGAGTCTGTGTGCGTGTCTTCCTTAAAATTCTGGTCAGGAAGGCAATCCCAGCCTGGATTTGGGCTGGGTGGCTGTTTGGGTGTCCCTGGTTTAACTGCAGCATCCTTGGCTTGCACAGTCTGAGCCAGCTGGAGCATCCAGCACGTCGCTTCCCTTGCTTTGGAGACAAAGCAAGGCAAGGAATAAATCCAAAAATCCCAAATTCCTGGCTGGCTGCTCCGTGGCTTCGCAGGGAAATTCCCAGCAAAGTGCAAAACCAGGGAGACCTTTAATACCACGCTGAATTCCCTTCCTTGTGGAGCATCCATGTGGCTGGTCCCTGGATTTGTTCTGCTCTGCAGCTGTGAAAACCAGGAATGAAAATCTTGGGGTGAAACCGGGAGCGCCCAGGCCGCTCACAATTCCTGAAGCAAAACCCCTGGGAAGTCAGGATGAATCGGCTTCCAAGGATAACACAAGGCAGGATTTGGCCCAGGATGGATCCTCTGCAAAATGCAAAGCCCAGGGATTGTGCAGGACAGGGAATGAGATGTCAGAGCGGGGGTTCAGGTGCTGAGGGGGAACATTTCCCAGGAAAATCCCACTCGGAAATCGTTTTGCCCATAAAATCCCAACTGCAGAGTGTCACCATAATGCGCCCTAATGACAGGGGAGCGGGGGGGTGGAATTTTAGAAAGTGGTTTTAAAAAAAGCTCTGGAATCCATCTGGATTCTCTTAGGAACAAGCAAAACCTCATCAGGGACCACTTCAAAGCCCATTTCCTCCTGCTTAAATTATCTGGTGCGCGCCTGCTGCTGCATGGACATTGTTCCATTAGGGATGATTTTTTACTGGGCCTAATCTGAACAAACTGCACAATATTCCAGGAGTGGTTTCCAATTTGTTGGGATCCTTGATTCCTGCAGACAGCCTGGCTTGGCTTTGGAGGTGGATATAGGGGGGAATTCCCAGCCCTCCTGCTTGGTGTCCTGCCCAAAGGCTTTGGAAAATGGAATTAATTGAGTTTTTTTGGGAAGTGTGGCGTTGTTATATTTATAATAGTGTGAGTTGGTTTAATGGTGTTGGGTTTTCCATTATATTTATATAGTTATAGTTATAGTTATAGTTAAAAATTTTATAGTTATAAATTTCATAGTTATATTTTTATATTTGTATTTTACATTTATATTTATAATTTTACATTTACATTTGCATTTACATTCACATTTACATTTATATTTATACTTATATCTATATCTATATCTGTATCTATATCTATCTATCTATAGAAATAGTGTACATGCATGTATTTTATCTACAGGCCATAAAAATTCATTATTGGGGGAGTTTATACACCCCAAAACTTTGCTAGGCCAGAAAAAACTCATAATGGGGGGGGTCATACCCGCAAAATTTTGCTCTGCCATAAAAATTCATACTGAGGGGAGTTTAAACTCCCCTCAGTATGAATTTTTATGGCAGAGCAAAGTTTTGGGGGGTTTAAACTCCCCCCATTATGAATTTTTATGGCAGAGCAAAGTTTTGGGGGGTTTAAACTCCCCCCATTATGAATTTTTATGGCAGAGCAAAGTTTTGGGGGGTTTAAACTCCCCCCATTATGAATTTTTATGGCAGAGCAAAGTTTTGGGGGGTTTAAACTCCCCCCATTATGAATTTTTATGGCAGAGCAAAGTTTTGGGGGGTTTAAACTCCCCCCATTATGAATTTTTATGGCAGAGCAAAGTTTTGGGGGGTTTAAACTCCCCCCATTATGAATTTTTATGGCAGAGCAAAATTTTGCGGGTATGACCCCCCCCATTATGAGTTTTTTCTGGCCTAGCAAAGTTTTGGGGAGTTTAAACTCCCCAAAACTTTGCTAGGCCAGAAAAAACTCATAATGGGGGGGGTCATACCCGCAAAATTTTGCTCTGCCATAAAAATTCATACTGAGGGGAGTTTAAACTCCCCAAAACTTTGCTAGGCCATAATAATTCATAATTGGGGGAGTTTAAACTCCCCAAACTTTGCTAGGCCATTAAAATTCATATTGTGTGGATGTTGAAAGAAATTAGGTTTTCAGGGAGCTGAGATTTGTTCCTACTGGAAGTGAAGCTGTGTGCATAATGAATTTTAAAAGCAATTAATGAACGAAGCTGAATGTAGATAAAAATGAAATAATTTTTTATTTCTTTAGTGTTAACCTATATAATTTCCTCATGTCCTAGAGGAGCTCTGGAGGGGAATTTTGGGGTTGGTTAATCCTATTGATGTTTAGCATATTTATTTTTTTTTTTCCAAGTGGATCAATTTTGCCATCTTGGAACGAGGCACCGGGAGGAAACATTCTGAATCTGCTAAATTCAGAATTCACATCTCATCCCTCCCGAAACACTGCTCTGCTAATTTTAAATTAATCCCTAAATTTATGCTCCACAGAAGGGGAACAAGTGGTAAGAACAGACTTGAATTTTTGGCTGAGGATTTCGAGATGCAGCCCTGGGGAGGAGCTGGAAGATGCCGATGGATCCTAGGGAAGAGGTGACACCTGGGACATCTTGGGGAGGTTTTGCACATTCCCTGCCCCTTTCTCACACAGATTCAACCTCTCTCCTTGTCCATTTAGGAAAATAAAGAAAATAAAAAAACAACAGAACAAAGACAATTTCATTGTCTTGAAATCCACATAGTGATGCGGCCATCCCCTGAAATAATCCAAAATTATCCGCAGAAAAATTCCTGTATAAATTTTCAATGAGGTGTTCCAGATATTATTTCAGACCTGGATGTTTGCTAATTCTGTGCAGACAGGAAAAAAAAAAAACAAACCAAAACAAAAAAAAACAAAGCAGGGATGAGATTTTGCACAGCTCTCTTTGCTCAGTGAAGGGAATCGAAGACGAAACGTTTACGATGCGCCGCAAATCAATATCAGCCTGGCAAGGCTTTGACACGTCCGTACCTTTTGTGAAGGAGCAAAGAGGATGGAAAATACATGGAAAAGCAATATTCCAGAGCACAGACACCTCTGTGTGTGATCTGATGGCGGGTGAGGGATGTACCCCCGGCTGGGAACAATTTTTATCAGACCTGGAAACGAAGAATTCAGAGCTGGGATGAACCAACTCCCCGCGGGCTCCCTTTGATTAAAACAAATGATATTCATGTTTTATGAAGTTCATTTATCCTACAGCTGAAGGGTGAGGTGATTTTTATTCTCTGGCTTGAGAGTAGGGAGTTTTATTTGCTTTAAGTATCTGAATAGCCAAACCATGGTGAGGGTGTGTAGCAAAGCCTCCCATATCCAGGTTTTTCCCTGGGCACAGCTGGGTGCAGAGTGTGGCACCAGGAAAAGGCCGAGGGACCACGGCAATAAATAAAATGTGGGGGTTTTAGAACGTGTCACTTAAAACATAATTCTTGCTGTAAAAAAAGGGATCCCAGTGTGGTTCTCCACGATTTGAAATCAGCCAGGGTTTTGACAAGGGTTGGGAGGGATTTTTGTCAAAACGTTGGGGAGGTTTGACAAGGCTCTGGCAAAGAACCAGGGAAAATCCATGGGTTTGGCTCAGATTTGGATCTGCACGGAGAGCAAGGACACACAGAGACAAGGACGTTTTGGCAAGAGCCAAATCCCTGCTCTTTGGGCCCCCTACAAACCCCAGATGGGAACTGCTGACCATGACCCACCTTTTGGGAACGATGGAGAGGAGGGAGCAGCTCCTGCTGGGCTTGATGGAGGAAGGCAGGGAGGAAGAGCTGTGGGCAGGGGTCAAATGCTCCTCATTGTCCCAGAAACTCTGCTAGTAATTTAATTAGTCTAGGAAGAATAATGATTTCATTAATTTAGGAAGGATTTTTTCCCTGCGAGGATGGGGAGGCCCTGGCACACAGAAGCTGTGGCTGCCCCTGGATCCCTGGAAGTGTCCAAGGGCAGGTTGGGATAACCTGGCATAGTGGAAGATGTCTCTGTCCATGGCAGGGGTGGATTGGGATGGCCTTTAAGGTCCTTCCCAATGCAAATGATCTGGAATTCTGTGATCCTGCAATATAATGGAAAAGATTGGAAGCCATGGTAAAGTTTGACTGAGCTGCCCAGTGCCTGCTTTTCCCTTGGGATTTTAATTCAGGTGATTCTGGGTCTTACAGAACTGGTTTGGGTTTAAAGAGCAGGGAATTCAGCTGGTCATGGTGTGTGTTGGGAATTTCCAACATCTCTCACCTCCCTGTGGCATGAGTGATTTAAATAAAGCCACGTTGGAAAACGTGATTCTTAGGGAAACCAGGATCCGCGTGGCTGGCATCAGGTCCCTCTGATTTACACGTATTACTTACGGAAAAATGGAGTCTGAAGAGGCCAGGAGAAAATGAAGGTGTGATTTCCTCAGCTGCCACTCCTGGGCTCGTCCTCTGTAATTTCAAAAGGCTCAAACCCACTTCAAATCCCGCTGCAATCTCCCCTGCCTTTGTCTGCTGTCGGAGCCGCCTGCGGCTCGTTCAGCTCCGACCTCCCGGCTTGCCTGCAATCTTGGGGCTGTTTAGCCCTGGAATAATGTAATCCAATTTTCTTTGTTGTCATAAAGGCCTTAATTACGGCTTCACGGGATATTGTGATCACAACACGTCGGGTTTTCTCGCGCGTCAGGGCGACGCCTGCTCCGGATCCGCCAGCGGCCTTGTGCCGTCGGAAGCGCTCAGGTGGGCAGGAGGATGGATGGGTTTATCCAGTTTTCCTCCAGCGATACAAACCAGCAGCTGGCTTGGAGTTTTTGCTTTTCTCTGGAGGTGATTGCCGCAGGAATGCGGTGATCTCTCATTTGTGCCAGCTGATAACACCATTCCCAAGTGGATTTTTTCCCTTGGCAGGAAGAGTTTTGGTTTTGCCTGACCCTGTGTGGTTGGTGACCTCAGGGTGAGCAGGGGCCACCTGGAGCGTGGCAAAAGTCACTCACAGCTTTGCTTAATTAACACTGGGCCCGTGTCTGAAGCAAAAAAAGGAGAAAATAATATTTTTTGGATGTTATCTTGCATTTTCCAGGGAAAATTTTAATCAGAAATCCATTTTTATTGCAAAGCTGGTGTTGGCTGGTGTCTTTGTGTGATTCCAAGTCACCTCCCAAGGAGTAGAGGGGATGGGATAGATCCAGGATTTGGAGGTACCTGCAGCCTCTGGCATTTTTGGGATCAGGAGGGTTTTTAGTCCCAGTTGTGGGCACAGAGAATCGTGGAATCAGACAATCATGGAATCAGAGAATCATGGAATGGTTTGAGTTGGAGTGACCTTAAATCCCATCCCATCCCACCCCCTTCCATGGACAGGGACGCCCTCTACTATCCCAGGCTGCTCCAGCCTGGCCTGGAAATGGATCCAGTGCCGAATGTTTTCCTTTATGGCTGTGGATTTGTTGCAATTCCCAGAATTTTGTGTCCAGCCTGGCTGAAGACAGGAAGCAGGAATGCGCTGGGAATGCTGGCCTGGGATGTGCTCCCACTCCACCTGAACATCACCAAACCCTCCTGGGACTGGGCTGGGAGCTCCGGGCTGGTTTCTCTGCTAGAAAAACAAATTAAATCTCTTCTGTTATTGGATCATTCCCAAGGTTTCTTTCCAATGTTGCAAAGTCTTTCTTCCACAAAGAATCCGAGCCTATTCCTCCCATCTGACCTCCAGTTTGCCCAGGCTGGCTGAGGGTGGGATTTATCCTCCCGTTAAATGTTCCTGTGAGTTTTCCAAAAGGATTTCCAACGCTGCCCTTTTAAAATAAAAGCCGAGCGTAGATTATAGCTCTTTCCCGAGTTTAATCCCTAAATATATTGGGAATTATTTTATTTTCCCAGAAATACCACTTGGCTGGCGCGCAGATGACCCCGGGGAGCCCTTTTAGGAATGTCCTTCACAAAGGGAATCCAGCTGGGTGTGAAATGAGCCCTTTTGTCCGTCAGAAATGCGGGATGGGGGTCGGGGATCGATACATCCCTGCCTCTGGAATAGCCCTGCCACAGGCAGGGCAACAATGGGAAAAGAGGTTCAAAAGATTCCTGCTGGATGCAGCCAACGGCAATTAATAATCACCATTTCAGCAGGAGATGAAACTGCTCCTGTTTTAGTGCTTCAGCTGCAGCCCTGAGCTGGGAATGGTGCCCTTGGATGTCATTTTCTCTTATCCTAAAACCTCACCATAAAAACCCAGCTCCACACAAATCCAGCCAAAAAAGCTTTGGAATATTTGTGAGCAAGGCTGTTACATGGCCTTCCGTGGTGTTATCCATCCTAGGAATAACCTGGGCAAAACACCCACTCCTGGCTGGTGGCTCCTCACTGCCCTCAGACCTTTTTGTCATTTCAAATTAATTAATTAATCCTCATTTCTCCAACTCCTAATTCCTTGTTCTGGAGTTGCTGTTCATTTTCCTGCAGCTTCTGCTGTTTGCCAGCGTTTATGGCCCAGTGCAGGAAAGGCAAAGCTCTGTCTCCAGCAGGGAAAACACCCAGCTTTATTTGCATATATGCAAATCGAGTGACTTTACGGAAATTTCGGCAATGGGGGCAGCTTGTGGGGCTGGAAAATTCACTGTCAGCGGGTGGGGAAAAAGCAAGGGGAAATATCTCCTTTGCTTCACATCTTCTCTCCATTTGGAAGCCAATCCATATAAAAGCTGCCATAACTGTTTCCTCTGCAAAAAGAAAAAGAGGTTGAATTGTGGTGTTTGTGCTGTTTGTTTTTCCCCAAACGTGGCATTTATTTCCCCATTTTATTGCCTTGCAGATGGAGAAAGTCTCTTTGCACAGAGCATTCACTCAGCTTTGAACCACACTCTTTGTGCCTTCCCGGGCAGAACTGCGTGAAATTCCTTAATCAAATATTCCCAGAAAATGTAAAATCCCCTCCATCACTGTTATTTCTCTACTTACACAAGTATTTTTTTGAGGCTGACAAGCAGCCTGTAAAGTTCACTGCAGCAATCCCAAATCCCACGGTTCTGATATTTGGGGTTGATCCTGAAATGCCATCGAGGAGTTGAGCTGGAGCTGCTTTAATTTCTCAGGAAAAAAATTCCATTTAACAGTGAAAATGGAGGAGCGAATGAATTGGAAAGGGTTTTTCCCCTCCTGCTTTTCCAGAGCAGCAGGAAGATGAGAGCCCAGCCCTTCCCAGAGCTCCAGCCCTTCCCAGAGCTCCATCCCAGCAGTGTCAGGGAACATAAATCCCACTCACAGCCTCATATGGATGTTGCCCCCTGCCCGCTTTATGGTGGATATAATTTCAACCCAGACTGATTATTCCCAGTTAATTCTCATTCCTGCCCTTCTCTCTCATTCCTACTTGTTGGAAATGCATCCCTGCTCCTGCTCCAGCTCCCAGGACAGGGCTCAGGGCAGCTGTGCCATCCCTGTACCTCGGGGTATCTTAAAACCATGAAAGATTTTCCAATTGAATTTTGATTTGGAGGCTGCCAGCTGAGAGCTTTGCACGAAGAGCTCAGAGTTTGGGAAAGATTCCCATCAAAGATTCCTGAATTTCCTTGGCTTTGTTTCTCCCTCAGACTCCCAGGCTTGTTTACTCAGATCCTTTTTTGCTTTGGTGTCACGACCCTGCCCTTTCCTTCCTCCTTCCCTGCTCGTCATTAAATCTCCCGATTGTGACACGGAGTCGTTTCTGCTCCATGCGGTTTTCCCTCGGCTCCTCTCCTCAGGGATGTGGGATCTATCCAAGGACAGCACATCTCTTAAATAGCACTTAGGGTAATGCTCAGAGAGAGCCATAAATGGAAATTGCTGCCGTTAGCTCCGGAACGTGCCGCTTGTTCCACGGCTTCCCAATATTCCAGCCTTGGGTGGGTTCTTCCATTTATTTCATGGAATTCCAAGGTTGGAAGGGATGTTGCCACTCTCATCAGGTGCTCACAGCCACAGCTTCCCAGTATTCCACTCCTGGGTTTGTTTTTCCATTTATTTCATGGAATTCCAGGGTTGGAAGGGACATTCTCACTCTGATGGATGATCACAGCTACAGCTTCCCAATATTCCACCCCTGGGATGGTTTTTACATTTATTTCATGGAATTCCCGGGTTGGAAGGGACATTCTCACTCTGATAGGGTGCTCACAGCCACAGCTTCCCAATATTCCACTCCTGGGTGGGTTTTTACTTTTATTTCATGGAATTCCAGGGTTGGAAGGGATGTTTGTACTCTGATAGGATGCTCACAGCCACAGCTTCCCAATATTCCACCCCTGGATTGGCTTTTACATTTATTTCATGGAATTCCAAGGTTGGAAGGGACGTTCCTGCTCTGATGGGGTGCTCGCAGCCAACATTCCACCCCTGGGTGGGTTCTTCCATTTATTT
>VWYN01005568.1:0-14225 GCA_013400075.1 Hippolais icterina
AACCAGTCTTGCTTTTGGAAAATCATATAATAATTATTCATATAACATTTTGTGTATATACCTTTATATCCTCAGTGCTCTTAGCATGCACACTTGTAATTCCTGAAGTTTGATAATTTAGTGTAATCCTGGCATTCTATTAGGCCAAGAGATCAAACATCCTCAAAGCTTTGCAAGGTGAGGCTGGAAAGCCCTAAGGTATCCTGGAAACCAAGCCTCCCCCCTCTAGAATCCTGTAAACTAAAGATTTGGCCCATCCAGGGGGAATTTTTTTCCCCAACCTCAGTGATTCCAGAATTTTTGCTATGCCAGGAGCAAAGCTGCCAGCAGCAGCAGGATGTTCGTTGTGTAATTCCTTTTCTGCCTTGCTCTGGCACGGATTTGCACAGGCAGACGTGATGTTTGACCCATGTAAATTCTGGAGAAACACCCAATCCATTAATGTCTGCAGATCTGATTTCCCTCAGACCTCTGGAACACTCATCCATTCAAAATCTCTGAGATTGATGAATGCTTTGAGGATCAGATCTGTGACCCCCCTCCACCTGCCCTTGCACGGGAGGGAATTGCTAAGTGACTTCACCTGCAGGGTGGCACAGATTCAATTCTTAATAAAGGAAGAGCTGGAGAATCACAGGGCTGGTGTGCTGGGAGAGGCAAAGTCACAGCAGCCCTTGGCTTGCATCAGCTGGGACACAATTCCAGGACACCCTGAGGTGTGCAGGGATAAAACCTGAGGGGCTGAGGATGGAGAGCCCAGGACTGAGACCAAACCCCAGGTGTTCAGGACAGCTCCACTCTGTCATCCTGGCTCTGGAAAGCAAAACTAAACTGTGTTTAGAGTTGGGTTTATCTGACACTGAGCTGTGGATATTTTCAGGATTTAGGGAATGGATTTCTGTATAGGCACTGTTTGCTCTCTGCTGGTTGCTTTCATGTAATTGTGATAATTTAAAAATTAGTGCTTTCTATCCCTGAAAAATAATGATACAGGAGCTTTGAGCCCAGTTCCAGAAGTGGAGTAGAGCAAGACTGGGTTTTTTGCTGACTGAACACTGACTTCATTCCCTGTGTTTTTTAAAGTCCAGTTAATTTTGGCATGCATGTGTTCTTACTGTGAGTTTTGGAGTGCAGCATCCTCTCACTTCAAACACAGCAGTGCATTCTATTTAATTGTGAACATTCTAATTAGCTTAAAAACCTTGAGCTTTGTAAAGTTCAGTGTCTTGTGCAGAACAAAGAGCACAGGAAGAGCTTTTTTAGTTTCACTGATACATTTTAGGAGCAGGAGAGCCATTAAGGATTATACACAAAACACAAGGAAATTTCTTATATAGTAATTTATTTTATAAAAGTTTCTTTTATAATGGCTGCATGGGATGGATGTGATGGCCCAGTGTTATTTTCCTTTTCAGTTTTCACACTCTGTACTTGCACCTTTAGGGTGGTAAGAGAAGGAAAAGTTTGGCCTGCTCAGTTATTTTGAGATTCTTTTCCTGTGCTTTCCAGAGTTCTTGTGCATTTTTAAAATTCTGTGAAGATTCTGATTTGGATTTCCCCACCCTGAAATGCTGCAGGTGATCTTTAGTGCCCTCCTTGCACAGAACTTCATTTGTGAATCAGTTCTTTGGGCCTTCAAAGGTCTGAAACATTGAATTGTGGAATGGTTTGGGTGGGAAGGGACCTTAACCCATCCAGTTCCAACCCTGACACCTTCTGCTGTCCCAGGCTGCTCCAAGCCCTGTCCAACCTGGCCTGGGACACTTCCAGGGCAGCCAGAGCTTCTCTGGGAAATCCATCCCAGGGCCTCCCACCCTCCCAAGGAGAAATTCCTCCCCAACATCCCATTTAACCCTGGTTTGAAACCCTTCCCCGTGTCCTGTCCCTCCAGTTTGTGCTGCAGAGACTCCCGAGTTGGAAATGTAAACACGACTTTTTGGAGCAGATAAGAGGAGCCTGCTCTGCCCTGGGTGTTAATGAAGGCTGACTGATGTTTTTTCCAGAGAAAACTCCTCAGTCACGTCTTGTCTCCTCAACTTGGCATCTGAAGCAGTCATTTGATAACAGCAGCATTAAACAGCACTCAGGATTTGCTTTCCAAATGGGAATCCAAGCAGCTCTGTGTCCATGGCCCAGACTTATCTGTCCACAGGGTTTTCCAGCTCAGGGCAGGATCAGATCTCAGCCGTGGGATGAGCACTTGGAGCTCTTTCCTGCCAGGCACAGTGAGAAGGAGCTGAACAGGAGTGAACCTTTTGTACCCTAAACCAAAATGATGTGGAGACGCTTGATGAGGCTTCAGGACTTGTGGAAGCCAAAGAAAATGATAAAAATTGAATTGCTTTTGGGTTTTTTTTTTTTCAAAAGTTTCTTGCAGGTGTCTGCCACAGGGATATTTGGAGTTAATACTGGCCCACCTCCACCCAAATATCACAAAGATATATTAAACAAGGGAAAAAGGGCAAAATCCAAATTAGAAATCTGATTTTCTGACATGAGACATATTTTCCAAGGTTTTAAAGAGCTCTTTCAGTCCATGGATTTTAATTTTCACAATTTTATTTGGACCTTTTTTTTATCTGAACTTTTAATCTGATTGCATCCTTCCATGAGTCACAAAAGAAGGGAATCTCTTGGATTTCACCAAAACTGAGGCTTTTTCTTCACAAACAAGTGACCTCACTGATGTGGTGCTGAGGCTGAAGAACCTGTGAGTGCAGGGGCTGTTCCCAAAATATCTCCTGCTCCTGGATCCAGGGGGGCTTGAGAGTGAACAGGGACTGGGTCTCCTTCAGCCACAGCCTGGATTTACCTGGAGCACGAGATCCTTCTGGATTTCAGCTGCAATAGGGCAGGGTTGGGTGGGATACTGGGAAGGAATTCCTCTCCCTGTGGGGCTGGGGAGGCCCTGGGATGGATCTCCCAGAGAAGACTTTCAAAAAATCAGTAAATTGTGGTTTACTGTGGCTATCCCCATCCCTGGAAGTGTCCCAGGCCAAGTTGGGTGGGGTTAGGGTTGGGATTGGAGCACCCTGGGGTGGTGGAAGGTGGCAGGGTTGGAACTGGATCATCTCCAATGTCCCTTCCAGCCCAAACCATTCCATGATTCTGAGGTTTTTCTTTGATAAATGAACCCTTGCTTTCCCCCCACACAAGAACAGCCAAGGGACAAGCTCCAGCTCTGTGCCCAGGCCGTGTGTGCTGTTCCTTAGCCTGAATTCCCAGTGGCTGAGCTGCATTTTGTGCAGGAGGAGGTTTGGCTCAATGTGACTTTCAAGCTCTTTAACCTTTCTTTTAGCTTTCAGTCCCACTGCTGGATCTGGAGGTGAATTTATAGGCTGCTTGTCCCTCCCTTCCACAGACTTAATGATTTTTAATTAATAAAGCCAGTGCTCTGGAGTCTCTGCCAATTAATCACTGCCCCTGTGAACTCTTGCTAATTGACAGGAGCTCATTAAAAGATCACAGAACCATGGAATGGTTTGGCTTGGAAGGGACCTTGAAGCTCATCTCGTTCCAACCCTCCACATGATGCTGATGTTGAATCTTCTATACATCAGCCAAAACATTATTTAATTTCTCTAGAAATGGAGATTTATTTTTCTAGCTTAGGATTTATTTTTTCGGGGTTTATTTTAATTTTTAAAAGATTAATTCATCTTTCTGCCTCTCTGCACCTACCAGTCTTTTGCTGCCACTGCCAACTTTGCACCCAGCCTTGAGAGCAAAATAAACACAACTTCTTGGAGTGATGGAACATGTTAATTCCAGTATTTCTGTGGGCAGGTGTTTCCTTTTGTTTTTCCTAGTTGTGAAGGAATGACTGACAGCTCCTGGGGAGAGAGAGCAGAGCCTGGCTTTGCTTTTAGGCTTCCATGTCAGACCAGGGGAGCCTCTCCTGATGGAAAAATGTATCAGCTCAGTGTCTGTCACTTCCCTGGGTGGGAGAGCACGGCCAGAGCAGCCCCTGTCTGGTTTTTGTTCTCCTGACAGGGCTTTTCTTGCTGCTGACCCCAAACTGGCTCCTCCTGTTCCCAGAGAATTCCTCGTTTCAGCTCCCGGCACGTCCCCCAACAGGGATGGATGGGCAGCTGTGCTGGGAGATAAAAGAAATGCAGCAAAAAAGAGTCAGAACCAGCACTGAAAGGCAAACTGGGTTCAGTGGAATGGAGATAAAGGCAAATGTTGTGATGTTGAGAAGAGAACATTGAGGAGGAACTGGAAATTGGTGTGTAGTGGAAATGAGGCTGAGTGCAGAGAGGGACTCTGCTAAAGCTGGCAGGACTGTCTGCACTGGAAGCAGAAATGATCAGGAGTCACTTCTGTGCTGGTCTAATCAATATTTGGTGTAAAAATTACCAATGTAATGTAAAAATTATTTGGTCTAAAAATTAGACCTTTCCCCTCAGAGGGCAGCAGGGTGCTCAGGAAAATCCACAGGATCAGGGAATGGTTGGGGTTGGAAGGGAGCTCTGGGATCACCCAGACACCAGGGACACCTGGAGCAGGTGACAGGGACACATCCAGGTGAGTTTGGGATGGCTCCAGAGAGACTCCACACCTTCCCTGGGCACTGTGCCAGGGCTCTGCCACCCTCCAGGGAATGAAATTCTTCCTCAGTTAATTAAAGAAAGAAAAATGGCAAAATGAAAGGTGTGTGGTGAGCTGAGCTCCAGATGAGTGTGTGCAGTTGTTACCTACATGAACCAAAGGTTATGAGCCTCACTGAGTTTGAGGGAAATGTGTTCTCTGAGTGTTCTCTTCCTCCCCTGCTCACATTTGCTGAGTTTTTGGAAGTCTTTCAGGAGCAGCAGCAGCAGGGTATGGCTGTGCAGTGCTGGCTTTTGCAGAGCATGTACTAAATAACCCACCTCCCCAGATCCCACCCCAATATCACCTCTAGAGCCTGATATTACACCTAAAGAACCATTCCACATGCATTAAAGGGTGTCTGAGTGCTGGGAGCCTCCAGTGATCCAGATTTAGTCAATAGTGTTAAAGTATTTATTTGTTCAGAGAGAATTTCCATCCACTTCCCATTCTATTTTCTCCTTCCTTGTCCATTCTTCTCCACACCAGAGCTCAGGGCATTTGTGCCTCACTCACAACTGGCCCTGGATTTCCTCTTTCCACCAGATTTTTGGGTGCCAATCCTGTGTTTGCTCCCTGCAGAGTGCCAGATGTGTTGGCAGGCTGGCAGGAATGATTTTGATGTAAAATAAGGAATAATTCAGCTTTTGTGCCCTCACGGAGCTGCAGTGGATTCATGGTTAACTTCAGTCGTGCCTAATGCAAAATGGTTATAAAATAAATTCCCTTTCTGTTGAAACTTTGAAAGCAGGAGGAAAATGCAAGAGATAATTTAGTGGGGGGATTGTGGTCATAGGTCAGAATAACAAGATAATGTCTTTTTTTCCAGGCTGGGAGTAATAAAAGAACAGTTGCATGTGGTAAAAACAGTATGTTCTGGACTCTGTGCCAGCAGAAGAAAGAGAGGATTTTGCAAATTGAACAAAATCTTTGGTTCATGTAGGTTAACAACGTTTGTTAAAAAAGTCTGCAGGCAAAAGGTGTTCCATAAGGAAGAAAAATTCCTATATCCAACAGCAGCCCTGTGAGCTGTAAGGCACTAAGGCTGTGATAGGCTGGAGGATAATTTATTCAGGCTTCCTAGAATTTCTTTGAAAAACGTACACATTGATCCAGAGATGTTTTTGCTTTGCTAGATCTGCCTAAATTTTTCTAACCCAGTCCATTTATCTTGAGGAACAGCCTGTTGTTTTCCCTGATAATGGTAACCAGACTTGTGGTGAGGCCAGACACAGTGGCATGCAAAACAAGGCACAACTCATCCAAACCACTTTATTTTTCAGATGGCACCTGGTACTGGGAGCAGAAAGCAGCCAGTGTGACCTATCCTGGCTCAGGATAAAAAGGAAAGGATCAAATTAAAAAAAAAAAAAGAATTAAATATAAACAATTCACAAGCATATAAAAATATATTCGGGACAGGGCACGAAGTTCTGATTTCGGCAGAAAAAAAGTTGGAGGGATGAGTTGCTACATACATCAACAATAAATAGTTTTTTGTTGCAAGTTATATATAATGAATAAAAGGAAGAAATTCTTCCCTGTGAGGGTGGGGAAGCCCTGGCACAGGTGCCCAGAGCAGCTGTGGCTGCCCCTGCCTCCCTGGAAGTGTCCAAGGCCAGGCTGGACAGGGCTTGGAGCACCCTGGGGTGGTGGAAGGTGTCCCTGCCCTGCCAGGGATGGAGGAGATGATCTTTAAGATCCCTTCCAGCCCAAAAACCATTCCCTGGTTGTGTGGCTCTGTTTGTGCTGATAATCTGCTGCTCTCAGTGATAAATCAGGATTGCACAACCCAACGTTTGCCTCATCCTGCCGTTACTCATCGCTATAAACTCGGCCCTGACATGTGGGGTGACTCAACCCAAAGGTCGTGCTGGAAAAGCAGTTTGGAGTGTTTGGAGTTGCTTTTATGTTATATTTTATTGAGTTCTTCTGGCTTGTAGTCAGATAAACTCCAGTGCAGGGTTTGGAAATCCAGCTGCTGCTTGCTCTGGGTCCTGCTTGGTGTGAAAAGGAGACGCTGCTTGACCTGAGCTCTGTCACTTCTTTGGGGACTGGAAGGGTTATGGAAACCAGGAATTGGGGGCCACAAAACTCTGCTCTAAGATCACTTAATGAAAGAAAAGTCATTACTGTAATTGTAATTGAATGCTGTTCACAATAAATTACTGCCAAGCTCTCTGTGGAAGGGCTGAGTGACCCCTCGGTCAGCAAACCTTGTTCTACTCCACAGAATTGAGCAAACATGGAAATCAAATCCAAATGGTCCATGTCAGTGGACACTGAAATATTTCTGGAGTGTTTTCTGCCCAGTTCCTGTTAGCAGGGTGAGGAATTCTGGAATTTGGTTTATGTCTGGAATGGGAGTCTCATCCTGGGCCGTGTGTTCCTCCACTCGAGGTGGGATTGGTCCTGAGCTCTGTTCCAGTTTCTGGTTGGTCTTGAACCCATCAACTTTTGGCATTGTCTGCACAGGTTAATTGAAGTGAGGGCCTAGTATTCCTTTTAAATTAATTAATTAATTTAATTAAATCCCTAGTACTCCTTTTTATTTCCCCCTGACAAACTGAGAAACTGGGAAAAAAATAGAAAAGCTTCTTAATCTGTTGAGTGTCTGTGTAGGTGGGCATAGCTGTGCTACTGATGGTCTCATATTTGAATAAGAGGGAAGATGATTAGTGATTGATTGATTGATTAATTACCCTTCTGCTGGGCCTGTTCCTTGGGAAACTTAATAGAAAATAATGTAGGCAGTAAATATGAGGAAAAACCCCAATTTTGTGTAGGATCTCTGCTTACATCCTGAATGATTGTCATTGCTTGATGTACTCCTTTTAAATGATTAAACAAGTCAGTGTTCACTATTGGTTATAATTCCTTAAATAATCTTGCTTAGCCTTGTTTTAATCTCATGGGTTTGGGGTAGGGGAAAAACAAGGTTCAAAGCTGTTGGCTGCTTGAAATTTGCTGTGCTTTGAGAATATCCCAGAGCTGCAGTAACCTTCAATTTTAGGGGATGAGAGCATTGGGCCAGGAGTGGTTTCTCAATAAAAGAGATCTCAGAGCGAGCTGGACACCTGGAGTGCACCAGTTCCTGTGTGGGCCAGAAGGTGACCAGCAATAATTTTTGCTCACTCTTGGGGTGAATTTGGGTTTTTTCCTCTCAGCAGCCGATGCCGCGATCCCGGGATCAGCTCAAGGACACCGGGAAGCAAACTGGGGTGGGGAGATGATTCAAACTCCAGAAGTGCTGGCTGTCCCCTGAGGCTGCCCCTTTGCTCAGCCTGTCCCCACTGTGTGTTTCAGAGGATTACCCCAACGGGACGTGGCTGGGCGACGAGAACAACCTCGAGATGCGGGTGCGCTGCCCCATCACGCCCGCCGACATGCTGCACATCAGCACCAACTGCCGCACGGCCGAGAAGATGGCCCTGACCCTGCTGGATTACCTCTTCCACAGGGAGATCCAGGCCATCTCCAACCTCTCGGGCCAGGGGAAGCACGGCAAGAAGCAGCTGGATCCTCTCATGATCTACGGGATTCGCTGTGAGTGGAACTTGGGAGTTTAGCGCGCGGATAAGGCAGAAATGGATGTGTGAGGTGGTATTTTGGGAGTGTGTTTGATGTGTGGGGAGATGTTCTGGTGGTGATTTGTTTATGAAGGAGGTTTAGGGTTTTTAGGAAGAAATCCTAATGGGCTGGTTTACTTCAGTTAGTGGGTATTCACCAGAAATTCCTCAGTCTTTTGTTCTGAATTCCGACTTCTTTGCAACCACCAGCTGTGAGTGTAGTAAATATTGTAGAAATAGTAAATAACACAAATTTCAATAATGTTCAAGTGCTCAAACCAGCGTGGTCTTGTTTTTGGGTCAAGTTTTTGACTTCCCATTTATGCCTCCTTTTCCAAAAGACTCGCTGAGGTTGTGATGGGAAAACTTGGCAATCTCAGGATCATAAAATCTGTGGATTCACAGCAGGAATGCACAGGCTGCCGATGGATTTCTGTCTGCTCCATGTGCACGAGCTTTTGGATTATTTAAGCTGTTATGGAGCTGTGAACTGATATTATTTGTGTTAAAGGCACGATATTTGTTAATTTAAAAGGAATCCAGTGTGGTTTCATACAGAACAAAGGCACAGCCACTGGTTTGAAATGAAAAGAGGAATCTGGACGTGAGCGTCGTGTTCTGGTGTGGCGACTTCAAGTGAATGCACTGAGGACAGCCAAGTCTGTTCCTTGTGCTGTATTTCCAGGAAATCAGCATAACCAGGATTTGAGGAGAAGTTTCCTCTGCCAGGTGGTGGCTGAGCACTGGAATAAGGGAATGGGCACAGCCCTGAGGCTGCCAAGGGCAGGCTGGCATTGTTGGGGTGTCTGGGCAGGCCCAGGAGTGATCCTTGAGCTGGATTCTAATAAACCAGGAGGTGTTGTTGGTACAAAATTCTTTATAGTCACAGTTTGTGTTGGTCATCGGCGGATCTGGAGTGGGAACAATTTGTTCTCCTGGTGAGTTTTGTGTGGAATTGGCAATTTGAAACTCCAGGTAAGGCTTAGGCACAGGTCAGCAAGGGATTATTTTATTTGGGGTGGGATTTGAAGAAGTGGCTGGGTGATAGTTACAGGGAAGGGAATGTGAATGGTGTTTGGTGGCAGGAAACAGGAAACATTCCTGTTATCTGCTGTTGTTTCCAGTGGTTTTCAGGCTGTTTTGGGGAAATTGAAAACCCAATCTAACCCACTCAGGTGGCTGCATTAGGGCAATTTTTCCTTCATTATTTACCTGAAGCAGAAGACTTCAGGCTTCTTTTACAAACACATTAAATATGTATTTTTAAGAGAGATGGTAATTCAAATTAATGCTGACCTCCAAACCCTTTTTGTCTGCTGATCTCATCAGTGCCAGTGATGTTGTTTTTTAAGATTTCTGTTGAGAGCTTTTAGAAACACTAAGAAATGGATCTTGCTCCAGTGTTAAAGCAATTCCCAGGCAGTTCTTTTCCCATCCCTTAGATCTGAGAACACAAATCACATGGGTCACTCTGTAAGTGATTGTGGAGGAAGATGAGATGTTTGCCAATGTGAGCATGGGGAAGGAATGTGTCCATGTGACCGAGTGCTCAGGCTGGGGATTATGTCATTGCTGTGAGGCATTCTGACCATGAGCAAACTGGATTATGGAAGTGATCCCTGCAGCTGGAGAAGGTCTGGAATGGCACAGATGTGAGGGCAGGGGATCATGAGCAGCAATCAGTGTCTGGTAGCATGAGCACGGTTTCTGGTCCAGGTATCTCAAACAGCTTCATTCCTTCCTGCTGTTGGCTGCTGTGTTGTTTTCTTTTGGGAGCCAGGCCATAAAAAACTCGGGGTTTCTGGAAAAAAATAGACCCTGTGTGGATCTGGCCAGAGAAGATTGGTTTGGGCAGTGAAATGTTGATGTTTCTGGGGATTTGCTACCAGCAAGGACAAAGAATCCTGTGGCAACCAGCGAAGAAAACACAGGAGAACTTGATGGAGCAGCCAATGTGTAACAGTGAGAACAGTGGTCCAGAAATGATGATTTCACTTAATAACCTCATATGTCATCACTGGGAGTAATTAAGTGGGAGTGGAATTGGATTGCAGCAGCCTGGTGAGGAATGTGGAGCACTCAGCTCTCGAGGAGGGAATTGTGCCCGTGCTCAGCTCAGTGGCAAAGCTCCTGCAGGGTTTGTGTGTGCTGTGATTCCATCCCTGTGTTCCCAGCCTGGGAAGGGCTCTGCCATCCCAAACCCCCTTTCCTCATCCACACACATCTGCTTTTCATCCCTGAAGTGTTCTCCCAGAAAATCACCCCAAACCCGAGTTTCCCTGGCATGGGAACCCCCTCAGTGCTGGTGCCCAGTGTGGGATTTGCTGCAGCTCCCAGCACTCCTGCTTTGATGACTTAATTCCAACAGAAATGAAAAATCCAATGTCATCAGCCTGGCCTGTGCCAATCATAGCCAGAGGAGCCCAAGGAAATAGAAAGGATTTTGTTTTTCCTTTCGTTTCAAGTTTCTTGCAGTTTGTCAGTGGGAAGAAATTCCATCCTTTCTTTTTTTTTTCTTCTATAAGAAAAACACCAAGCAAATCTGTATTTAATAGAGAAAGTATTTTGTGTAATATGCAGAAAGTATAGAAAATGAAGAGATGTGTGTTTATTAAAAATTCTTGATGCTCTGCACGAGGTTTACCACAAGAAGAGAGGAAAGTTTATCTTTGGAAGTCTAAATTTTCACTTGTGGTAGGAATTTGCTTGTGGGGTGGCAGAGGTACTGAGGAGAGTTTTTGGGCAAGAAACCAGAATGATTTAAACACAATCTCTGTCATTAAATAGCTCATTACCTCAGCCCTGCTAAAAATGGAGAGTTTTGCTGGTGAAATACGATCCAAGAACATCCTCAGCTGTAATTTTCTTTGCCTGACAGAAAATAGAGGTTTAGCTCTTTGGAGATTTTACAGCAATTTCCACGAGCGAGTTGGAAAAAAACAGATTCCCAAATTCAGAATTTTGCTGTTATAAGGAATGGTGTAATAGAAAAGATGATTTTCTATGGCATGCTGGAAAAAAAAAATGGAGAGGGGATTTCTGAAGCTCAGGAAAGAAAATGTATCAGTAGTTCTTATTTTTCAAAGTAATCAAAGTAACTAAATGAAAATAAAATAATATTAGTTACTTATATATTTATATATACACACATAATTTATATATTATTGTGTGTAACTTTGTGTATTATTTCTGTGCAAGCCTCTTGCTCTGCACATGGGTTTTTGCAGACTCTCACCAATCATTTTCCCACTTTTTTATCAGCTCTGGTTAATTATTCCAAGAGGATGGAGAATCAGAACCTGCAGATTTAATGCAGAATTTGTGGTTGGGTGGAGGAAGGAGATCCAAACTCAAGAACTGCATTAAGGGGAACCTGTGCCCTTGTGTTATTGGACCCCAAAATTCTTATTTTGGCTCCAGACAGCATCTGTTGTTCAGGGAATTATTTATGCACACAGAAATAACTCTCTTGCTAGGTACAGGATTGTTGAATTGGGAAAAAAACCAATTCAAAACCATAAATCCCCCACCCAAACCCTCCAGTGCTCACAGAGGGGAGGAAACTGTGGTGAAAAATTTGGGTGAATTTTCCCATTTACTTCCAAGCCTTTCATTGAGTGAATTTTCCCATTTCCCTTTAATTTCATCCATAAATTTGGGTGAATTTTCCCATTTACTTCCAAGCCTTTCATAGAGTGAATTTTCCCATTTCCCTTTGATTTCATCCATAAATTTGGGTGAATTTTCCCATTTGCTTCCAAGCCTTTCATTGAGTGAATTTTCCCATTTCCCTTTAATTTCATCCAGAATACATCCCTGTCTTTTAAACACCATAAAACAAAGAGTTAGCTGAGAATACCCAACGATAAAATCTGATTTTTAACCCCTGAATGATGCATTTTCTGCTTCAAACCCCCAACAACTTCACTTCTTGAGACGTAAAACACTCAGCACAGAAAGAAATCCCTCCTCAAAGCTCCGTGCTCCCGTTATATAAAACATTGCTTCCAGTAGGGATGGGAGCACTTCTCCTACTGCAGGAGTTGAAAGAGATGTTAATACACTCTGAAAGGAGCTGTGTCCTCAGCAGAGGCCAAATGGAATTAAACACTGGCTCTGCTTCCCAAAAATCCACACACCAGCTCTGGAGCTGCAGCCCACACACGGCTGCTTAATAGGAAACACATTTGGCTGTGGAATTGATGTCAGTGGGATGAGTTTATGTATGGAGAGAGAAATATAAATATAAATATTCCTGCCCACAGCCCGGGCAGGTTGGGCCGGTTGAAGCTGCCACCGGTGGCGTGGAAAACGTGTGGGGAGCTCAGCTCTGCTGCTGCAGCTTCTCAGGGAGGGTTTGAGCTTAATAACAACGCAGGGAAAACAGCAAATAGATCACACTGCTGTCCTTCTCGAGGATTATCCCGCTTGGAAATGTTGCAGGAAGGGCAGGGGGTTCTCATGGAGGAGCTGAGCTCGGGGGTTTCTCAGCTTTGTGGGACACTCCAGGTTTGGTGCTGGGTTATGGGATGTTTAGCATGGAATCCTGGATTGGTTTGGGCTGTGTGCACTGATTATTTATGTTTATATTGTAAAGATCCAGTGCCACCCTCTGCCAGGGGCAGGGACACCTTCCACTGTGTCAGGCTGCTCCAAACCCTGTCCAACCCATCGTTGGGCACTGCCAGGGATCCAGGGCAGCCACAGCTGCTCTGGGAATCCATTCCAGGGCCTCCCCACCCTCCCAGGGAAGGATTCCTTCCCAAAATCCCCCCTGACCCTGCCCCTGGCAGTGGGAATCCATTCCCTGTGTCCTGTCCCTGCATCCCTTGGAAATCATCTCTGTTTCCCTTCAGGGGCTTTAAACAAACACTGCAATTACTGAGGGCATTAGAAACACAGAATGTCATCTGCAGTGTTTTCTATTCTTTCACTTTGCCACTTCCAAAAGCCTTTTTTATTACTGCATTTTTATTAGCTCTACCAATTTTTCCTTTTTCCTCATTTCCTTCCTAATATCTGCATGCTTTTTCAGCATATTTTCTTTGTCTTCCTTTCATTTCCTGTTTATAATTTTGGGCTTCTCTTGTCTCATTTCTGAATATCCCACAAGTGACTGGCTGATAGAGGATGGAATAACATCCCATGGTTTAAAAGTGTCACACCTACAAGCTGCAATCCTGAATTTCAGCAGTTGGAGAGGAGCATCCAAACCTTGGATTCCATCTGGAGACTGCTGGAGAGCCTGAAGGAAA
Organism: Hippolais icterina; assembly: GCA_013400075.1. Taxonomy (NCBI): domain Eukaryota; kingdom Metazoa; phylum Chordata; class Aves; order Passeriformes; family Sylviidae; genus Hippolais; species Hippolais icterina. The sequence continues at coordinate 13,415 of VWYN01005568.1, forward strand.
ACGATCCCAGTTGGCATTTTGTCCCGTGTCTTTAACATTTCATCAGCACCAGAAATTGATGGATTTCTGTGATTTGGATATTGGTAATTGTTGTTTCAATCCCTGCCCAGCTCCCTCAGGAATCAGCTACGGATGCTGTGGAGGTTTGGGACAGTGGCAGAGCTCAGCCCAGGAATTTCCTGAGGATCCCTGAGCTGCTGAACCCATCTGCTGTTTCCTCCTGCTGCAGGATAAGAACTCCTCTTCCCAGCTCTGGTAGCCTGAACAGGAGTCCTGTGGTTTGTGTCTGATGGATGAGCTAATCCTGTGGTCCCTGGAAATACTTTTTGCCAGCATTTTCTTCTCCCAGTGCTAAATACCACAGGCTGTAGTTCTTGGGAAATAAAGACTGACTTCAGGCTGTTCCTGTGGTGTTATCACAGAGCCCTGGAATTGTTGGCTTTGGAAGGGGCTGCAGTGAGTCCTTCCCAACCCCCTGCACGGGCAGGGACACTCTGCACTAGGCCAGGTTGCTCAGATCAGATGCTGGGGGACATTTCTCCTGCTCTGGGTGGCTGCAGGGCACAAAGGACAGCTTTCATTGGAGCTGGAAGGGCGGAGTTTGCCTGGTTCTGCAGCAACTGTGGGGAGATTCCACACACCTGGAGTGCCGTGTCCAGCTGTGTCCCTCAGTTTAGGACGGACACTGAGTGCTGTGTCCAGTTCAGTTCAGGATGGACACTCAGTGCTGTGTCCAGTTCTGTCCCCTTCAGTTTAGGATGGACACTGAGTGCTGTGTCCAGCTCTGTCCCCTCAGTTTAGGATGGACACT
>VWYN01005581.1:2757-18975 GCA_013400075.1 Hippolais icterina
CAGCTTGGTACTTTTTTTTTTTGGAGTCCCGGGAGACTGGACTGCCCCGGGTTTTGTGAAACCAAGCCCCGTCAAGATCACTGGTTCTGCTCGCTGTTAATTACTGTAGTTGTTGTTGTTGTTTGTTTGCCTTGTTATACCTATTAGTAAAGAACTGTTATTCCTATCCCCATATCTCTGCCTGAAAGCCATTTTAATTTTTCTAAATTATAATAATTTGAGGGGAGAAGATGTGAATTATCCATTCCAAGAGAGGCCCTGCCCCTCTTTAGCAGATACCTGTCTTCTTTTTCAAAACAAAGACAAATACAAAATTTTAATGCTACATTGCCTATCTGTCTTTTGGGTTATTTCCGTGAGCCAACAGGGAGCAACACTGCACCCCTTTTTTTACTACCTGTTCCTTTTCATTTGCTGTTTTCTTCCATTTGAAAGAAAATCCACATATAATTAAAGTGTGCAATTGCTGTTCTCCATTAGAAAATGTATAATCTAAGTGAAAGGTATGCATACATTAACTTGGGGGCAGAAATTGTGTTATGTAATAATCTGTTGAAGCTTTGTTGCAGTTTTGGTTCTGAATCCATTTCATATTTGCATTTCTTTATTTATGCAACATTTCATTTGGTATCAGTTAATGTTATTGAGGTAGATCACCAGTGAGAACGCATTGCGCATTGCAAAAAATGTCAAAATAACCTAACATTTAACAGTAATTGCAACCCATGAATTGTTCCCATTCATAATCCACAGAGATACATTTTAAAAAATGATCAGTTCCTATTGAGTTCTTAATTCAATTAAACCATGTGTTCTAGAAGGATTATTATTTAACATACTAATCCACTTATCTGTGGTAGATGCTGGGGCAGTACATTAAATGATATACATCATCTTCTATTTGTTACAACAAAACACAAAATGTTTCTTTCTTTGCCTGTTCAAACAAACAAAAAAAAGACAAAATAAAACCTTAAAGGAAGATTTCCATCTGTTTCTGAGGGGAAACTGAAATAACACAAGATTTGTATTACTGACTGATTAATTTTAAAGAGAACACTAGAAGAACACAAGAAAAAATGCAAGAGGACGCTCATCGTTTGCTATATTAAAGACTTTAACCCATATATTTAGAATCTGACATATCAGAATTAGCAGAAATATTTTTCACTGTAGTAGATTTAGAGCTATTTTCCCAGATAAGTTCTAGACTTTTGGATGTCACACCTCTGGGAAAAGTTTTTTAATTGTCAAAAGGCTAAGATCCTTACATTTTTGTTCATTGCCTTTGCTGATTTTTGAAGAGTTTATAATTGTGTTTTTTCCAAACAATTTTTATTACTATATCAATTATTGGTTAATTACCATAAATCTTCTCCCATTGCATTTTTTCTTAAATTGTTAAGAGATATAAGCTGCTCAGAAGTTTCAATATTGCTAAATGTGTTTCACCTGTCTATTTAGCTTTGCACATTACCTATTTTTTTTTTTGCTTTGGAGAAGAAACTGTGCTCTTCAAACTAGTGACATATTTTCAATCTAAAATATTCTCCTGTAGTTGTGCCTGCACAGCCATTGTTTTGTGTTCTATTTTAATACTATTCTTCTTCTCCTTTCAGGGTAGTAACTTCCATGGTTGCTAAAATTTCTTGGGTTTAATTCAGACATCTTTGATCATTGTGCATTTTTTTTTTTTGTCCTTACTATTTTGGACATCCACTGAATTAAAGTGCTTATGAAATATCAGATGTTTACACATTCTCTTGCTGCTTTAGACATCAAAGCCTACGACAAAAAGAAGAGTGTGTGGCTCCAGGGTAAATCAAATTGTGAACAATTAATCTTCAAGTATGCTAGTGGCTACTAAGAAGACATAGTTTTCTACCAGCTTTAGAAGATACATATATCTGCATTATACTCATTGAGAAAAACAAACCTTTCCAGCTCTCAGGATGTTCTCCAAATGCTTACATTTCTCATCCCCTGTGGCCTAATTTGTATTATTTGCACTCATTTCTTATATCTCCAAGGAGGTAATCATGCTTTGGCTACTCATTTCAAGGCATATTAAAAATGAGATAGGAGATCCTATCCTAAAATAATGTCTCATTTGTGAAATGAGTGACTTGACTTCAAAGTAGGAGAGTTTCAAATGTCCAGTAGAAAATTGTAATAAGGGTAAGAAAATGAGTTGTCTATAACACGTTTTCATAAATTATTGCAGTGTACATAGGACTTGAAGAAGCAAGGGAAAGGAGGTTATTTGCTGATCGCTGTCAAAAAACCCCCTTTTTTTCCCTTCAAAGTAATGGGGAATGAAGGTCTGTGCAAAACCTATGTCCTGACGTAAAATCTTATGAGAACTCTCAACCAGATGTATCTATATAGTCTTGGGCAGCACATTAGTCATCTTCCCCTGCAGCTCCTAAACCTGACAGCTTGATGTAATACTATGGATTTGGATTTGCTCATTCATCTTGTTAAGTTTTTTCGTGCATGCAGTTTGAAACAACTGACACTTACAGAGGAAGGGCAAACCGCTCCCTTCCCTCCAAAAAAGCACTTTCAAACCATAGATATTCCTCAGAAATCAAGAGAATAAATTCTGTGAGTTTGAAGATATTTTTGCTGTGTTTATTATAGAAAACTATTTTATTCAACTTTAGGAGTTTTTCTCAAATAAATAACAGAGTTCTATGAGAAAATAGGCCCCCTCAGAAGTGTTGAAATTAAAAGATAGAAGATTAAGGAAGACTTTAGCTCCTTTGTCTCTTGCCAAAGCTAAGAGACAGACAGTCAGGTTCCCCTTATTCAAACTTCTTTATGAGTTTTGAAATACCTCATATATGGCATCAGAATTAAAACTTCTCTTCAATACAAAAAAATCATTTTTTCTTAGGATTGAATTCAAATGAGAGTAATTCAGCTACCTGGAATTATTTAATCAAGTTACATTGCACTGTATTTTAACTGGGAATACAATACAGGAAACTTTGAAAACACATGTTCATGTTTTTATGATTACGATCCATGTTATGAAGTAATTTATCACCCTCATTGGGTATGCAGGTGAGACAAAGGCTGTATCTGCACCTGAAAACACTGCAGTGACTGTGTGTGAGCTGCCACTTGATGTGACAGGAGTAGTTTGAAGATACTCATGCAAGCCATTGCATGCTTGGTGGCACAGTCCCTTGGGGATGATCCCAGGTACTCATAGTTTTCTATTAAATAAGGACATATTTTCTCACTGCACATGAAGCTAATAAACAGCCAGCTAAATTCAGGGAAAGGCTCTGTTCTTCCTCCCCTCTGTACAATCCGCTGTGACATGGATGGCAAGCTGCAGAGAGGAAAAGTGATTTGTATGTGTTGGATGTACTTGTTAGGTGCCTCCTTAATTTATTGCCTAATTTAACGCTGAAATAATTTTCTGGCACATACATAGGATTTATAGAAAAGATGCAACTTAAGCTCAGTAGTTCTGTTATAGTACTGCTTAAATTATGCAGAAAATAAATACTGTTTAGCATGACTACTTTCTCTATAACTAAGATTTATTCAGAAATGAATCTTAAAAGCTTCCTTTCCTGAATTTGCCTTTTGAGTAATTACACAGCATACACAAAGACCCTAAAGGTTTTGTCTGATGCTTTTATGTCTGATATATTGAAAGAAAATTTATAGACAATTTTGTCCTAGGAAGTATAAGGTTTTTTTTGCCTTTCCCTTTGGTCAATATTTGTTTTCCAGTATGTCCATTCAAATCTAAGCTGTTTGTCAAGGAATGTAGGTCCATCAGTCAAATGCTCGATTTGAAATAAGCAGAAAATATATGAAATCTACATATTTATGCAAGAAAAAGTGGGGAGGGGAGGAAAAAATAAAGATAATTCAGCTAGTGATTTAAGAGATCTTAGTTGAATTGCACAGAAAGGGATATTTGAAACTTCAAGAACAGCTTATTTTAGTGTCTGGTTTAGAATTACTTAACTCTTGTCTTTCTTTTCCTTTTTTACTGCATTCTATGAACTCTTGAATGTTCAGAAGTAAATATATTTAGAGCTATTGCAACACCTGGACTGAAAATGCAATTTTTCTTAATGTTTAAAGATTATTTTGAGGTAATTTCTTTTAATTGAAACAATACATTTTAATGTTCCAAAGCTGCCACTAGTTTATTTAAAAAGGTAATTTTATCCTGTAACAGGGATAACAGCTACTTTGTGCAATGTTTCTTCCTGGAATATACAAGAAGAAATACTCAATAGGAAGACAGAATGAGAGATGAAAGTGACACTGTTCTTATGTTTATGGACTGCATGATTCTGTTTGGAAGTGTACCACAATACCTGTTATGCTTTTACAGTCCCCATTTTCATAATTATTAGATCATTACATTTAGCTTAAACCAATTTAAGTTTGTATTAGCAAGAATTGGTGATCATCTCTCACCTCTGACCTTTGGGTTAATGAGAAGTTCCTCTGTGTAATTGCTGCATCTTAAGATGGCACTGTGGTGTGTAATTATTATCTCTGTAAAATGACATTTAAAGTTTGTTTTACATAAGCAAGTAGAATAACATTATTTCGGCAGTGAGCAGTAATTATCTGGCTCCTAACTGAAAATATATACTGTGGATAAACTGTGTTCATATAGTAAGTAGCCTTTGTTTGCAAGTTAATTAAAAGAGGAATGTTGAAAGTTATGTCTGTCTGCTGAGTTCTAATAGAGTAATAAAACTATTTTACAATAAGACATTCTAGACAAACAGAAAAGCTGATTTTGCTCTGAAGATATGGATAAAAATGAAACGAACATCATGATTTTACACTTTGATTATAAGAAAACTGCAGTCATGAAAAGAAGTATCTATTTTTTCTAATGGAGTAAGAAATGCCTAAAACTCTGTGTACTTGGTACTTATACGGGTTGATACAGGCATGAAGTACTGACCCTGAAACTTACATTTTTCAACTTGCAATTTTCTGTATATGATAGAGAATTGCACATTAGGTGTTATATATATGTGTTCTTCCTCTGCTGCCTTAATTAATGCAGCTATAAAAGAGATACTGCCATCACTGCATGAATATTTTAGCATTCAGAAAAGTTTCTATTAAATATTTATTTACCAGGACAACATTCACTGTGTGACAATTACTTTCAATTTCAAAACCTGTTTCCCTATATAGCATAGGACCCAGTGACCTTGATTTGTTATGAATCGCCCTTTCAGTTATATGTAGAGTTGAAAGAAGGATGTGCATAAGGCATCAGCCTTGACTTTGTTTTCCTCATCTTACATAAACTTCGTAAAGTATCAGTTGCCTGTTATTAGGAAGAGAAGCTATATTAGTTTTATTTGCAAAGGTTGTCTTTTATGTCTTTCTCTACAGGAATTGTGTACAATTCTAATATTAACCAGTAATTATATTCAGATATACTTTCTCCTTTCAAAAATTTATGTAGTATAACTCACTCCTCACTAATATTTCGTTATCAGTCTCAATAGTCAAGAAAAGAATTTACAACATACTGTGTACAAGATCTCTCATTTTCATCGAATTGGTCTAGTGCCTCTGAATTTGCAAACAGATTGACACTTAAGAAAAAGACTATTTTGCTTGCATTTCCCACATATGTTTAATTTTGTAATTATTTTAAAACATCTATTTTTAGTTTACTTTGTTTATATTTTTATGATTTTTCCAGTAACTATAAAATTTATACTGTCTGTCATTAAATTCTTGGTATAATTTTAAAATAAATAAAATTCAACGCAGATGCATAACATATATAAGCACTCCTTTTACATGAGATGGAATTCACAGTAATGATATAATTGGTGGAACTGTAAAACTACACATTTACTCAAAAAGAATTAAAGCCTAGTCATGCTATATTCAGGATATAATTTCTTTAAACTTCTAATAATAAAAAACTTCAAAATAAATGCATTTTCTGATGTAATGTATTTTTATAAGCTCTTAACTGCATGCATTTACTTTATAATAAGTTAACCCTTGTATACATTTTGACTACTACAGGAAGAAAGTTACAAGTAGATTCTTATGGTAAAAATATCATTAACTGCTTAGAGAATAGATGGCAACACTCATACATGCATGTTAAAGGAGATCAAGAATATTATAAATGGTGTGCCAAAAAAAAGAGAGGCATATAATAGAACTGAATATAATGTGGATGGAAAGCAAACTAAAAATTACAAATAGTTTACTTGTATAGAGAAATAAATTGAGACTGTTATTGCCAATGCAGTTTGTAATAATGCTTCAAGGGTTCTATATAACACTTTTATTTCTACAAAATGTTTTTGATACNTCCCTTACAATATTTTCTACATCAACAGGCTTTTTCAGGTTTTTAGCTGTCATCTTATTAGGCTGGATATAATTAAAACAATAATTCCAATTCATTCTATTTCATCTTTAACTGTAAAAGAAACACCCAAATCAAAATTAATCTACAAACCAAAAAACTCTGCCCATTTATTAGACTGGGTAGCTTCTTTATATTTTAGGTTTAGGCAGCGTTTTGAGATTTAGAGCCAAAAGTTTTAATTTGGTTTAATTAGAAGAATAAAAATAGTAATATTTTTGCTAGGTTTGAAAGAGTTTTGAAAACTACAATCCTGGCAAAATCAGCATCTATGACCTCCATTTATTTTACTGATTTTGTAAAATTGTGTCTATAAATAGCTTTTCCTCTTTGGTGACATTATTCTTGGTCAAGAAACTAAAAACTATCTGGACACAAAGCAAAATAAAGAATCAAAGTGAAAGTCTCCACTCAGTCTGCTACAAAATGAGTAGTCCAAAGATTTTACATCACTGGTAAAGGGAACAAGTAATTGTTTCACTAAGTTAGCCCAACTTCATAAACAAAAAGTAACAACAGTAACTACACATTCTCCTATGGTTCCAGATAGAAGTGCTTGGTGCACCAAGCTTATACTTCTCACAGAATGGACTCTAGACATAATTTTCAAGTACAGTGGCAAATGATCTGAAAATCAGAATAAGCCTTGGCCACACTTTTTAAACCTTATCTGTGTACAGGGAAAGTATAAGCTACACTGAGTTTCAATCACAGTTCAATTATGGTAGATATCAGGAAAAAAGGGTAGAGGCTTAAAAACAAATACATCAACTTTGAGTGTAGCTTCAAGGAGTCAATTGATGTCTCTGACAAGCAATTACAAGTCCATACAGATACCCCAAATCACCTAAAGCAGACTTAGTCGCAGATAATAAAGGCTTAGCTATCCAAGGAGCAGCTAATTAGCCAGGTGTATTCAAAATTGCTTGCATGCATGAAGTAGATAAAAGAGTTAGACCACTTTGGGCAAGAGCAACAAGGTAGCAGAAAATTAAATTTGCCAAAAATGAATTGGAATTTCATTTAGAGATGAGATGTTGAAATACCTGAATAATTTGCGCAGGAACAAAAGAATGTATATACAGAGATCTTAACAATAATTGTCCTTCAAAACACCAGAAATTCTCAGCTGAGAGAGGTGGAAGACAGGCAATTCACAGCAAATAGCACTAAGACATTGTTCCCTATATTTATATATAAGCCATAAACCTAGAATGCAGAGAGAACACTGGCCCACTGCCAGGCGCCCACAAGAGTAGTTTCGCTCACCCTCCCCTGGCACAGCTGGGCAGAGGATAGAGAAAAAAAAACCCAAAAAACAAAAAAAAACAAACAACCCCACAAAGGATTAATGAGTTAAGGACCAGGAGAAAACACTTCAAGGGCAAAACAGGGGCAACTTAAAGTAGCAAAGTGAATTTATTACTAACAAAATCAGAGAGGGATAATGAGAAGTAAAATAAGCCCTTAAAACACCTTTTCCCCCCCAGCCCCTCCATCCTCCCCACCGACAGCACAGGCAGACAGGCGTGGGAGTTTTGGTCAATTGATCACCGAGATTTTCTTCCGCCGCCGCAGGACAGGAGCGCTTCCCCCGTGAGGCCGTGGGGTCCCTCCCACGGGACACAGCTCTCCGGGAACTTCCCCGCCGTGGCTCCGCTCCCACGAGCAGCAGCCAAACCGCACCTGCTGCGGCGTGAGCCGCCCCCACGGGCAGGCAGGGCTCCCAAAACTGCTGCGGCGTGGGCCTCTCTTCCCACGGGGTGCACTCCTCCAAGGACAGGCTGCTCCAGCCTGGAAGCAAGGGCCCCCTCTCTCCTCCGGGTCTCCCGCTGGATCGTACCCTCCTCCAGGCGTCCACCCGCTCCGGCACGGGCACCTCCCCCACGGGCTGCGGGTGGATCTCTGCATTCCCCGTGGATCCCCGAGGGCTGCAGGGGCACAGCTGCTTCACCGTGGTCTCACCATGGCCTGCAGAGGAACCTCAGCTCCAGTGCCTGGAGCACCTCCTGCCCCTCCTTCTCCACTGAGCTTGGTGTGGCCGTGTTGTTTCCCTCACATGTTCTCACCTCCTCCTCTTTTCGGACTAGAAGAAAAAGCTGTGTCTCCTTTATTTTGATCTTAATTTTGATCTTCTTCTTAAATCTGTTATCTCAGAGGTACTACCAACCTCTCTACCTGGCCCAGTTTTGTCCAGCAGCATGTCCATCTTCAGAGCCTTCAGAGATTGGTGCTGCTGATCATGGTGGAAGCTTCTGGCAGCTTCCCTCTGTGGGCCCTCACTACCAAAATCGGGCCATGCAAAACCAATACCTCAACCAAATTAGTGCTGTGTGCTTTCTCTTTCTCTTTTTTTTTTTTTTTAATATTTTGCTGACATAAAGAATTCATTGCTTCAGAACCACACTGTAAAATCCTCAGTAATACTGTGTAGAACAGCTGGATTATTATTTGTTCAGGAATTAAATTATTGCATTTCTTTGTTACTAAGATATTGCCTTTAATAGAATTTTAATTAAAATTTTTGCACACCTGAACTGCGTAAGTGAACTATTGCTAGACTACAGGTAAGATGATAGCAAAAAAAGAGAAAGACAGCACCTTTTTCTATGTCTTTAACACATAATTCATTGTATTCACTGAATTGATTTATTGATTTTCAAGTTTCATTTCTCTTCTCTGTTTTTAGTACCGTGTGTATATAATCAGACCTTGTGGGCTATAAGTAGTAAACAGTTCCAAATTTCCTTCATCTATTTAAAAAAGAGTTAATTGTATTACAAAATATTTTGCTTATTTTTCCACCAACTCCTTGGTTCATTCTTTAATTATTATTTATATTCAAGCATTTATTTACCTTTCAAAACATGAATTTTCAATGGCATGTACATACAAATAAGATGTGAAAACTGTACAATCACAGACCTACTTTGTAAGCCTCCTTCAGCCTTTCTGATCCTCACCATCTCTTTATTTCTTCCCACTCAGTTAACTCACTTTTGCACATGCTCATTTCAGTTTTGTTTCAGTCTCCAGCACCACAGAACCATTTAATATCCTCTCTTAACCCAGGGCCCTTAGTTGCTCTTTTGCTGTCTGCTTTTCCTGTCCACTGCAGAAGAAAACATCATTTCAACACATTTAGTTTTGCAGAAAATGGGAGATTTTGGGCTCTCCAAGTGACTGAGTCAGGAGCAGAAACAATGGAAAAAAGTAAGAGCGGTAGCATCAGAGAAAATTGTTACAGAAAAACATGCTCACTCTCCAATACCCCAAAAGCCACAAGAGCTTTGTTAATTTCAAAAAGACAACTGAAGAACCATGGAAGTTTTTGTTTATGTCATTCTAGAATGGGAAAGCAACCTTGAGAGCAATGAAATTTTAGCTTTTTTTCTCTTTGATCCCCCCCCCGCATCGTTCAGCTGCCAGCAGTGGGAAATCAGAAACTGATCTAGCCAGCTACAGGGCCATTTTCTCCCCTTAGTCACAAAGCTTTAATTAGCATGGGGAAAGCCAGATGGAGCTAACTCAGGAGCAGTGGTGTAACTAAGTGAGGAATTTGGACCACACTTTTGGTATGAATTTTGGACCATGGCAGATAGAAGAACACAGGGTAATGTGTCAGAAATGCAGCTGAGGCTGAACATTTCTCATCCATCTTTCTCCTTGCTTATTGCTGCTTTGCAAAAGTTGCTTATTAAATGGTGTTCCCTGATTCTCTCACATGACTAGTAGTGGTTATGCTATTGGAGCTGCACTGCAAACATCCCAAATTAGCTATTCCATTAAGTGATTTTAATTGAATTTGCTTACTTCAAGGGTTATGAGTAAATTCCTCACATCCTGTGGCATCTTACATCCCCTCGTTGCTGTTGGTGTGAGCTCCAAGAAAATTCAATGCTAATGCCAAAGACACTGACTGAGCAAACTTCAGTTCTGAAAGTCAAAGGTGTCAAAGCCAAAACAATGGACCAGCTGTTTCTACTGGAACAGAAAGAAAATGTAAATAAAAAGGACTTGAAATATCTTTCTTCATTAAAATCATGTGTGTATGGTGTTTTTCTTCTTAAAGACTGAATCATTTAAAGATACATTAATTTATGAAGTACAATCTTTGGAGCATTTCAGAGCCTCTTTAAAATCCCATCAGCTTTTTTATCCTGTTTAGAATGATGAAGCAAACAGAAAAAAAATGCTTCTTTCTATCCAGATGAATGATAGACAAATTCTTACTGGGGAAACCAATCTACTCTCAGTTATAGCTAAAAGAGAAATTCTTTACTTTAGCTGAGAGGCCAAGATTACTGCTGGTGCATAAATATGATGCCAGATTGCATACAATATCATTGTAAATATGTACCACCAGGTCAGTCATCAAGTGAAACAAACTTTCCTGAAGAATTGTCCTTCATATTTCACTGTGCTTTCTGTGTGAAGGAATTGAAGTGTTATATTATCCTATAGCTCCTGAAACTACTATGAAATATTAGGGACTGAAGGGAGGGAAGTAAGAAAAGATGAAGAAGGAATGAAAAGTCTTATCTATGCTTAATTTTGTGAGGCTTATTTTGTTCCAACAAAATGGAACAAAAAAAATTAAATGTGGAAAAAAAATTTAATTTTAACATCTACCCTAACACATCAGGCTATTTTCATATTTTCAATCTACAGATATTATTGTATAATTAGAGTTTGATTCGAGCTTTAAATTGTAACTTAAAGATTTTGCCTTTTGCTTCCTCATCTCACTTAGTAGTTTTGAGTAAAAGTTACACATGGTTGGATTGCACTTCTCTGAAGGGACTTTTATATTTTAATTACTGAAGTGACTGCAAGTCTTTGCTACTGTCAGCTGCAAAACTCTATTTCATAAGATTTGAGATTCCTCCTCTAGTCAGACAGGTTTTTCTGTGTTATACTAGAAAATGCTTAGGAAGCCGCTACCCAGTACATTTGGTTATTCTCCAGAGCTACTCCACCATGGCTGATTTCCACACCTATGCTGGAGTGCAAGCATCTAGCACCATATGAGCACAACCTGTCTCAGAATGGCACAGATCAGTTTAAATCACGTCAAAGAGAGCAGTCACTTCCAGCAGAGGAGAGGGAAGCAGTAGTGGAGGTAGTCAATCACAAGCATTTGTCTGACTGTAGCCAGCTCACACTGTTGATAGCAGCATCTCTGCTGAGAGGGCAGCAACTCACAGCCTGATGGCAGTAATTTCATAAAACACTAAGAATATGGGTCATCTTTGTGATCACTTAAAAGGCTACAAATGACACTAGGCATTTGCAGGGATATGATATGACAGGCATAGATATGCAGGGAAAGTAAAAAGTTATGGCCCAGTCTTACAACTCAAGAGTGCATTTACATAGAGAAATACATGAATGCCTTCTGTCTCAGAAGATTGTCACTAATTGATTTTGGCATATTCACTCACTAGTAATACGCTATTTTCTTCTCCTGAGGATTTTTTTTTTTTGCTTTTTTACTAATAAATAAATAAGTGTATCTACTCCCTGGTCAGCTTTACATCTCAATCTCATTTAAGTTTCTTCAGTTACTACTGCATTGAGGTGGTTCATCTGAGGTATTAACTGGTTAAGGCATAGAGGTTCAGCAGAGAAGGAAGACATGTCTGGGAATTTTTCCAGGTGGTTTCTACTTTCTGAAGAAATTCATTGCGTGCTTACTTACACTAATAGAAAGGTGTCATGAAAGCTCAAAGGTGTCATTCTTTTAAGATCAATACTAGAATTTTACCAGGATTATGATCAAATTCAAAGCCTCATAATTACTTCCTGTTTCATCATCTTCTTGCTCCAGTCACTCACCATTGTTCAGCCATTTCCTCAGCTTTGATCCAGTTATCTTTGAGTAAACTCTGTTCTGTCTATGCCAATGTTGTAAGCAAAGTACAGTCCTTAAAAACTGAGGCAACCCGTCTCTGAGCCCAGATCTCAAGGAAAATTAAGTAGTGATCTTACTTGTTGAAGATTTCATTACTTAGCTGGCCTGAAATACTTATATTCTCACAGGATTTAATACAGTATTCTAGCAGTGCATTTTGTTTTCCCATAATTTAGAGTTTAAGATAGTTATGATAGCTTTGGGTTTAATATGAATTACTAACACACACAAGAGATTGCAAGTATACAAGTAGCACAATGTTTTACCTGAAAAAGAGTGGAAACTTGCTGCTGATATGTATTCTTAAAATCTCTCATAAGGAGAACTGTTCCAATACTATTTTGTTATTTAGGTAGTGGCAATAAAGTATATTATAATTATTTTGTTATTTAAGTAGTATCAAAAGAACTGATACTGGTCATGTGTTAAGCTATGCACAAGAGACATGGTTAAAGGTAGACTCTGATATATCTTCTTGAGCAGTTGCTTGAATTTAGTAAAGCAAATTCAGGTGACTAATTCCTTTTAGAATTAAATCTAAATATCCTACTGCTTGGGCAAAGACTGCCATTAACTTTCCAGCAAAATAGGCTCCCAATGTCAATGTTTTTCTCTCTTGCTGAATATTATGTCCAGAAACTACACCTGGCATTAATTCATATGATAATGAGTTAATTTTGAAGTCAAACATATAGTCCATTTGCTTTATGTGGGTGAAATAACCCATCATATGATTAGACATGGAGATTACATTTCTGGTTATTGGACACATAAGAAGGAATCAATAAATCCTGAATAGTGCCAATATTTCTCAATGTTAAAAAAAAAAAAAGAAAAATTAACAGTTCAATCTGTCCTTGTACTTCATGTGGCCTGTTTTCTGAGGTTAACTATTTTGCCATCTTTGAAATGTAAAACCAAACTCTATCTGCTTAATCAATACATGCTTTATATAAAATCCATATTACTGAGATGGGATTTTTTGAGTTATTTTAAAATATTTCATTGAATAAATATCATTCAGGTCTGGAACATTTTTATACTTTTATTCTTTTATCTACCTTATTACAGTCAGACAATTAGAAATCATATGAAATCTACTTAAAATTGCTGATACTTCAGATCATCCACTTCCTAATTGCTTCTTGTATATTTTTCTATGTAAGACAAAAAGGCACCGACACAGGATAAGGATGAGTGAAATGTGCAGTTGCAAAAAAACATGTTAAAGAATGTGCTGAATGCAGAGTAACCTCAGAGGCATCTGCTTCAGTCTCCTGATTCTTCAGGTGTAAAATTACCCTTGTGATTTATATATCTCTTGCAATTTTTACTAAATATATAATCTACATTGAAATTATATTGGTTTTTTTTCAGGAACTAAAATGGAGGTCATTAGTACCTTCTTAAATTTGCTTGTATTTGAAACTAACAATGAAACAACAAGCCTTATTAGTCTAAGAGGTATGGGAAAAAACCCACAAACTTTCTTACCCTGGAAAATGCTGAACATTTGTACTTTAAATATCATTCTTCTAAAACAAATTCATCTCATTGAAGAAATTGGCTCAACAGGAAAAAAATAATTCTTTCTCTTGATAGGACTGTCAGAGACTAACTCTTACAAATGAATTTGTCTATTATTTATTATCTTCTGTTCCTATGTAGTTGCAGAATAAGCAGTCAAAACAGAGAAAAAAGCAGGCTATTATTTTTTTACTTTTTATAACACCAGACTGAGGCTAAAGATACTTAATCACAAGGTGTTCCAGTGGCCAGCTTTGAATGCCAAGTCCTGCACAGCAAGGCTCTCGATGGAGCAGATAATCAGACATTAGTCTTCTCAACGCAGTCTTCAACATAGTCCTTCAGGCAACAAAAATAAATCCAGTCACCTATGTTTCATTATTTTTCATATTCATTATTTCTTTGTTCTGTCCTAATTTTGTTATGACATATTTCTCTGGTTCTTAGTCTAATGATATCCATATTTTATCCTTTGTTTCTTCTATAAATGTACACATTGGAAAAAAGTCATTAATGATTTTTTAAACAGTTTTCATCGTAGGGAGATCTTAGAGCTGTCAAACAATTTTCTATGTTAGTGTCATTCTTCTTTCTGAAACACAGTAAGCTATTGTTTCTATTGTAGCTAAGCTAATATATTGACAATTAAATATGTCTTTGATCTGAGAGCTTTAGAGGTAGAGCAGCCTGTAATGGTAATTGCACTGCATAAGCAAAGTAACTGACATGATTTATTGCTATGTCAAATAATAAACATAGGTTTCTGAGATTTTTTTTTCATGAGAATGATCAGGATCTGTGCCTGACCTTGTATCAAACTAAACCTATGTTTTAATCTTCAGCTACTATCTTTTTAGTACTTACCATCCATTTCAAAGATTCAGCTTTATTTGATGGTCTCTACTTCTGCCATTGGCTTGGATATTTTATGGGCCAATGCCTGTCATTCTCAGGAATACAGATCTCTTGATCTTGAGGCATAATAAAAATCTAGCAGTTAGATCTGATAAAGGCAATCCAAGGGCTTTACCCTAGTAGCAGTATGACTGTACACATATGCATTACTATAAGTGCAATTTATAATCCATATTGTGATAAAAATATTTGGTTTTCTCTAACCACAGATGGAGATTTTGCAAGGTGGGAAATCATCATATTCCTCTTCCCTATTGAGACAGCTGAGGCTGGTGAAGAGCCTTGTTAACCCTTTGAACACATATTTCCCTAGTAGGAATATATTCCACTGGCCAGTGGGGTAGGTTTGCTCTTGCTAAACCACTGTTATATTCACAGGTATTTGGGAGTTCCAGGGGTACCCATTGGAATATTTTGTTTCAAAGTTTTTTGTGGGACATTGCCCACAAAAATCTGTGTAAACTCTGTCAGGTACATCTCTTATATTCTAAGTCTGTTTTAGAAGATTTCACCTTATGTTTATATAAAATAGAAACCTTATTTCTGTTGGTGAGTAATAAAGACTTGGTGTAATATATCTTCACTGGTCTTTCTTAAGGTAGCGTTGACAGAAAGTGCCCATACAAGCAACTGTCTATTTAGATGATTGTGTTCTTGTTTTTAAGGCTTTGTGTTCTTGTTTTTAAGGCTTTGTGTTTCATTAAGGTGAATAGCAGTTTGATGTCTAAGGGCAGATATTAAATGCCTGAAGTTAGTAGGTAAATTTTTCACATAGAAAGACTTCTGAAGCACAGATAATTTATATAAAGAGTAAAATAATTATGTTCTTCTTATTGCTTGAACGTCATCAGTGTGATTCTCACTGTTCCTCAGAATAAAATAATTGAAGCAATTTATTCTCAAGACATATGCTATATAACTCTACCCATTATTGTTCTAGTGAAATACAGTAAATAAGGCTTTGTGCTAGTTTCAGTGGCATAGCCCAGTACATAGGAGAATGATAAAAATTATGATGCTTCTTCTTCTGAGACTAAGGATCCCCTTCTGCCCAGAAGTACTTTTGACTTCTCTGTTTACCCTGTAAACCAAAGTGTTCTAATAAGATCATGCTGGCTAAACCATATGATGTAACGCAAATGACTTCAGCAAATCAGCTTTTCCCTTACATATGATCTTATCTTAGTAGAAGGTATTGAATTCACATTTCAGCTCTATAGGGATAGTTGTGTATTTACTCCACAATATGACTGTACTAACAAGGGAGATACTTCACTAATTTGTTGTTTTTAAACCACAGCTGGAAGTTGAAGCTGTACATTATCTTTTTTGCTAAGCAAGACTCTAAAAGGACAGAAAACCAGTTTTATCATTACTATTATTATGGTTCTATCTGGTCCTTTTTCAGTTCTTTCAGACCTGAATCAATTTTACCAATATGGTTGTGGATGAAATTTAA
>VWYN01005594.1:0-26441 GCA_013400075.1 Hippolais icterina
TGGATATAATCTGAGGTTTAGAATGCCACAAGCAGCCTTATCCACAGAACTCCCAGAGGACAAGTGCTCCATAACCACCACTGGACCTTCAGAGGAAGATGAAACCGTTCCATAGGTTCACTGCTTCAACAGAACATCTGTCACTCCAGGAGGATTGCAGCTACCATTTAATTGGACTGCTATCAACACCCTTACAAACAGGGTGTCAGGTTGTATTCTGACTCTGTCAGTGTTTCTGTATTATTGCATTTATTTTAATTTTCCTATAAAATTGTATTTCGGACTTAGGATCTCCCACTGGTTTGCTTTCAAATTAGTACACATCAGAAATCTATCATCAAATAATATATAGAAAGAATAAAATAATATAAAAGAAAAAGAAACACTTTTATTGGTTACCTAAATGCTCATCTGTCTTGAGTTTTAAATTTTTTTTCCAAGGAGACTTAGATACTGTCTGTAAAAGTAACATCTTGAATGATAACAACAAAAAAAAAGTCTAATATTTAAAATAATTTTAAAAGAAAAGTGCCCATATAACCCTAACACTACTTGTAATGAACTATTAAATTCAGTGAAACTGAGACAAATGAGATGCATTCATTAAACCTAAAAAACCCATATGACTAAAAGTGAATTTAAGCAGCTGCCATGCTATTTAGGACAAGAGAACCTACTGGGTACATTTTGATCTCCAGCAAAAGAGGATTCCAGACAGCTTCTAGATAACGTGAATAAATGTTCATTATTATCACACTGAAAGTTTTCCCTAATGTAAAAATAATTTTCCCTTGAAATTTGTTTATTTTTTTCTTGTCCTGTTATCAGTAAATATGGAGATTACTGATGATTTTTTTTTTTTTTTTCATTCACAGTTCTCAGTAGGTTGCTGTGCACCAACATGCTGTGAGTGGATACATATGTACAGGGAAACAGAAACACTAACAGTGGAAATATTCATTTCATACCTACACTTCAAAACATCCTTATTGTGCTCAGCTTTAAAGATTCTTTTGCTTTACACTTGAAAAATGCAGGTCCTCCAACTTTTTTCTTAAAAACTGATGGTTTTTAAGTACAATTCTCACTGTGTTCAGCCGTATGATCTCTAAATTGCTTTCAGCTGTTTAAAGCATAATGCTCTGTTTCATATAAATTTTATGGTTTAATTTTCCTGCACTCTGCAAATTTTTTGCTCTCTGACTTTTGCAGTGTATGTGGGCCAAAGAAGCCCACTCTCTGTGCGAGGCAAGAATTTAATAGTAGATGAACGTTCAGCAACTGACAGAATGAGAGGACACAGTCTCAAGCTGCTCCAAAGGAAATATAGGCGGGATATTAGGAAGAAGCTTTTTACAGAAAGGCTGATAAAGTATTGGAATGGTCTGCCTGGGGAGGTGGTGGAGTCACCATCCCTGAATGTATTTAAAGAAAGACTGGACCTAGTTTTGGTGTGTTTTATGTGCAATGGTTTGTTCTGTTACCCCCCTGTATTGTTTATTGAGTCCAAGTTGTGTCCTCCCACCTGGTCGTCCACCTTGTCCAAGACCTGCCCCTTGAACCAGATTGTTCCCTACCCCTCTTCCAGCTGAGTTGTCAATCTTGCCGTGTCCCAGTGCCTTGCTTCTGGAAATCCCCTATTCCTCACAGCCACATTGGTTTGTTTGAACTGTTCCCCTCCCCCTGTGCCTCCTCATTGGTTTAGACGTTGCAAACCCCGCCTTGTGATCCTGGCCACTCCTTTCCCTATTGGCTGAAAATTTGTACCCTCCCCTCGATCATCCCCTGTATAAAAGTCCCTGCACACCAGGGCTTAGTGTCTTTTGTCCCTGGACTCTCCTTGGTATTAAACCACCTTGGAATCTCTACAGAAGATCTCTCTCTTATTCTTGTCTCTGCCTTTCACTCTTCAGCACATCTCTGTGCCATAGAGAGCACGCCCTTCTCTTCTGTTACTCAGATTGCATCTGGGAACAACAAATCTCGGTGCATTGTCAGGAGCTAGGGGGTGATTCCAGCACCATGTCAGGATGCAGCACTCGGTATCATGGTTTAGTTGAGGTGTTAGGGCATGGGTTGGATGGTGATCTTGGAGGTCTCTTCCAGCCTCGGGATTCTGTGGACTTAAACCTTAAGGCTCTGACCAACTAACTATGATTACCCCAGATTTAATTATTATTATGAAGAAAAGACTTCTGTTACATAAAAATATCTCCAAATAATAAGACAATGACACAGTGAAACTTAATGTACAGATACTTCTTTACATTCTGTCCCTTAGTCTTTGACACTTTGAAGATCATTCTTCCCCTTGCCCTTTTGAAATTATGCAAATAGATTCTTCCTCCTCACTCTAGGACCACCTAGTAATTATTTCTGTATGACTTCTAATTCTATACACCCTGATTTCTTTTCTGATTCCCATTTCTCTATGACATCCAAATGTACTCTTTAAAGCCTATCTTACATACACTCATTACTTTCCTATATTACATCTCTGTTTTCCAAATCTGTTTATTCCAAGGCTACATTCCTTAAATGATTAGTAATGGCCTACTAGTGAGATTTTTACAGCCTTGGACACTCATAATTTCATGTCTGTATTCCTTTATCCTGATTTTTTATTTACAGGTAATAGAAAATATATTCTCCACGAAATAACTTTTGTTACTACTGCTTCTAAACTACAGAAATCTAACTAGTTTATTAACAGTAGATGTTATACCATATGATTACTTAAGGTGAAGTTAAAAGTGAACAAATTAGATACAGTTATCTGACTATTAGGAAATAGCTAACATAATTAACCAATCTTCAGGCAAGCCTGAAGCAAGCCCAGGCAAAGCAAACCTGCAAGTCCTAACCTGGAGACCTTGCAGACTGAACATAAAAGGCCATAATCCAAATATTAGCAATAGTAATCCTTGCTGTCTTCATAATATTCCACATAAAATATTATTAGAAATAAGAAAAGTCAATATATTATCTCTTAGGTGTATGCAATGGCTATCAAATTGCATTCAAGAAGAAAATGACCAATGAATTACACTCACTTCTATCAAATTTAAAAATACTATTTGCCACTTAGAAAAAAGAAATAAAGTTCACATATTCTTGGTCAATAATCTGCTTAATAATCTGCTTGTACTGTGTAACAGCTCTGTGAGTTTTATAACCCATAATGATGTAAATGATTCTCCCCAAAATACATAACCCATACATCTCTAGAAAGGAATGACATTATGTATAAGAAATATACATGCTAGAAAAAATTGCATCCCACACTAGCTACAGCAATTTTCTCATGCCAAATATATGCAATAAAATTCTGGCATAACTTTCAATACAGATAGAATTTTTTACCAAGTACTTTTAGGATTATCATTGAAAGTTCTTTTAAGTAGGATTTCTTACCATTGTGGAAAAAAAAGTAACAAATAGTTCCCATCCTCTGCCAAAAGCATAAAAATCCCCACCTGAGACCTGTTTCCTTATTTTTCTATCTTCACTTGTATGTCTAAATAAACATAGATGTGAATTTCAGGTTAAGTATATCTGATCTTTGGAATGAAAGCGAACAGGTGCTCACCATACCATTTCTTAAAAAAAAAATTAATAAATTTCAAATTGTACTATTCACCAACCAAAAACTTAAGGGGGAAAATATTGTCCAGTTGCTAAATTGAATGTTGTAAAAAATATCCTGAATTGAAAAAGAATGCACAGCTTCTTTTGCTTTATTTTTTAATCTGGAATCAATTTTACTCTCTACTGATTCAATTTAGCTCCTAAAAGTACTGCTAACAACAAATAAATAGTCTTTTGTTCCCACATTTCTTTCCCCCTAAAGTTAAACATCAACTCTGACAGCCGGATGTTAGAAAAGAATTTCTATTTCAGATGCAATTTGTAGAAATGTGTGGATGATTTTTACCTTACCTTGCATTTAACAAATGTGGCAGTTCAAGATCTTTGTGCATCAGGTACATCCATGATGTCTTCAGCCCTTGAGGTTTTCTTTCTGTGCCACAAAATATCCATGACTTTTGCTGTTTTGTTACAGGTCTTAAGTGGCTAACAAAATTCCTTAATGCTATCATTACAGTATGTTTTATGTTCTGTGATGGTGTACAAGTGTCCTAGTAACTTTGCTGAGTTAAACCCTTAGAGTGGGTCTGCTGAAGATCACACTTAAGGCCATTCAGTTATTAAGTTTCTCATATTATTTGCAGATACTTCAGGCCTGATTTTTTTGTTTGTTTGTTTTAAACCCAAATGGCTTAACACAAACATGATTTATGTTTATTTAAATGCTATCTTTAAATAAATAATGAAATATACAACTAAATAAATAACACATATAAATAGAAGCCAGCTACAACACGAAAATTAATTGTAAGACTTTTAGGTTTATTTAAAAGTATTATTAAGAATTATTTAGAATTATCTATGCACTTTTTAAAATTTATGGTTGTTTATGCTGCTGAAATTTATATTGCTTTAGAGAACTTATTAAATACTGCGTAAAGTCCTCAAAAAGACTCACAACAAAGTGCAACATGGAGTAAGAGCAACCAAAAAACAAGTAAAAATAATTTGGACACTTGGCAAATAAAGAGTGGCTTATATATAAAAA
This sequence comes from Hippolais icterina, assembly GCA_013400075.1. Classification (NCBI taxonomy): domain Eukaryota; kingdom Metazoa; phylum Chordata; class Aves; order Passeriformes; family Sylviidae; genus Hippolais; species Hippolais icterina. The sequence continues at coordinate 4,637 of VWYN01005594.1, forward strand.
GAACTTGTCAATATTTTCATTAAGGAAAAGAGTTTTCTACCCTTATCTACAAAAAAAAAAAAAGGGCAAAAGGTCTGCAATACCTTTATTACAGGCTACCCTAGGTTTTATCCAGTACTGCCAAATTAGTGAATCAGAAAACTGTTAAGGTTGGGAAAAACCACTAAAATTGTCAAGTCCAACCATTAAAAAACCATTGAATTATTATCAACCAGTACAGCCAAGCTAGGTAAACCATGCATAATCTGCATCCCCAGGCTAACTTCTGTCCTCTCCACAGCTACATTTTTTGCATAGTCAGGATTTTTTTTTTTTTTTTTTTCCTAATATCTTCTCAAAACCTGCTATTCCTTCTTCATGGCATGAGGCTGAGTCAGGGGAAGTTAAAACTGCATGTCTGGAAAAGGTTCTTCACACAGAGTGTGGTTGAACAGGCTCTCCAGGAAAGTGGTCCCAGCGCCAAGCCTGACAGAGCTCTATCAGTGTTTGCAGAACGCTCTCAGGCACGTGTTGTGACTCTTGGGGTTGTTCTCTCTAGGGCCAGCAGTTGAACTCAATGATCCTGATGGGTCCATTCCAACTCTACGATTCTATGATCTTTTTGACAGAAGTTCTAGGTAACTGTATATGTTAAAACTCATATTGCTTTATGTCAAGTACATTTTAATTATGCTATTACTAAGTAAATATAAATTTAATCTTTGGTTTTTTAACAATGGAGCATTATGGGTCAAATCTACCTCATAAACTCTATGGAAATAATAGATTCTTTACTGTTGGAACACACAGGGCTGGGCTATAATGACTTGACTGGTTTAACCTGAAATATTAGTTTAAGTTCAAAAAACTAGTCTTGTTTTGATACTCCTTTTGAGAGGCCCATACGTAAGGGGGCTCAAAAATCCAACAGGGCTACTGTCTACATAAACAGAGTTTGAATTCAAAAGCATCTTTAGAAGAGACTAGGAAAACTATTAATTTAAAGGGAAGGGTGTAATGGGTAAAGTTTTATCCTTATCCAAGTATAACCAAAACTAAACACCTTGAAGAAAAATATATTTCATGAATAATCACAGACTAATTTCCACAGTGGGAAGAAAAGCAGTCTACTGACAAATTACTAAAAGGAAGTGCCATCCTTCCATCCTTTGGTAATTCACAAAAATCCTGGGTTATGATGCAAGTCCCAAGAGATACAGGCCTTTGATAGTTTATATGTCCTGTTACTCAGAGTCAAACAAGTCCAGAAACAGGGGGATGAAGTGCTTTTGGAAAGCAGGACCAGGAAGAACATGGCTATGTGTGACTGTTCATTATTTGATACCAGTAAACTTGTATCACATTGATGAAATTGAAATCACAGCATGTGGAAAACTTTTCCCATGATTGGTAAGTGTTGGAAGATAGCACATACATCAATAGCAAATATAGTTAGCATTTATATGTCCTTTATTTAAAAGTAAACTGTAAAAATACTGGCAGATAATAACATTTTCTTGTCACCTTAATGAACCCCTCACAATTCTTGGCTATCTAGTAAGAGGGGTTTTTTTAAAGGAATAAAAGTCCTAAAGCAATGCACACATTCATCATCTAAATGGGCAGTCATAAAGAAAATACACAGACTAACATTAATATGAACTATGCTTCTGTGTTGTACGTGTGACTGACAATACAAATTAATTGGCTTAAAGAAAACATATTACACCTGCAATGAACATTCAGCCATATAGAAGATAAATTATTTTATTAGAGCTATGTGATATTCATTATTTTTCTACTACAATACTTGACTGATACTTTGCATGTAAACCTACTACCTCTAATTGACATTTATTGTCGTCTTTATTAATTCTTCTAATTTTCAATGAATTACAAAATATGTTAATTAAAATTGTCTACTGTTGTGGGGCAGACAGCATAACCTTGTCAGAAAAATAACTGAATTGCAGCAAGTGTTTCACTGGAAATAATCATTGTTTTCAAAAGGGACAAAACATGCAGGAAAAACAAAATGATGAATGTAGTACATTTGTGATACAACAGTGTAATTATTTTACTTAGCAAAACATTACAAGAAGAAGATTTACTTTTTCCTCCTGAATTAAATGTCCAAATGAAGTTGTATTTTACTCTAAGCACTTCATTAATTTTGGTAATTATTTACTTTGTTAAATTCCTTCAATACTTTTTTTTGATTCTGCATGTTCAGTAGTGTTTGCTACTTAAGTATCACAGAGTAATACATCTTAAAGGCCAACTATGAAGTTGAAAAACATTAAGACTCTTGGGTGCATTATGCTTGTCATAGACCATAGAGCTCAACATTATCTTATGTTACTTATGCTCAGCAAAATGTATCCCCATTCTGATTGTGTTTCTTTCAAAATTCCCAAAAACAATGCCAGTCAAGATAATTTAAAAAGCACCACAAGAAATGAAGAGCCCCTAATTTTATCCTCTATCACAGTGGATATTTGTAGATCAAATGTGTTTCTTTCCTCAAATAATATTAATTATGGAATATCAAAAGGAGACAGTGATATAAAAACTGATAGAAATTCTACGTTCATTAGAATAAGTGCCGAAGAAAAAGGATAGAGAAGGATATTTTGTCACTTTTATCTGAGATTATGCTCAACAACATGCTTCTCAGTTTTCTCAATAGAAAAGTCCTCAAGCTCCATAATGTTAAGAAAAATCATGAATGATAGATACTGTGTAAAAAAAAAAAAGAAAATTACTTTGAGTAGCAAACTGAAGAAGACTATAAGACTCTGGACTACCAAAAATTAAAATTTCTTAATATTTTTTATGTTTCTTATATGAATTAAACATTACTAATTCCAAATATCTCTGCTGGAGCCAACTGATTATGAATACTCACAAAATGCTATCCTTTGTAACCATGCATATACACTATTAAATCATTAATAGTAAATTATCTTGTTTAACCATGAAGAGCTATGGTTTGTGTGAACTTAACCATGAAAACAAATGCCTCGTTAACCTACCCACCATGACTATTCTAGTATTGCAATATGTAGAAGTATTTACAATGTACTATAGGTTTTAGCAATAAAGAACCTATTCTTGCAGACATGGGAGATACTTCCTATTCCAGCAAAGAGATTATTCTCTCTTTTTTCAAGTTCAAAAAGAGTATGAATTTTTCCCCTTTACCCCTCCTCTCCTCTTCCTATCACATTTTCCTTCATCTCCAGAAAGTAAAAGATATTAATCTTTCTTTCAGGTAAGACAGTGGGATTGTGATATTCTTTCTCCTCTCTCCTCCCCAACCCTGGCTCTGGTGCAGGTTCTGTTGTAGCATTTTAGTGCTCTACCTCCACTACTTGATTTTTCAGACACAGACCAGAACGGCACACAATAGTTACGGTTTTAAACTACCAAAACCTGAAATAGATGTGAAATGATGTCTTGCTCCCAGACATGCTCCTGCCTCATGCTTGTTTTACTCTTCCTTGATGATGCCCCATATTTTGTTTTCTTCATTCCTACTTGGTTTAGAATAATCTCCTAGACATATTTTCTCTACAAAGTACTTCAAAATATACATAAAATCTAGTATGAAGCAGTTTTGACCAAAGTATGTTATGTTCTACATGACAACAACCCTAATAAACCATTTAAGTAAAAGAGAATGGCATATACTACTCTGACATATATTTTATCTTTATTGTTGTGGTGGTAAATTACAGCATTTAAAATTCTGATAATATGTACTTCCTTTTGTTTGCTACAAATTTAACCAAAAATACTTAAATGAACTTTTCATGTGGCTACTGGGATGAAGGTAAATGCTCATCTACTTTTACCGATATGGCGAAAATATGGTGATTTTAGTCATTCATAGAAGGTTAGATCTCACTGATTGCTTTCTTTCTGCCCTGACCGAAAAAAAAAAAAAAAAAAAAAAAAAAAAAAAAAAAAAAAAAAAAAAAAAAAACCCAAAATATTTAATTACTCTTTCAATGTTTATGTANATTTTAGTCATTCATAGAAGGTTAGATTTCACTGATTGCTTTCTTTCTGCCCTGACCAAAAAAAGAAAAAGCAAAAGAAATAAAAAAGAAAAAAACAAAAAGCCCTATATATTTAATTGCTTCGTCAATGTTTATGTACTTTTTCACCTCAGTATGGTGCAGCAACATAGATGCACCTGATATCAGTAGCTTTAAATGTGTTTTATTTTTAAACTCAAATATTTTTAAAGCTACTGTCAGTCTTCTCTGAACTCTGTTCCCTCACATTTAACCTTGCAATATCTAACATTTTTAATTGTGTTTAAAGGAACAGGGTCTAACAGTAATCAATTTTTAAATACAACCAAAGGCCTTCTAGATAAAAGTTCTTGTCTCTGTTATTCACTTCTTTTTTGTTGAGGAAGGCGGGTGCTTGCACAGATCTATGCATCTATTTTAGAAAGTAAACTCTCCTTCTGCTCAACACAACAAAATTTTTGGGCATATTCAGCATTACAGTAGCCCCAAGTCTTTGATAAATCTAGCTCCTCCTTGACTCATAAAGACATGGTTCAAGCCATGATTAAAAAAAAACCAAAAAAACACACCCCAAACAAACAAAAAACCCAAACAAAAACAAACAAACAAAAACCCCTAACCAAACCCAAACAACCCCACCCCCCCCCCCCCCCCCCAAAAAAAAAAAAAANTACTGGAACATCAGCTCTGCTGTGCAGAAAGCTGCTTCTTGACACCAGAAATTGAAACTTTGGCTGTGAATATTATTTTTCAGCCATATTTTAAAAGCCATTTTGGGAAATAGAAGCAATAGCTTCTATCCAATACCTGGATAGCTAGTTATTTCATTCTGCAGATGGTCTAGAATGATGTTACCAGTGGTCTATTCTGTGTATTTGTTTTGTATTTATTTAAAGTATTTAAATTCCTGAATACAGTAATTGGTACTGATTTGAACATAAATATACCCATTTGCTCCTTTTTATGGAATTTTCTTTCTCCAGACATCACTGGATACTCAAACTCTACATTTACCAGCTTTTAATTTTCTGTTTCTCTGCAGCTCCTACAAACAAGTTACAAATTGTCAACACAAAACTCAAATGCAAAAGAAAAAATGAGAAGGTTAATTTAAAAACAACTAAAAAATTAAACCAAGACTGTCTTTAGTAGAATAATCTAGCAGATTTCTTTTAGAAAAAAAAAAAAAAAAAAAAAAAAAGGAAAAATATTTNGACTGTTTTTAGTAAAAAAATCTAGCTGATTTCTTTTAAAAAAAAAAAAAAAAAAAAAAAGGCAAACTATTTCTAAAAGGCCACAAAAGCTGATAATTTTATTCTGTAAGATAATTTACACACACGTAATTCCAAAGGTGATTCAAAACAATATTAACACTACATCTTCAATGTACGTTGTTATATCATGCAAGGCAAAAAAATATGATGGCAATGTAAAAAGACAAAAAACTTGAATTGAAAACTGAGACATTATTTATATGTGATCTCTTCACACTCTGTAGTTTTTTTACAGCAAAAGCTTGAAAATGATAATGAAATTACTACCATTTTATCTTCAAAAGCATCATTATTACTGTAGAAAATGCCTCAGATGCTTAAATTAAGAAAGGGTTTATGTATATATTATGGAGGACACACAACTGACACCAAGAAAGGTTTCGAGGACCAGCACTTTTTATTCCCCAGTACAACATTTTATACCCATCTCACATACATAACACCTGTGTGCCCTTTTACTCTTTTGTGATTGGTTGATGCACCTCAGCACTCCGTGCTTCTTTTCCTTCAGTGCTACTCACCAGTCTTACACAGCTGCACCCCATCGGGGATGAGGCTCAGCCACATTCCTTATGTCCCATAATCTGTTCTCCTACATATATATATATATATGTGTGTGTGTGTGTGTAGCTGTGTCATAGAACCAACAACCAGGAATCAGTAATGAAATTATATTATAACTCAAAGATTCCTCCAATAAATTCTCTTAAATGAACTCATGAATAGTGAGCACATTGCTGCTTAATCCTTCCAGACTCCTGACCACATTTATGGCCCCTCTTGCAGTCTGCCACTGCTGGAATTGTACCTGGTATGCAAGTTAACTAAAGAGGAGTAGGCAGCACACTGTAGCTGGTGACTGCTTCTCTCTTGCTTAAAATCCTGCTTCATTGCCTTGTCTCTATCAGGGCACTTCAGAAGAGAGTGTTCTTTGTGCCTCATGCTAAGTTAGGTGAGTTCTCTTGAGTGAGGAGAGGACGTACTACAGTCTCTCATATGAGCTCATAGCTAAACACTTCACTGTCAGCCTACACTGTCGTCTGCTTTCACAGTGGGTCAATGTGTCTCTGTGGGCTCATCACAGAAAATTCCAAATTATTTCCATTTGCAGTTTGTTCTTTTTCAGACCCTGAGTTGTGACTTTTTACAACGTGTAAGTGAGGTAAAGACAGCACTTATTTTGACATTTTCTCAGAGTATAGCTATTTTTTAAAATTATAATAAACATATTAAGAAACCAGCATTTTAAGCAGCAAATAAATTAAGATGCTTATGAGGTTAAACAGTCTTATTTGAGTATAGAAAGATGTCTGAATTAATCCCAGGTAACTCTCTTGAGACCGAAAAAATTGTACCTAAAAGGATTTCATACTTCATCTCCACTTTCACATCTTCATTTAATTATTTTTATAGAATTTTCTTCAACATTTTCAGAATAATGTTTGAGAGAGCATTCCAGAACACTATTAGAATCATTATGCATAATCCTCTCACCTTAAAAGAAACCAAACAAAAAATCCCAAGGCTATGATCCTTAATCATGGCTGTTTTACTCCGTACAATATAAAATGTCATAGTTCTTTCAATCCAGCAGTCAGTGTATTGGAAATCAATTTAAAACAAGGAAATGGATTGGCCTAAAGAAGATTTTATATTTTATACTGTGGAGGATCATAACAACAGTTACTATAATCTATTATCTGACTGGAATCTTTACTTGGAAAAAAAAATCAAAGAAATGTTTAAAAATATAAATTAGGAACCATAAAGTACTTATTTTTCTTTAGCAAATTATTGCAACTACAGAAACACAATAGAGTGGTGGTTATATGCTAAGTAAGGTTGTTGCCATATAGAAAACGATAACTGACTCAGAAAAGATGTCCTTTTTCTTTTGTAAGTGACAGACACCTTAATGATGTGGGTATTCAGGAAGGTGCAAGCAAAAAAAGGCCCACTAAACAGTTTAATAATTTCCAATGACTAAGAGAAATGACTACTTTTGTCCATGAAGCCAAATATACAATCCTGCAGTAATTAGTCTTGTAANAACAGAAAAGAAAACTGAAATGGCTGCTGAAGGCTGGTAGTTCCTGACTTGCAATGTAATAAATACCACAGGGACGTGAATGCACAGTTTCACAATCAGTCTTTCATTTTCCTGGGAAATAAAAGAATGAGGAGTTCTGCCCTTTTAGGAATAGCAGGAAATTTTAACTCTGTGCTCCTCATGTCAAAGAGGAGTGTCTCAGGCTTATCAGGTGAGCTGCCCTATTCATTAAGAAAACTGCATGAAGATTTTTTAGAAGTGCCAGTTGGGTGTGAGACTCTTAGAGGGAATCTGATTACTCCCCTCCATCTTTTGAACCAGCAAAATCTCTACTTTTTTTAGTTCTTAATTGTCCTTAATGCAAAGGACAGTGTGGCAGGAGAACCAAAAGAAAATCTTTCTGAATAACAAAACCATAAAAGTTCAAATGAAATAAACATCAAAAATTAAAACTTACTTGAAATAATTTAGATTTTTAAAAACTTCTACTGCACCACAAAAATCCATTTGCTAGGGAAGACCATCATGCACAGTGTTATAAAGATCTCAAGCACAGAGTTACCCCACCATTCATATTTCTTTTCATGTATTAGGTATATAGGAGCCAATTGTGCATTTGGCAACTTTGTCACAGAAATGTCTGGACATAAAATAATTAAAGTAGGTTCAGAAACTTAAACACATGGACATCTGGAACAAGAATTAGGGCACTTACTGTCAGCTGGCTATTCACGTGTTGATGTTTTAGAAAAGTACAGCTCCTGAAAGGCCACTAATTCTATGAGCCAAGTTAAGCTCAGGATGTTGTTGAGCCGGTCTCCTCTTCCCCCTCCTTCCCCAACCACTACTAAAATAAAGGATCCCTTTCAGGAGTGGCAGTCCCCTCACTCAGCTGTACAGTGGCAGTAGAGCTGCTTGCTCAGGAAAGAGGTATCCCTCTTTAGTAGCAGGTTGTGTTTACCTTAAAATTTAAACTCGACATAGAAACTTACAGAACATTATTTATTTTTAGGCAGTTAAAATATATCTATTCTATATCCAGGATGTTATTACTGATTGTTCATTGCTATTATTTTTACACTTCTCTGGTAAATGTCAGGGTGGGAAACCTTAGGAGTTATGCAGAAGTTTGTCAAAGAGTTATCAGGGAAAAGGATTTCAAAAATTTTAGACTGGAATGCATCATTGATTCTGGCTGATAAATGAGAAACTTTTCAGAAAGATTCAAAGTGATTTTAGAAGTTTTCTTTGGAAGACATACATGATCCATTTGAAGTTTCTCAGCAGATATACTGATTTCATAAAAATGACATGATTTTATAACAAAAAAAAAAGTATTTCTTACAAAGAACCTGCTACTATTTTTGCTATTTCTTAATTGCAGTCATAATTTTATTCAGCATTCAATACTGACAGGGAGGAGCTTTCAGAAATTACAGGACAGCTTTAATTTAAAATATGAGATTTTAGACAAAGACACCTTATTTCTCTTCAATTCTGTTTTTTCTTAACTAGTATTAGCTTATATTTTAAGGCAGCCAGAAACTAAGATCTTTTATTTTAAATACAATAAAATGGGCCTAGCATTTGAGATTTTAAAAATGTCATGTTGAGGAACCCATGCTTACTCTTGAATATTGAATGAAACATCAGAACTGCAGTACTAAGATGTGCATTTACTTTGCGATGAACAGCAGAAATACCTAAACAATCCAAAACAGTTCTACAGTTTTATGTAACACTTTGTTATGATAAAAACAAAACAAAACAAAACCCCAATATATATGAAAGCCTGAAGAATTAAAATGCCTTAAAATTAATAGCATAAAAATATGAGTATCCCTATAACAATTATTACCAAGTTCACTGACACTGCATAGATGACACAGAAGAGGGCAAAAAACTATTTTCCTTCCCATGGAAGCCAAGAACAAGTCAGACTTATCCATTTAATATTTCAAATTAATTACATGTTTGTGACACAATAAAGAAAATATACAAGAGTTACATGGCTAAGAATTATGCTTCTAAATAATTAATATTCATATATGATTAATTAATCTATCATTCAATTTTAAAGGTAGCAAAGAAAAAATTGATGAAGCTGTATATTGCATGCTTGTTAAAGTCAATATTTTTCCCTAGGACTGGTGTACCCTCTCAAGATTTTTTTTTTCTTTTCTATTTTCCTGAGTACAACAGTTGCAATGGGAATGTGAAGGAAAAAAACATCAATTGAAGACAAATATTGTAACAAAGAAATGGTATCACATGCTATAAAATCAGTGACTGACAACTGAAAAGTAATTACGTGTTGCACGGTACATAACCAAAATCACAGTTTGTTCCACCAGTCTTCCTTGGCTGGAACAAGAAATAGCCACTTAAAATAATAAAATTAATTTTTATATCTTAGCTCTTTTATTTCTGTGCTCAACAACACATTTTTAAGTATTCAATATTATGGTGTTCAAATCCTGCTAGTATAGATTTAATATAGAAAGGCATGGGAAAAAAAGGCTTAATTATTGCAGAAGGATGTACTTTTTTTACTTAGAATTTATCATGTTATTGGCAGTAAGTGTAGTACTGAATTTGGTAATGCAAGCTCTGTTCAGGCTGTATTTTACCTTAAAAAGAATGCTGAGCACCTGTTCTTCAACAAATGTTTAAGGAAAAATATCCAAAATGTATTGTTCTATAATAATGAAAATATAAACTGCATCACTAAATTACATAAATTAGTAAACAAAGCAGAAAAGAAAATGAACAGCGAGGTGTGAAAGTCTGCTGTCAACACTAAGTTACCCATGTAATTAGGACAAAATTGACTGCAGAGAGGTGCAGAAAAACTGTATAAATCCCCATGATTATCATAGAAATATAAGTGAATGAGGATGAATTTAAAATGCAAGTAAAAAAAAAAAATCAATCCCAGTTTCACAAATAAAATAATGGATCCTGAGTTACTCATTAAGAATTTAAGACCAAGTTCATAAGTTTTTAATAGAAAACTTTCCAGGAAAAAGTTTTCTTTTTAACAATAATTCCCAATTCTACTCAAATATTAAGAAATACAAGCATGATTTAGGAGGAAAAAGAAAAAACAAACAAACAAAAAAAAAACCCAAACCAAACCAAAAAAAAAACCCAAAAAACCCCCAACCAACCAACCAACAAACAAACAAAACCCAACAACAATAAAGCCAGAATGATATGATTCCTTCATTCATGGGAATTATGGATTTTGTAAAACTGTGGTGTTCAGTTGTGGTCACCTGTCTTAAAAAGAATGTAGTAGAGCAAGACAGAAAAATGAAAAGTATTATCAAATTATATAACATTTTACACAGAAAGAAATAGTTTAAACAGATATGTCATACTATATAATAAATGTGTAGCTTTTAGAGACTGGATAATGAGTGATTATTCAGTCTTCCAAGAATGAAGGCTTAGGAAATGAGGCTTTTAAGCCCCAGACTCCAAAATATAAAAGTAGATGCTACATGGAGTTGGCTTAAAAAATGTAAAAATAATTGCTATAGACAGATAGAATTTACATGGATTCAACAGAGAATATAAAAGAGAAATGGTTACAAGGTACCTAGATACCATGTCTGGTATCTGAGAACATCTTAGGGATGAGAAAAAAATCAGAAAAAGTTTCATATAGGCCTATCCTATTTATGTATTTCCTCTCTAAGCATTTGTTTACAGGTAGTTCTGGACACATAATACTGAGCTCTTGGAACTCTGAGGTGTTGGCAGAAGTAAAAACTACAAGAAAAAATATTTTTCGTGTTACAAACTCGTATCTGCTGAACTCTAAACGCAACTACAATTATTACCTTCTTTGTCTGTACGCCAAAAGCCAAGCTTTGGAAAAAAGATATTCTGCTTTGGGTTCATTTAGTTCAGAAGTTATATTACAAATTTGATAATCATTTCTGTTCTTCTCAGTAATTGTGATAACTTCCTTAAAGTATTTGAACAGAAAATATTAGATGCAAAAACTACAAAATATGGATAAGAAATGTCAGGAAAAAGTGTGTCTGCTGTAAAACATAACCTAAATTTGACCCTAAATTTCACTGTATCAAAGTATTTTCACTCATTAGCTCTGCCAAAAATCTCAGACATCAAGAAGGATGAGGCTCTGCAAACTCTCAACTTACTGCATGCGAGAGAAATGGCTGAATTCTCAGCCTAGTTTTTGTTTTATGTTATCAAGTACGTGGATTTTCTGGTTTTAAGCCAAGATAGAACAGAAATACATTGATGAAATCAATAATTCCACAGAATATTTTAACTTTGTAGAATCAGCTATTCATCATTATAAATAGCCAGAAATTTTCTACCTGACCTTTCTCAAGCTATTACCTAGTATGGTTGGATAAACACTTCTGCAATACATAATTAAATTATTTTAAGATAATACAGACTAACATTATCAATTGAAAGTCACAGAAATACTAAAAAATAAATATTTTCCCAGTCTCATTTCCTTCTCATTTTTTTGCACAGTACTTGGGTCAGAATGTGAAAAGCCTTTATGTTATTAAAATAGACACTTGTATACATACCTAACATTTCTTAGTATTTGCTAAGTAAGATAAGAGTTTTTGTGGTTCTCTGCTGTGCAAACTTATTCCAGGCCATTTTTGTCAAAGCACAGACTTCCACCATCTATACCTTTGATCTAGTTACTTTGAAAGAATAAGGCTTGATGTTTTTAATTCAATAATATATAAAAGGTAAAAAATCCAAAACAAACCAACCTACGGTAAAATCAATAATTTCTAGCAGAAAACGGGTTAGAAAAAAGGTTGGTTTCCCTGGAATCAAGAATCTTTTAACAGAAGACACTCAACCTAAAAATTCAGTTCACACTTTCATCATCGTGCCATACTTACTTTTTACATCAAGTACTTCATAATTGTAATTTTAAATTAAAATGCTAGTGTGTGTTCTTTCTATAGAATACCTATATGTATTATGTATATGACATACTCTATGTAATATACACTTCTAATATGGAAGAAATTTTACCTGTTCAAGGAAAAATTTCTGAAGAAAAAATATTTGAGAAAAAATTAACAGCAAGGACAGAGTGCTATTAATTTACTATATTTTTCAACAGATAACATTTAGCCACTTTTAGGAACTATACACATATTTTATTGGAAAATTTATTAACACTATCAAGGACACCAGTAATATAATATTTAAAAGTCTAACAGGCCTTACACAAAACATACTATGCCTCTTTTTTTTTAATTTCCTTTAAAAAAAAAAAAGCCCAAAATAAGTTAAACAAAAACACACATCCCTCAAGAATTATGCTAATTTTAAATGTGTCTATTAAAAAAAGGAGGTTTTAATTTCATTAATATCTTTTATTATAAATAGAATCTACCCAATGTAATTCAAATGTACACCTTCATAATATTCTCTTTTATCAGCTACAAACTCTCTCTCCACAACTTTTCCCAAACAAGACTGTTTTCCATGCATCCCATAACTGAATAACAAATAGGACTAGTTCTCTTCATAGGATTGGCTGACTAGTCGTGGTTAGGAAACCGTAGGTAAAAGTCCCCTTTTTAAAAGATTGTCTTGTATATGATATATGATACACATGAGGGAAGCTAATTGAATCAACTCTAATTCTAAGGAAATTATAAGTATAAAAGGTCACAGATATTATAGCCTGGGTTGTGAAATAATACTACATCCAAAGAAAGCGCTATGGTACAAACTGATGCTCTGATCTATGCATAAGATAGAGTAGAAGTCTTTTAAGGATGACTATAAAACAAACAAAAAATACAAGAGTATTAATTTATAATTAGAATATTAATATTGTAATTAGAGTAATATCTATGTTACTGAAGCACAAGCACTGATGATATTTTTAGAAATGTTCCACAATGTTGTGTGTGTAATCAGGGAAAATTATTTTCTTCACACTTGTTTGTAAATCACAGCCACTTTTTTCATTTGCAGAGGCTTACAGGTGTTCCCCAGAAAGAGCCACATTTTCAGTGTAATGGTGCCATTCCCATTCTGTTATTCTCACCAACACATGTCTGGTGGTCCATTTGATGCACCTCCACCAACCACTCCTATCTGGCAGGCAAAGGACGCAGCATTAAGCTGTGACTGAGGTGGTTGTACCCAGCAGGATTCCTTCTCCTTCTTCTGGAATACATGCACTCTTACGCACACTCTAATACACGTACACACTCACACACGTTGTGGAATGCATTTACACACTCATGCTCTCACCATCTGGCTCAGCACAGCAGAAAGAGAGATTCTGGAAGAATATAATGCCTGTTCCTTGATCACATTTTACCTGCACTTCATACCTTTTATCCCATGAGTCACAGCTTGGAAGCTGGAGAATGGAAATCAAAGGTCTGAAACACACAATTCAGAATAATTTAAAAAAAATTTCTAAAGCCTGTTATGTATTTCTATTTTTTCACTGTGTTGATGCATTATATAACACGAATCATTATCTGACTGGCACAAAATTTCTCCATTTGGGTTTCCATTATCAGAAAACGATGATTGAACAATATTGGTCTGGCTCTTCCTCTGTCTCAGTGAATATGTTAAGTCATTTTCATTAAAGGTTTTCATTATAACTTTTTGCAAAGAAGCATGTTCTGAACAGTATTCATTAAAATCTTTTTCATAAATAAGACTCGGGTAATACCTTTTTCTTTTTTTTTTTTTTTTAAAACCCCTACGCTTAAGAGTTGAAGTGCTCATGAAATATAATTAGTCCATATTTTACAGAGAAACTAGAATGCAATATAGTAGTTAGATGAAATAAAATGAAATACAGAAACATTTTAGAATTCTTAATGTTCAAATCTATTCTGTGCAAAGCAACAGTCTTTCTTTTTCATTTCCTAATATTGCATAGAATTCGATGAAAGCATTTTATTGCTGTTCCTTTCTTTTCTTCTTGCAACCTTCTTTCCAAGAAGGTCTAAAATGTAACAATGGATGAGCACGCAGAGTTTTTAATAAAAGAGAAAAGTTATGAGAGATATTTCTACATATATGTGTTTAAAACAACACTGAATTCCATGGTTTACATTGTAGTGATAAGCATAAATTTTCTTTTGAAACCAACAGCCATTTACATGCAAAACTCTACTTGCCACAGAGCAACATTTTACTGGTTTTCATAGGCAAATATATTTTTGCTACATAAATATGTTTAGCCTGAAAATCTGAATAGGTATCTAAGCCTTTATTTTTAAGTAAGATGAAAATGTGGATCCTTGTCAGCTATAGTTCATGCAAGAGGGCAAATAAAAACTAATTTACCTAAATTTTAATCTACTCTAACCCATTTCATACACAGCTTTTTCTTCTTGTAAGACCTCTCACTTTATAACTGTTTCAAACTAGTCAGACACCCGAGTTTTTAATTAACTCAGAACATGATATAACAAAGTACTTCAGAAGAAAATAGAGGTTATTTTATGAATTAATAAAGCTTAATTATCTATAAATTTGTGTTCTACATTACCACAGTCCCTTCCCTTACCCAGAGCAGCTCCTTCTCCAGAATCACAGAATCACTAGGTTGGAAGAGACCTTCAAGATCATCGAGTCCAACCCAGCCCTAACCCCTCAACTAAACCATGGCACCGAGTGCCACATCCAGGTTTTTTTTAAACACCTCCAGGGACAGTGACTCCACCACCTCCCTGGGCAGCCCATTCCAGTGCCCAATCACTCTTTCAGTGAAGAATTCTTTTGTAATTTCCAGCCCAAACTACCCTGGTGCAGCTTAAGACTGTGTCCTCTTGTTCTGTCAGTTGCTGCCTGGTGAAAGAGACCAACCCTACCTGGCTACAGCCACCTTTCAGGAAGTTGTAGAGAGTGATAAGGTCACCTCTGAGTCTCCTTTTCTCCAGGCTAAACAACCCCAGCTCCCTCAGCCATTCCTCACAGGGTTTGTGTTCCAAGCCCCTCACCAGCCTCGTTGCCTCCTCTGGACACACTCAAGCGTCTCAATGTCCTTCCTAAACTGAGGGGCCCAGAACTGGACACAGCACTCAAGGTGTAGCCTCACCAGTGCTGAGTACAGGGGAAGAATGACCTCCCTGCTTCTGCTGGTCACACTATTCCTGATCGAGGCCAGGATGCCCTTGGCCTTCTTGGCCACCAGGGCACACTGCTGGCTCATGTTCAGCTGCTGTCACCTGTACCCCCAGGTCCCTTTCTGCCTGAACACTGTCCAGCCACACCGTCCCCAGTCTATAACATTGCAGGGGGTTATTGTGGCCAAAGTGCAGGACTCGGCCCTTAGATTTGTTGAACTTCATCCTATTGGACTCTGCCCATGCATCCAACAGTTCCAGGTCTCTCTGCAAAGCCCTCCTACCTTCCAATAGATCAACACATGCTCTCAGCTTAGTGTCATCTGCAAATTTACTAATGACAGACTCAATAACCTCATCCATATCATCAATAAAAATATTGAACAGAAGAGGCCCCAGCACAGACCCCTGAGGAGCACCACTGGTGACTGGCTGCCAGCTGGATGCAGCACCATTCACCACAGCGGGCTGTGGGAGAGTGTCAAAGGCCTTGCTGAAGTCCAAATAGACAACATCCACAGCCTTTCCTGCATCCACCAAGTGGGTCACCTGGTCATAAAAGGAAATCAGGTTGGTGAAACATGACCTACCCCTCCTAAACCCATGCTTGCTGGGTCTGATACCCTGGCCATCCTGTAAGTGCTGCTTGATGACCCTCAATACAAACTGCTCCATTACCTTACCAGGTAGAGAGGTCAGGCTAATGGGCCTATAATTACCAGGATCCTCTTTCCTACATTTTTGTGAATAGGAGACACCTTGGTCAGCTTCCAGTCATCTGGAACCTCACCAGTGAGCCAGGACTGTTGGTAAATGATGGAGAGTGGCTTTGCAAGCTCATCTGCCAGCTCCCTCATCACCCTGGGATGGATCCCATCTGGGCCCATAGATTTATGAATATCCAAGTGGCTCAGCAGTTTTCTGACTACCTCCTCCTGGAAAACTGGGGGACCATTCTGCTCCCTGACACCATCTACCAACCCTGGAGGACAGTTGTCCTGAGGACAAGCTCTCTTCCCACTTAAGACTGAGGCAAAGGAGATATTAAGCACTTCCACCTTTTCCTCATCTACAGCTACTAAGTTCCCTCTCATATCCAATACAGAACAAAGGTTAGTCTTACCCTTCCTTTTGCCATTGATAGAATTTGCAAAAACTTTTTTTTTTTTTTTTTCAAATTTTTTTTTTTGCAAAAATCCTTTGCAAAAGTTGCCAAATTAAGTTCAAATTGAGCTTTGGCCTCCCTAATGTTTTTTTTTTTTCCTACATGCCCTAGCAACCCCCTTAAATATTTCCTGAGAAACCTGAACCTCCTTCCAAAGATGACACATCCTCTTTTTATTCCTAAGTTCCTTCAAAACCTCCTTGCCCATCCAGGCTGTACGTTTGCCTCACTGACTCATCTTTCAGCACACAGGGACAGTCTGTTCCTGTGCCTTCAAGATCTCTGTTTTGAGGCACGCCCACCTTTCCTGAACTCGTTTAAGGGCTGTTTCCCAAGGAACTCTCTGAAAAAGTCTCCCAAATAAGCCTTAGTCTGTCCTCCAGAAGTCCAATGTAAAAGTCTCACAGTGTTCCTCCTGATTTCACCAAATATCTAGAATTCTATAATTTCATGATCACTGTGCCCCAAGTGGCCTCCAACCACCACATCTCCCACCAACCCATCCCTTTGCAAACAGCAGGTCTAACATGGTCCCTCCCCTGATGGTCTCACTCACCAGCTGTGACAAGAAGTTGTCCTCCACACACTCTAAAAACTTCCTGGACTGCCTTTTTTCTGCTGTATTAAGTTCCCAGCAGATGTCTGGTAGGTTAAGGTCACCTACAAGAACAAGGGCTGGTGATCCTGAAACATTCTCTGGCTGCTTATAGAATAAGTTTTCCACCTCCTCTTCCTGGTTGGGTGGACTATGTCTCACGCTTGGCTTTCTGACTCCCTTCAGACTGTCCTCTCTCCACTAGCCATTGCTTCTCTGAGGAGGCAAGCAGTGCAAGTGGTGAAGCAAGGCAACTGCTGTGTGTTGGCTAATCAGCTGGGTGATTAAATTGGTGGCACTTTGGCACGGCATCAGGTTGACTGAAAATGATAGGTTATGTTCTTGCTGAGCACCTTCGCTTATCTAGACTTATGATATAACTACTGTAAAACATTCATCTATATAAGAATTCCCTGACTGCAGGCAACTAAATAGTCCAAAGGACTATTCTTACATTTGTCTGTCACATTGCAGTTTTGAGGTCATTCTGAAAGGTCCAAGAGTGGGGACAAAAGTCTGAAGATCAGTTTTGCTGCAATTTTATAAGTGTTTTTAAAAAATTTAGGTAAAATGAGACTAGATTATACCAAAAAGCCCCAAAATTACAAAATTCAGCTATGAAAGCAGAATGGTAAACTTTGTACCACTAATTTTCATTAAGTGTATGAATCATTGCATATGCATTAAAAACGTTTATTGGGGGGGAAGCTAATGTGTGGAGTCATCTGAAACATCCACATATTGTTTTCGTGTCTGATATATGCATAATCTGTATTAATTGGGATTGTAAAGAAACACCAAAAACCTAAACATGCTTAGTTTACACATACAGTAATTTATCTAGGTTTGCAGAATAAATGACTGAATAATTTCAATTAACAGCATTCATTCATGTTAATGGACATTAATTCAGATGTTGATTATGATATTTTAAATGCCAACATTATTAACCTTGTTAATTCTTTCATTGTCAAAGGAAAGTAAAAGCAAGTGTGTATCCTATTAAGAAGAATAGCAAAAGCTATTCTTGCTGATTGCTCTTTAGGGACAGCTTTTATAGCAGATGATAGGGCTGAAGAAGCAGGTACAACATTTTAATCACCCATCCTTAATTTTGAAAGAGTTTTAATATATTACTATTGGATTGAAAGTTAAAACAAATTTGTGCCCAGAGTTCTAATTAGAAATCTTACAAATTGACCTGTCTATTAAGGGGACTAGTAGACTCACACAAGGAAAATCCTGTTTGTCCCAAAGAGAACAATGTGCTTCCCACTGTAAGCAAAGATCAGGTTCATAACCACCTGAAGAACGAGAACATACTCAAATTTATGTGGAGATGCATCTCAGAGGCCTGATGAAATTGGTTGATGTAGATGCCAAGGACTCTCCATGATACTTGAAAAGTTATGCCAGTCAAGTGAAGTCCCAGGGGACTGGGAAAAGGGAAGGCTTTTACCCATCCTTAAAAAGGGTAGAAAGGAGGACCCTGGAAACAAGTGATCCATAAACATCACCTCTGTACCTGGGAAGATCATGGAACAGATCTTCCTGGAAGCTATGCTAGGACACATGGAGAACAGAGGGGATTCAGGACAGCCAGCATGGCTTCATCAAGGGCAGGTCTTGCCTGACTAGACCAGGGGCCATCTATAATGGAGCTGACTACCTCAGTGGACAAGGAAAGGCTTACAGATGTCATTTACCTGGACGTTTGTAAAGCCAACATAATCCTTTTCTCTAAATTGGCAAGAGATGGGTTTGATGGCTGGACTGTTGGTAGATAAGGAGTTCGTAGGACAGTCACATCCAGAAGGTAGTGGTCAATGGCTGAGTCCCAGCTGACATCAGTGACAACTGGTGTTCCACAGGGGCCCATATTGAGATCAGTGTTATTTAAAAGCCTAACCAATGACAAACCAGTGGCATCAGGTGCACCAGCAGCAAATTTGCAGATGACACCAAGCTGAGTGGTGCAATTGACACACTGAGGGACAAGATGGCACCCAGAGGGAGCTGACAAGCTCAAAAACTGAGAGCATGGGAATCTCATGAGCTTTAACACAAGACCAAGTGTGACATGCTTTACCTGGGTTGGGACAACATACCAGTATCAGCCCAGGCTGAGAGGTGAGCAGATGGAAACCAGCCCTACTGAGAAGGACTTGGGGATGCTGATGGGTGAGAAGCTGGGCATGACCTGGCAAAGTGCACTTGCAGCCCAGAAAGCCAAACATGTCCTGGGCTGCATCCAAAGCAGCGTGGGCAGCAGGATGAGGGAGAGGATTCTGCCCCTCTGCTCTGCTCTGCTCTGGTGAGACCCCACCTGCACGGCTGCATCCTGCTCTGGAGTCCTCACCACAGGAGAGACATCAACCTGTCAGAACAAGTCCAGACGAGGGACACCAACATAATAAGGGGGATGAAGCACCTTTCCTACTATGAAAGGCTGAAAGAATTGGGATTGTTCTGTCTGGAAAAGAGAAGACTTTGGGGTTATCTAATTGCAGCCGCACAATACCTGAAGGGAGCCAACAAAAAAGCTGGAAAGGGACTTCTAACAAGTGCATGTAGTGACAGGACAAGGTTTGAGAGTATAGCTGCAAAGATTGATCCACTGAAATAAGAGTGGAGAAAGCAGAACTGTCTCTTTCTTTGGATCTTGACCAGTGGACCTAGGCAAGACACAATGGAGGCAAAATAATACCAGAAAATGCTTGAAAGGCCATAAAAAATGGAATGTGATGAACCATAGCCTCTCCATGAACAGTACAGACACTGAACTGTGAGGCTCCCAATCAATCTCAAAATTCAAATCTGAAAGCCCTAAATCTCAAGTAAAACACTTCTCTGGATGATTGTCTGGGAGAAGCATGTCATGCTCTGGGTTAACAACAGCAGGAGATCAGCTAGAGTGGCAATGTTGCAGTGCTAGCCTTAATAAAGTGCTCTACAATTTTCTAAGACATTGGCACTTAATATACTGTTGAAGTTACAAGTAGAAGTTATTTTCAAGTTTTTGAAAGTAACTGAGCCTAGAAAGAGACATCTTTTGTTCTGTGAAGAATAAAAAACAACAATGCACAGTTTTACAAGGGAAAAATGACACTATTTTCTGTTCCTAATTTTCAGGGGAAAGAACTGTGTTTTTTAAAGTATTACAAAGTTGCTCACACTCCTAGAATACATATCTAACACCTCTAATCTCTGAACCAACTCATTATCCTTGAATTTCCCAATAGGAAGTAAAGAAAATAAATAACCTCTCAGAATATTCAAATCTACTATTATTAAACATAGATTTAAAAACAAAAAATCAGATGAAGAGAAACCCAAGTGATCACAAGTATACTGTCACAATGAATTATTTTTCATTAATTTATAGATATGGGGTTAATTTTGAGGTCAGATTTATTGTAGTTAGAGCTGTATATGTAAATGTTCTTAAAAGTTCTGCAAAAATAAATTAAGTAAATGTTTTTATCCATTATTGCCAGTGGCTTGACTTTGTCACTGTGCAGAAATTTTTGCCAATGAACAATGTTTGGTGTTGAGAAGAATCAGTATCTATCTATCTATCTAGATAGGTCTAACAACCTCTATATGTCACAGGAAAAAGTATTTTATGGATGAGTTCCAGAATTAATAAAAATATCATTATCTAAAATATATTTTGTAAACTTCTTATTCTGACTAGATCCAGGAAATATCTTGGAGTCCCACTAAACCATAAGTATTTCATTTTCCAGAAAAAATAACCACCCTCCCTGCCCAAAAAAATCCTAAACAGTGTGTAGATCAGATGTCAATTCTATGAATTTCAAAAGAAACAGGCATGGCAATTGAACTGCAATTAATATGTGGAACAGTAAAATAAACAGAATTACAGAAAGACAATCTTACCAGATTTCTCAAAGTCATAGAAGGAATCCTACATCCACATATAGTTTAGATTATCATTGAGGAAAATTATGCATAAAAAATGCACAGGACATATTTACAAGTTTGCTGTTTGTAATGCTCACTTCTCTTTATTGGTTTGCACTTGGACTAGGTCTGTCCAAAAAAACAAAACAACCCTGAGTGTACAGAAAAAAGAGATAACATCTGTTCATTCATCATTAGCTGTGGGTCATGACAGAGAACCAGAATATCAAACTGATGTCAAATCTTCTAAAAAAAAATCTGTATCTGAGTTATTCACAATACCTGAACTAACAGTTCATCACACTGTAAGAATCCTGCCTTGTTCCTCATCAAGTGATAAAAACTAGTAGGAAGATTTTAAAGCTATAGGTATCACTGCACAAACTTTTTGTTAAAATGGTACAATAATTAAGGCTTTTATTACTGTTATTGTTATTACTGTTACTTGTTATTACTGTTGAAAAGTCATTCAATTGCTACTAAATGCACAGTTAGTCAAGAATTTTTTTAGTCAAAGTATTTAAAAGTCACACATTTTGCAATGTGCTTCTGGTTATTTTAAAATCATCGTTTTGAGCAGTCCAATCAGAATCACGCTGAAGGTGATCCACACAGTTTAAAAATGAAGGAGCCATGCCAACAG
>VWYN01005607.1:2941-16106 GCA_013400075.1 Hippolais icterina
CCCAGCTCCCTCGGGCTGTACCAATGAAGCCGTAGCCTTTGTGCTTCCCTGTCGTGGGGTCCCTGGCCAAGGTGCAGGATTTGATCTTCCCAAAGGCTTCGAAGACGCTCTTGATGTCGTCGTCGGACAGGTCCTGGTGCACGGAGGCCACGTAGATGCGGTTGAAGGCCCGGGCCTCCTCTGCCAGCTGGTCAATGATGGGCTGCGCCTGCCCGATGTTGCTGGGCCTCCCCACCTGCAGGGACAGCGGTGGGAATGGAGCTGGGAAGGGCCTGGAGCACCAGGAGGGAGCTGGAAAGGGGCTCAGCCTGGAGAAAAGGAGGCTCAGGGGGGAGCTTGTGGCTCTGCACAACTCCCTGCCAGGAGGGTCGGGCTGTGCTCCCAAAGACCAAGGACAGCACAAGAGGAAACGGGCCAGGGGAGGTTCAGGCTGGACACCAGGAGGAATTCCTTCAAGGAAAGGGTGGTCAGGCATTGGCAGGGGCTGCCCAAGGAGGTGCTGGAGTCGCCATCCCTGGAGATGTCAAAGGAATGCCTGGACGTGGCACTCAGTGCCCTGGGCTGGGTGACAAGGTGGGAACGGGTCACAGACTGGACTGGATGAGCCAGGAAGGATTTTCCCATGTGAACAATTCCATTATTCTGTGATATGGACAGTCCATGGAGCAGGGCAGCACCTGGCCCCTCCCTGCCTGTGCAAACCACAGCACACCTCAGGGGGCCTCCAGCAGCAGCAGAGGGAACAGGTCCAGGAACAGGTCCAGGAACAGCCTGCAGGACCAGGATCCTGGGCTCTGCTCCCTCCTCCCTGTACCTCCCCCATTTACCTCCCCTGACCTGCCAAACACCAACTTCCAGGGACTGAGAAGGATTCTGCAGTCAAACCACAGCGTTCCTACCCCTTCCCTTCGGGGGCTCCTAAACCCCCTGGGCTATGGGGCTCTGCACACACTCAGGCCGTGTCAGATATACCATATAAGATAAAAAGAATCATCTTTGCTTTGCCTTCAAGAGAATTCCACGTGTGGGTGGGAAAACCTGAGCTGGGTTCCTGGAGCCCATCTCAGGTGGGACTCGCAGGCCAGGGGGGTCTCTCCTCAGAGAGGAGGGACCCAGAGCCACCCTGTGCTCCATGCTGGACACCAAGGTCCATCAGGGAACAGTCTGGAGGTCCCTTCCCCTGTCACAGAGCTGTGGGGAGCATTTCCAGGAATTAAACCGTTATTCCCAGGAAAAGAGAAGCAGGAATTTTCAGAGCAGGCATGTTACTCACCTTGATGTTCCTCCCCCCCAGCATGACAGAATTCATCTGCTCCAGGGCCAGCTGGGCGGCTTCGGGAACCTCGTACTCCACAAAGGCAAAGCCCTGGGATGGGAGGAGACACCCGTGTCACTCCAGCTGTGCCAGTCCAATGCAGCCCAGGTTTCTGATGGACCAGGTCCCTACAGGTGGAATCGATCCCCACCACTCTGATTCCTGCTCGTGGCCCAAGAGGATTCCTTAGAGAAGCATTTTATTATGGCAGAAAATGGCCTGCAGAGGTTGCAGCCCATTCTGGAGCCTCTCAGACTCTGAGGTCCTGCAGCAAAACCCCCACCTAACTAAGGGCTGCTGACTTGTCAGCACTTCCAGCAGAGCTTCAGGCTGGACATCAGGAGGAATTTCTTCATTGAAAGCGTGGTCAGGCATGGAAGGGGCTGCCCAGGGAGGTGCTGAGTCCCCATCCCTGGAGATGTCCAAGGAATGACTGAATGTGGCACTCAGTGCCAACCTCAAAGATTCTGACTCTGTGCATTTCACCCCACACAGCCCAGGCTCCCAGCACAGAATCCTGCCCTAGGCAGATCAGGGAGCTGCAAACATTCACCCCCAGTGCTAAAAGGAGCCTGTTCTTCCTAGGGAGAGAGGCCCTTTTCTCTCCTGGCTGTACCTGGAAGGCCTTGAAGAGAGAAGGATGTTCCTTGAGGGCTGGGAATCATGGAATCATGGGGAGGTTTGGGTTGTAGAGCCCATCCAGTTCCACACCTTCCCCTAGACCAGGCTGCTCCAACCCCCATCCAGCCTGACCCTGGACACCTCCAGGGATGGGGCAGCCACAGCCTCTCTGGGCAACCTGTGCCAGGGCCTCACCCCCCTCACAGGGAAGAATTCCTTCCCAGTGCCTCATCCAGAATTCTGCAAAGCAGGTTGTTTTGTGTTTGGGACACATGGCTGAAAGAAATGTCCTTGCAGAAGACCCCAAAATGCACCATCCCTGGGGCATCACCACCATTTCTCACTGCCCCAAATGAATCCCAGCCCTTCCCAGGACAGTTCACCTGCTCTTTACCACATCCAGGCAATCCCACGAGGGTTTGGGTGGGATAGGAGCTTAGAGCTCACCCAGCTCCACCCCGTGCCACAGGCAGGGAACCTTGGGAATCCCACCTTGTGCTTCATGGTGACGGAGTCCCAGGACATGTCGATGCTCTTGATGGGCCCGAAGGGGGCGAAGGCCTGGCGGATGGTGTCCTCCCCCAGCTCGTAGTAGATGGAGCCCACGTAGACCCGGCACATGATAGCGAGTGCCCGCTGCCTCTGAGCCGCCATCTGTAGCGAGACAAGGACTGGCCGGTCAGTGCCGGGCTGGCCGTGGCCACCGGGGCCTCCTCCCCTCCTGCTTCCCTCCCGGGAGCCAGCCCTGGCGGCAGCTCTGGCACAGCCTGGATCAGAAGGATTTCCCTGCTCGCTGCACAGGGCGCTGGAGCGGATCCGTCCGGCTCACTCCCGGATAAAGTCCGGCTCGTCCCGGGGCAGACACGCTCGGCCCCTCCGGCCGGGTCTCTCCCCCAGCCTGATCTCATCTCCAGCCACACCCGCAGGAGGAGGGAATCCCTTCACTCTAGGGCAGCTTCCCCCTCCAGGCAGCAAAGGGCTCAGCTCTGGGCACTGGGAGAACCCCTCCCGCTCCCCCCCAACGGCAGAGATCCATCGGCACTCCCGCCCCCGCCCCGTCCTCGTCCTCCCCGGCAGCAAGGGGGCTGGCACTGGGAACCTCCCCCCGCTCCCTCTGGCACCAGAGCCTCCCCCCACCCCCGGCAGTCCGAGATCCAGTACTGGGCACCACTTCCACAGCTCAACAGCAAAGCCAAACGCTCCCACGGCCCAGTGGGACTCCCGGGAAGCGCGTGGTGCCAGTACTCATCCCTGCCTGGCGGCGCTGGCTGCACTGCTGCAGCCCCAACGAGCGGGCGCTGCACACAGGGTTTCTGCTGCTGTGTCCTAAGTCTGCCTGGAAAGCTGCTCTCAAGACAAATCCAGCCATTCCTTACAGGAGGGATGCCAAAAGCAGAGCACAGTGTGTCCTTCGTGTCTGTCAGCCCCAGAGCAGCTCTAGAGCTGCTGAGGGACACGGCCCTGGAGATGTGGCCACACCACGGGGGCTCTGGAGGAGTCACTGCCTGCATGTGAGGGGACGGCTCTGGGGCAGGTGGGACACACCTGGGGCAGGAGGAGGCTGGTGCAGGGCACGTGCAGCAGCAGCAGTTGATGCCTCTGGCCCTGCCCAGCACCACAGCAGGGAGCTCTGAGCACCCCCTTCCCTCCCCAGCACCCCCAGGGCACAGAGGCTACAACCAGGGCCTTCAGGAGAGGATTTTTGGGGTGCCCTAATGAGCAGAGGAGCTCTGCCATGCCTGGGGACCCCCTGGGGCAGAGGGAAAGCACTCAGGGCCTTCTCAAGGCTGATTTCTGGGGTGCCCTAAGGAGCACAGGAGCTCTGCCTGGGGATGCTGCAGCCCAAGAGGAGGGAGAGCTCATCTGTGACAGGCACAGCAGCATGGACACGGCCTGTACCCGAGGGACTCCTGCTCCCTATTACTGCACCTGTCAAGGAGGAAACAACCTGGGAGGGTTTAACTCCTGCCATCCCATACAGGACACTGCAAACAGGGACAGCTCTCACCCCACTCTGTCCCTGAGGCGACATTAAACCCCAACTGCCGCTCCTGAGGTGACATCAAGCCCCAAATGCTGCTCCTGTGGTGACATCAAGCCCCAACTGCTGCTCCTGAGGTGACATCCAGCCCCAGCTGCTGCTCCTGAGGTGACATTAAAGCCCAACTGCTGCTCCTGAGGTGACATCCAGCTCGCCCCTTGCCTGGCTGAAGGATTTCCCAGCACGGCTGGGCCGTGGCTCTCTTTACTCTGCAGGCTGTGACCAGCAGGACTATGGCACGTGCACATGCAGGACAGCGGCTGGGTGGTCTCCCAGGTGCTCCAGCACATTCCCAGCTTTGGAGCAGGAAAGCCCCTCAGTCTGCATCCATTTAGGGGGTCAGAGCCACCACCAGTGTCACCCTGCGTGTCCCAGGGAGGCGCCTCTGCAGGAGGAAATTCCCACCTTGCCCTGGACTCTAAGGAGAGCTGGGGGAATGAGGAGGACTCAGGATTTTCAGAGTAATTCCTGGAAAGGGTGGTCAGGCACTGGAAGAGGCTGCCCAGGCAGGTGTGGAGTCCCCATCCCTGGAGGTGTCCAGGGAACACCTGGATGTGGCACTCAGTGCTCTGGGCAGGTGACAACGTGGGGATCAGGCACAGGTTGGACTCGATGACCTTGGAGGTCTTTTCCAGCCTCAATGGCCCTGGGATTGTGGACCTGCAGAAGGCAGAGCTGAGATGGGCCGTGCTGACTCCGGGTGTCTGTGGGTCACCAGCAGGAGCATCCAGGTGGGGGATGAGCCCTGGGCACCTGAGCTCAGTGTCAGGGCCTCCTGCCTGGACATCTCACTGCTCTCTGCAGCCCCCAGGCTGATTTCACTGTCCCCTGTGCCTCTTTCTCCTCCTCTAACATGGAAAAGCACCTGCAGCCTCAGCCAGGCAGCAGCTCCACACCTGGAGCTGTGCAGTGCTGCTCTAAAGGGATGTGGGGGGTTATTTTAAGGACAGGCCAAAACCCCACCCTGGGGTGCTCTTGTAATCAAAGCAGGTGATGCACAACCCTCACCAGGAGAATCAGACACGACACAATGACACCAGGGGATGGTGAAGGGACATGGGAACCCTGCACTGTGACACGTGGAGAGAGGACTGAGCCCATGGGAAGCTGTAACTCAGCCCTGAGACCCAGAGCTCAGGGAGTTCAGGCTGTGCTGCCTCCACAAAGGAACTGGGGAACAGCCCTTTGGCTGTTTGCACTCCGTGCATTCCGAATGGGCTCTGGGATGAAGCATCTGCCAAGAATGGGGTATCCTGACTGCTCTGAACTGCACCAGGCTCCTGCTCCTGGGCTGTGTCACCTGTGACTCCTGAGGGAGGAATGGCTGAGGAAAAGGGGTGACAGCCCGGTGCCCTGGTGTTCATAAGCCATTAAAACTTTCCTGTGCCACCATCTCAGCTGTGCCCAGCTGGGGAGAATGAGCCAAACACAATTTAAGCCAAACTGCTGGAGTTTCACTGTCAGGCAGCAGCTCCAGGGATGGGGGGAGCTGCTGGGCAGGAGGGCTCCGACACCATCTCTGCCAAATCCCCACCACTGCTGCTCTGTTCCACTCCAAAGTCACCCCTGCCCCAGCACACCCATGCTGGCTCCCCACTGACACACCACCCGCTGCCAAAGGAGGGACACTGGGCTTTTCCCTTCAGTGCCTTTTTGCTGGAGTTCAAACCTCCGCCAGCGTTTTACACCAGGCACAAATCTCACATGCCAGCAAGATGGAGAGGTGTTTACAAACGTGCAAACGAATTTACAAATGAACCTTTGGGTGCAGAGAGGAGTCACGGGACACTTTGTCCAGCACATCTAGGGAAAAGGAGAGCATGGATCATGCCAAGTCATTCAGCTCTTTGTGGCCTCTGATTAGAGCGGGCACAAAGGGTCACACAAATTCTCTGATCAGCCCTGCGGTTCTGTCCCTTCCACCCTGCTTTGGCTGCACTGGGAACGTGCCATACTGCCCTGGTCTGTACCATGCACAGTAAAGAGAGTCTGAGCCTGGGCTACACCATGTTCTGCCAACCTCCGGCACCCCGGCCCTCCCCAGCACCGGCCGGCTCTGGGTGCTGGGAGGTCGTTCCACAAGAAATCGCCCCTTGGTGAGTTACCTTGGCCGTTAGTTTTAGGTCGGGACCTCAGAACTGTAGCATCCCTAGAAATGCAGCTCCCACAATTTCACGGGCTGTGTTCAGAACTGGTGGAAATCTAAAGCTGTCTTTGCCCCCGAGTGGCAGTGTCCCCGCAGACTGCACAGCCTGGGGTCTTCTCGGGGCAGTGACACCTCGCTCTGCTCCTGGGCGTGTCCAGTACAGGTGGGGATGTGGGAGGGCTGCGCTGGGCGCGGACAAGAGCATTGGCACCACTACGAACGTCCCCACGCTAGGCCCTGACTAAGACAAGTGCCCCAGAAGAAGTGAATATGTCTATTGACCGATTGTAAAGGTGAGAGAGGATCTCCAAAGCCCATTGTCACTGCTGCCATCTGAAAGACAGTAAAGACAGAGTTCAGTCTGTTGGAGCTGAGCATACTACGGCTGTTTGTACAAACTCAAGCAGAGCGGCGGCACAGGGGCACCTGCGGAGAGGCCTCTCCTTCCTCGGCCCTCACTGCCTGCTCCCCAGGACTGTCCGGCGCCAGGACCCCGCCGAGTCCGGTCCCACCAGGCCAGGGTGGGGTTGTGCTGCTGCCGCTGCCTCGGGAAGCAGGGTGGGATCCCAGGGGGGACTCAAGGCAATAGTAATCTCTCTGCAACTGCTGTCGTTGATTCACCCCCAGCATTTAAAAGGAGCCCCTCCTTTAACTAGAGCAGACCCTCAGAACCAGGCACAGCCCCGAACGGCCTCAGCTGCCGGGCAGGGAGAGCACATCCACAGGGATTCCTCAGGCAAAGCCCTTGGTTTGAGCTTCCTGACTTTGAGCAAAGGCAGTGAGATGTTCCAGAAACCTCTGCAGGAGGGGAGGTCAAACCCCAGCTAAGGGTTCTCCCGGTATGGGCATTCCAGTACAAGCAGGAACAGCCGACAGAACTTCTCCAAAATTGAGAGCACTTGGGTGCAGGGGAGGGAAATGGGGCAGCACGGGGACACAGGGACCTTCTCTCAAGCAGAGGAGATAGCGACAGGACTCTGTTCCCAGGATCCCTTCTGCCTTCACCACCTTAAACATGGCTCAGAAGCAAAACCCACGGCAAAGTCTTTGGCTTCTCGGATCTCAAGAAGGGACGTCCAACAGGACAGGAATTTTTAACCATTTCCTCTTGGAACAAGAGAGATCTGCGGGCAATTTGTGAGGTCAGTCAGGGTGCCTGGGTGAGCTGCAGGCTCAGGGCTGTGCTCTGGTTCCGAGGGCCCTGAGAACTCCACCGTGTCGGGGGGAGCACGAGGCAGAGGGGGCGGCTTGGAGGGGGGGTCTCACCTGGAGGTTGGTGAGCTGCTGCTGCTGGTGGGCGATGGTTTGTTTCACCAGCACGCTCTTGATGCTCTGCTCCATGGCGTACTTCTTGGCCTGGAAGGAAAACAGGGGCTGTAGGGGCAGGACAACACGGCGGGGCAGGGAACGACGCCTGGCTCTGCACCACGGCTCCCAGAACCTTCCGTGCTCCATCCCTAAGCACCACGGCACTGCCCACAGCTCCCAGCACCTCCAGGCCCTGGGACACAGCAGGATGTCGTGAGGGGCAGTGCAGGGAAGCAACATGCACCGGGAGCTCGGCGTTCCCCTCTTCCGCCCTCGCACCCCCTTACCTGCAGGGCCCGGGGCAGGGCACGGCCTCCTTCAGTCCTCTCCTCTCAGAGAGCGTCTGCACAGACAGGTGCTACAGGAGGGAAGGGCCTCCACCTCCCCATGGCCACCCCTGGGCTGGGCTCTCCCCTCTCAGCACACCCAGCCTGCCCTGCATCTGCTCCCAAAACACGCCAGCTCTTCCCTGGCTCTGCTCCCTGAATGCCCCAGTTCACCTCTGGCTCTGCCCCCTAAATACCCCAGTTTACCTTGGGCTCTGCTCCCTAAATACCCCAGTTCACCTCCAGCTCTGACTCCAAAATGCCCCAGTTCACCTCTGGCTGTGCTCCCTAAATACCCCAGTTCACCTCTGGCTGTGGCCCCTAAATGCCCCAGATCACCTCTGGCTCTACCCCCTACATACCCCAGTTCACCTCTGGCTCTATCCCCTAAATGCCCCAGATCACCTCTGGCTCTGCTCCCTAATAAATGCCCCAGTTCACCTCTGGCTCTGCTCCCTAAATACCCCAGTTCACCTCTGGCTCTGCTCCCTAAATGCCCCAGATCACCTCTGGCTCTGCCTGCACACACCAGGCTCCTTTGGGGTTCCTCTCAGCCCTCTCCACATCTGGCAAGGCCAGATGTTCCAGGCTCTGTGCCAAGGCAAACCTCACCCCCACAGCTGGGCAGGTTCCCCGGGACACACACACAGCCACCCCTGGGCACCTGGGCTCCGTGGCTGTGTTTGGGAGCTGCCAGGCAGTGGCAGGATCTAACCCCGGGATTTGAGGCTTCAGAAACCTGGAAATGGACAAGGGGGATTGCATCCATCGGCTCTGGAGAAGCCAGAGGGAATGAGGGAATGAGGGAATGAGGCCAGGAGCCAAGCAGCACACGCAGAGGGACAGGTGTGACAGCACAGGCACGTCCTCACGGAGCCTCCCGAGGACAGGGCTCTCTATCCCTCTCATCCCGAGGACAGGGATACCCTGGGATGTGTTCTGGTGTGGACACTGACAGATCCCCATTTCAGTCCTCCTGGAGCAGCAGTTGCCCCTCAGTGACTTTGTGGCACCCACACCCTAGCTCAGAATTCCCATCTGACTTCGGATGCCACTTTCCTGAACTGATTTACTTTTTAAATCAAACCCACTCTCACCCACCCCAACGCAAACTCATGCTCCCAAAAGTGTCCACGAACTCTAAACCAAACCACGTAATTCCTGGGCCCAAATGTGACTGTGGGAGCCTCCAGCACGGCCATGATCCCAGAGATTTGGTGGCGAGCTCCCTTTGGCCCCACCAGTGACAGAGGCCCGTTAAAAACACAAACATCACTCCCCAAACAGCAAATTCCCAGTTTTACTCACCTTCTGGAGAGCTTCCTGCTGCTCTGGGGTGAGAGGGGGCAGCCCCAGCTTTGCTGCCGTGCTTTGCCCATTTTCCATCTTAATGGACTCTGTACCCTAAGGAAACAGAAAATGCTCAGGGAAAAGTCTCACAGGAGTGTCCTGTCTCTTCCTTCCCACAAAACCAAAGCACTTCATATCAGAACATGACACTGGCTAAAAACCCTTCCCAAACCGAGCTGTTTGTCAGGAAAACCAGTCCATATTCCTGCCATTCCCTGCAGGAAGTGCCATCCCAGCAACTGGACAAACCCAGGGATGTGCTGGACACTTACACAGTTCTCCAACCACGTTTTCTGTGAACAGACCATCAGATAATCCCCAATTCCTGCTCACATCATCTCCATCCCCTCAACAGATCCACTGTCTAATGTTCCCATCAATGCTCTCCCACTTCCCCCTCCAGGCTCTGTTGACCCAGCCTTCTCAAGTTCTCATTTTAAACCTTCTCTGAAACTTTCCCAAATCACAGAATCGTGGAATGCTTCGGAGGGACCTTAAAGCTCACCCAGTCCCACCCCTGCCATGGGCAGGGACACCTTCCACTATCCCAGGCTGCTCCAAGCCCTGTCCAGCCTGGCCTTGGGCACTTCCAGGGACGGAGCAGCCACAGCTTCTCTGGACACCCTGTGCCAGGGCCTCCCCACCCTCACAGGGAAGGATTTCTTCCCAAAATCCCATCTAACCCTGCCCTTTGGCAGTGGGAAGCCATTCTCCCTTGTCTGAAGTTCCACTCCAGCTCTCTGGAACAAAGATTCCAGCACAGCAATCCCACTGCAGGGACTGGGACTCTAGGACGGCGATCCCACTGCTGGGACTGGGATTCCAGTACAGTGATCCCACTGCTGGGACTGGGATTCCAGTACAGTGATCCCACTGCAGGGATTGGGATTCCAGTACAGCGATCCCACTGCTCACACCACGGATCCCATAGCCCACCCAGTTCAACTTCCCACCATGATGGCACTCATCCCACCCCACGGGCAGGGACCCCTGCCCCTGTCCCAGGCTGCTCCAAGCTCCGTTCCACCCGGCCCTGAACGCTCCCAGGGATGGGGCAGGGGTGGAACGGGATGAGATTTGAGGCTGCTCCCATTCCAAAGCAGATTTGATTCCACGATTCCATGACTGACCCTCTGAGGCCCCCAAATGACTCTTGCCAAACTGCACAGCTCAGCCAAGGGAACGGGACTGTGGCTGACACAACAGAACTGTGGCTGACACAACTGTCACCGAGGTCCCCAAGGCAGAGCACACATTCCCGCAGGGCAGGACCACCCACCCAACCCAGCTGGGATTCAGGAATGCAGAAGGAAGTCAGGCCCTGGCAGAGGAGCTGATGGGAGGGCATGAGGGCTGACAGTGACAGGGAACGCTCCAAATTGCCCCCACAGAGGTTTTACTCTCCCAAATGGCACTGGTGAGGGGCCAGGAACACTGTGCCCGTTCCCAGGGGTGCAGAGAGCCTAAAGACTGCCAGGAGTCAGGAGAGAGCAAAGGAAAAACCCCCAAGGGATGTGGGAAGGTCCCAGCCCAAGAAAGGAGGGGAACACTGAACTGGGAGCACGATCACAGCGCTGACACGGTGCCACCCAACGTCCCAGACTCCGAGATTCCTTTAGCAGGGGACCCACACCTGGATCAGCTTCAACAGGTGATCCCACGGCCAACACTGACAGCAAGGCACCGCCCAGGAACGGGGAGATCCCCTGAGAATTCCAGGCACATCCAGCCCCTCAGACCAAGGCTGAGCTGCTCTGGAATCAGAGCTATTCCTCAGAGAAATCCCGAATTTTCCATGAAAACGATGAGGAAACAGCAAACAAACCCAACAATAAATTCCTTCTGTGCCACAGTGCCTGCAGATCCAGCCCAGCATTCCAGGGGATCTGGGGGTTCACGAGGGGAGCCCCCGCAGGTATTCTCTGAGCCCCGGCACCTGCGGGGGGCTCCTTTTCCATTTCACACAATTCCCAGCGAGCCAAGGACCAGCCCGGCAGCCCCGCGGCAGCACTTCCATCGCCCTGCTCACCGTTCCGTCCCAGGAAAACCAACAGCCTGGAAATTCCTGTTCCCTCACACCCGCAGCCCATCCAGGAAAGCTCTAAAAATGTCCCAGAGCCCACAAAAGAACTCCCATAAAACGAGATTCAGGCGGGTTTAAGAACGAGAACTCAAAAGCAGCATTTAAACAACTGGATTTGGGAAAGCTTGCCCAAATTTTAAACACGCGGATTTGGAACAGGAACCCAAAAAGAGGCGTTTAAACCAACGGATTTGGGAACAGCAGCCCAAAAGCCGCGACCCGTGCGGTCCCCGGCAGCGGGATGCAGGGCCTAGGAGAGCCACTGCCGCTCCCGGCCGGGCGGGCGCTGAGGAGAACCGGCGAGGCCGGAGCTCAGGACAGGGCCGGGGAACACCGACACTTTCCCCGCAGGGAGAAGGCCGGGACGGGAGCTCAGAAGAGGAGAACCTTGGCGCCGTCCCCTCAAAGCCGCCACCCCACCCCGCGAGCCCGGGCGGACCCCCTTGGCGGCCGCCCCTCGAGGAGCCGGCCCGGCCCGGCCCCGCCGCCCCACCGTTCTCTCACCAGCGCCATCGTCGTTGTCGCCGCCATCTTGTCCTTCCCGTCTACGGCACGCGGCTCTCGCGAGAGCTCCGCGGCGCGCGCGGGAAACGGCGGGAGGGCGGTACTCTCGAGAAAAAGTATCGCGAGAGCTCCGGGGGTGTCATGTGACCCGAGGCGTGTCATGTGACGGCTGTCAAGATGGCGGCGTCCAGTCCAGAGAGGCGCGGCACGGTGTGCCGTGATCCCGGGGGGAGCAGGGCTCCAGCTCGGCTGCTGCGGCACTCAGCGCCCTGAGTTAGTTCTGGGCCGGCAGCGCCCGGTGCCTCGGGAAGGTCCAGAGCCGCCGGTACCACGGGCATGGCTGTAACTGGCCAGGCCCCGGATAAAACGGGCCCAAACCAGCTAAAATGCCGGCTAAACCCGGGTAAACCCAGCTAAAACGGAACAAACCCTGCTAAATCCGACTGGTAGCGAGTGATCTTTGGTGGCAGCCACGGGGAAGAGCCGCAGATCCCCCGCCGGTACCGGCCGTGGGCACCGGGAGGTGCTGGGTATGTCACGGGAGGGCGGAGCGGGAGCGGCAGAGAAATGTCCCTGTCCCCATCCCGCTGCCTCTGTGAAATGTCCCTGTCCCCATCCCTCTGTCTCTGTGAAATGTCCCTGTCCCCATCCCGCTGCCTCTGTCCCTTCTCTTGGCTCTGGAGCGGCAGTGAAATATCCCTGTCCCCGTCCCGCTGTCTCTCCTGGCTCTCCAGAGCTTCTCCTGGCTCTGCCCGAGGGGCCCTGGTGTCCAAATCTGAGTGCAGAGCTAAGGCCACAGGGAATGGAGCCGGGCTGGGAGAGCTGGGAATGTTCATCGGGAAAGGAGAACATTCCAGAATGGGCTCCAGGAGAGCTGGGAATGTTCATTGGGAAAGGAGAACATTCCAGAGAAAGCTCAGATCCCCTGGGAATGTTCATCGGGAAAGGAGAACATTGCAGAGACGGCTCAGATCCCCCCAGTGCCTGAACAGGCTCCAGGAGAGCTGGGAATGTTCATCTGGGAAGGAGAACATTCCAGAATGGGCTCCAGAAGATCTGGGGATGTTCATTGGGAAAGGAGAACATTCCAGAACAGGCTCCAGGAGAGCTGGGAATGTTCATCTGGGAAGGAGAACATTCCAGAACGAGCTCCAGGAGAGCTGGAGAGGGACTCCAGAAAACGGCCTGGGGGACAGGACGAGCGGGAATGGCTCCTCACTGCCCTCTGGCAGGGATTAATGGAAAATAAATCCTTCCCTGTGAGGGGGGCGAGGCCCTGGCACAGGGGAGCAGCTGTGGCCGCCCCTGGATCCCTGGCAGTGCCAAGGCCAGGCTGGGCAGGGCTTGGAGCAG
The DNA here is from genome assembly GCA_013400075.1 of Hippolais icterina. Taxonomy (NCBI): domain Eukaryota; kingdom Metazoa; phylum Chordata; class Aves; order Passeriformes; family Sylviidae; genus Hippolais; species Hippolais icterina. Next base: position 15,989 of record VWYN01005607.1, read on the forward strand.
CCTGGGGTAGCAGCAGCTGTCCCTGCCCGTGGCACTGGGGGGGCCTGAAGGTCCCTTCCCCACCCCAGCCCTCCCGGGGTTCTGTGTCTGTGCCAGGGGATGGCGGTGCAGCCCTGGG
>VWYN01005613.1:0-11070 GCA_013400075.1 Hippolais icterina
GCTCTGGAATGATCTCTGAGCTCCGGATTGATCCCCAAGTTCTGGAATGATCTCTGAGCTCTGGATTGATCCCCGAGCTCTGGAATGATCTCTGAGCTCTGGATCGATCCCCAAGCTCCAGATTGATCCCCAAGCTCTCCCCCAGCCCGGCTGCGCCTCGGTGTCACGTTTGCTGGGATTTATTCCATGTAAAGGTGGAAGAAATGAGAAAGGGCTGGAAATATGTGGGATGTGCAAGGCAGCGTGGATTAGTGGGCAGAGCAGGGAGCAGCAATTACCAGGCAGGTTCCCTGCTCCTGCCTGGCTGGGAGCAGCAGGGCCAGTGAATCATGGGCTGCTGGAGCCAATTCTCCCTGACTCCCCATGACTTCATCACTCGCTGCTGTTTGAAAACCTGCTCTGGAGCCTGTCTAAAGGAGTGCCCCGGGGTTGGTTTAACTGTTTCTGTTCTATTTAGTTTGAAGTGGGCCCAGTTTCTTTCACTTTTTCGTCCTGGGGAGATTTTCCAACGCCAGCCGTGTGCAGGGATACGGCAGAGTGGAAATGTTTCGGTGCCAGGAATGAAACACCCAAACTTTGTGGTGCAGTGACAAAAAAAGTGAAGTTCCAAACAACAACAGCAGTATCCTGAGGTATTCATTAAAAAGAGCCAGGATTTAGAGGGGTCACAAGCATGAAAAAATAAGAGGGCGCAAAAGATGAAAAATAAGTTAAAAATTAAGAGAAAGCAAAAAGGCTGCACGGTGATTTCAGAGGGGGGAAGAAAACTTTCATTTTGCTGGAAAATTTACCAGCTCCCCAGTGCATGCCTCAGTTTCCCTAATTGCTACGTGGGGTTACCAGCCCAGACCTATTTTGCAAAGGTGTTGTCAGGTTTAATTTGCGAACCTTTGAAAAGCTCTGCCGAGTCCTGGAGATGAAAGGCCCTGCAGATGCCACCCGTGGGTGTGTGCTCTGAGTCACAGGCACAGCCGGGGACCTGGGAGCTGGGACAGCACCTGCCAGGGGACACTCGTCCTGCGCAGGGACCGGAGCAAAAATCCCAGGGGATGCTCCTACAAAAATGAACTCATGCTGGAGGCAGCAGGAGCCACCTCTGGGAGGGGCAGAGATAAGGAGATGTCCAGGCTGGGCCGTGTTTTGGTTCCTAAATTGCCTGGAAAATGTGTGTGTGCACAAATTGGCACCTGGAACATGAGGTGTCCGACACAAGGAGGACGTGGAAGTGTTGGAGCAGCTCCAGAGGAGGCCACGAGGGGCTGGAGACAGCTGAGAGCTGGGAATGTTCAGGCTGGAGGAGAGGAGGTTGTGTGGAGAGCTCACAGCTCCTCCCAGGATCTGAGGGGGCTACAGGGAAGCTGGGGAGGGATTCTGGATCGGGAACTGGAGAAGGGGGAATGGGTTCAAACTGCGAGAGGGGAAATTTGGGTTGGATATCAGGAATTGCACCCTGGCACAGAGCAGCTGTGGCTGCCCCTGGATCCCTGGAGTGTCCAAGGCCAGGCTGGAGCACCCTGGGATGGTGGCAGGTGTCCCTGCCCATGGCACTGGATGGGCTTTAAGGCCCCTTCCAACCCATCCCGTGACTCTGGGATTTACTCTGCATTTGCATCAGTAAAACCAAGATCTAAAACCTCTCCCCTTCACCTTTTATCTGCCTCACCCACACCAAAATCTTATCAAAGCATCAGGAAAACAAACCAAGGCCACCTTTGTCCAAGCCAGACCTCTTCCTCGGGATGTTTTCTGTTCCTCAAGGATTAACCTTGGCTGGAACAGCTCTGCTGAGTCTCCTCAGTACACGTGAGAACAGGAGCCTCCACCCTGCAGGATTTTTAATTACTTGGAGACTTACAGGATTGTTGATGTTCTAAAGAACAGCTCAGCCCAGCAAGCCAGGGGGAGAGAAATGCATTGATGTCAGTCAAATTTTTCCTTTATGAAATCGGGTTTTAAAAAAACGGCATTGCCCTTTCCTGCGCCGGGGAATGAATCCTCTGACTCATGGAAGGCTGTGGGCCTATTAATAAAAAATTATTAATGAAAGAAATGCCCTTTCCCAACAACTACCAACCGAAAAAACGCAGAATGCCGAGGCATTTTTCATAAAGAGAGAGTCATGAAGACAGGCAGGCAGCGAGAGGGGTTGGATCTATGAGCCAGGGGCCCAGAAAAATAATCTCACTTTTATTTTCTCTCCTTTTGCGCAGACAAGACCTTTAAAAACTCCATTTGTAAGACAGGTTCTTTCCTTCTCCTATCAGATCCAGAATTTATGCTGTTCCTGCTTTGCCTCTGTTTCCTCCACACGTCAAAAAAAGCTGGAAAATGCAAAGCTGGATTTTTTACTCAATTCCCTTCCAACAGGGGGTTCCTGGTGGATGTTTAAGAAGATTTTTTACAGGTAAAAACCACCTTCAGCAGCACCACCAGGGCGTTCTGAGAAAACTCAATTAAGCACAAATCTCTGGCGTGGTTAATTTGCACTCTGGGCATTCATCTCAGAGAAATCTCACTGAAATTCTCAGTATAATCTGAAGGGCTGAGAAAGGAAGATCAACCTCATCCTTTAGAAGTCACTGGAATCCACCAGTGCTCATAAAGAGATTTTTTTTTTCTCCTGAAATCCTCTGTGATTCCTACAAGTGAAGATTTCAGGAGACAGATGGCTTTTAAAACTTTTTCACTCCTCTTCTCTGGCAAGAGATATTTTGACCGTCTAAGGTGCAGAATGGTTCCTCTCCCAGGTGTGTTCCAGTTTGAGGACATTTATGGGAAGAGCTCCAGAGGATACACCTGAAGCTTTATCTCAGAGCACACAATGGGGATTTTATTTCACCGCTCATCTTTTGCAGATTGCGTGGCCTGTGGGAAGAGCAGGGCCAGCCAATTTTTACCTGTTCTCATCCGTGGCTGGGTTATTTCCAGGTCTGGATGGACAGACCTTGCACAAACCCAAAATAAAATCAAAATAAAGATAATAGGGCTGTTTAAACCCAGTATTAACCATTAATTTCTCCTCCCTCCTGAACGCAGCAAGCCCTGGGGGGAGCCTGCTTGAAGAATGCTTTATTCTAGGCGTTCATTTTAATTACAACCCTAATTATTTTGGTGCATGGCTATGACCCAGTTAACAAACCCACCTTGGGCATCTCGTGGTCTCCCCGACCCTGCCCATCTCTGCAAGGAGGGAACCTCAGCTGCTGGCCAAATTATTTTTGAAACAAGCGGTGGAACTGGTTGCTACATCTTAATGAAAATGTGTTGGGGTTTGGTTTTTTTTTTTTAATTTTTTTTTTTTTTAAGCAGACATTTCTATGTATATAAACAGCCCTTCCTCCCCAACCTGGTTAGACAAGAATGTTCCTGGGTGTGGACTGCCTTGTATAATTAACTGCACAGCTGGAGCTTCTGATCCCTCAACGTCTCTGCTCCTTCCTTTCCTCCTTTCTTTTCCCCCTCGCATCCACCTCGGCGCGATCCGGGCGCGCTGCTCCTCCTCGCAGGAGCTCGGGGGCGCGTCACCGGCGCAGGAAAGGTTCCCTGCAGCCCGAATTCCTGAGCCATTCCTCGCTGAGACGAGGGCCGGGCACAGCCTGCCTGCCTTGGAGGGGGCTGAGAGACAGGAGCTGGAGCACAGGCGCCACTGACCGCGTTCAGGCCATGGAGACGGGCAGCGCAGCCAGGACAAACGGCACCGCCAGCAAACCCGAGGACGTGAAGAGCCCGACTGCCCCAAAAAAAGAAGAGGAGGCCAAGAAGGCCACGAGCCCTGGTGGAGGCGAGAAAGAAGCTATAAAAGGCACGGGCGGTGCTGCCTTGGAGACAGGGCAAATCAAGAGCTCCCTCTTCTCTGGGAGTGACTGGAAGAGGCCCATCATTCAGTTTGTGGAGTCATCCGACGAGAAGAGGTCAACCTACTTCAGCATGGACTCGGCAGACTCCAAGAAGATGCAGTTCGCCAGCGGCCAGATCGGAGACATGAGGAGACCGGCCTTGAACTTCCCGGAGAAAGGCGACCTCAGGAAGTCCCTCTTCTCCTTGGATTCCAAAAAGAGCTTCCTGCCCGCCGACGGGGAAGGGAGGAAGTCCTTGTTCTCCGCGGGGCAGATGGGGGAGCTGAAGAAATCCTCCCTGCCTCTGGTGGAGACGGGGGACCTGAGGAGACCCTTCAACAAGGCCGACAGAGGCGCGGGCTCGCGGCCCCGCGTGAAGCTGGAGGACGTTCTCTGCGACTCCTGCATCGACAACAAGCAGAAGGCTGTCAAGTCCTGCCTGGTGTGCCAGGCTTCCTTCTGCGAGCTGCACCTCAAGCCCCACCTGGAGGGAGCGGCGTTCCGGGACCACCAGCTGCTGGACCCCATCAGGGACTTCGAGGCCAGGAAATGCCCCGTGCACGGCAAGACCATGGAGCTGTTCTGCCAGACGGACCAGATGTGCATCTGCTACCTCTGCATGTTCCAGGAGCACAAGAACCACAGCACGGTGACGGTGGAGATCGAGAAGGCGGGCAAAGAGGTAACCGTGTTCTCCTTTTTGTTCCTCCTTTTTTATTCCTCCTTTTATTTTTTTTTTTATTAATTCCTCCTGTTCCCAGCAGCCTGCAGATCCCAGTGTCACGCCGCAGCCTCTGCTCCCCAGCCTGCATCCTGGGATGGAATCCCGGGTGGAATCCCGGGATGCATTGGTGCTGCATGGGAAGTGTTTAGTGGGCACCGTTTCCATGGGATTGTCGCTCTCCTGATCCTGCCTGGAGCAGCACAGCGCTGCATTTGTGCTGCAGGCTGGATTTAGGCATGGAGAACCTGGTTGCCCACACACCTGACTTCTAGCAGAGGCTGAATCAAAGCCCTGAATTTATTTTTAAAGGGTTTTTTTAAGTCCTAAATTTAGGTTTTTAAAAGTATTTTTTGAGTTTTGACAGCGTTTGTGTGGTGTCACTCACAGAAAGGTGAGCACTGCTCAGGGTCAGCACCTCCAAAATACAAATTGTCAAATCAGTGGCTGCCAGCATTACTCATGGGTACTAATAACCATTGCAAATTGCTATCTCAGCTCCTTACAGTGAGATTAGATTTGTTTTTCTTTGTTTTTTTTTTTCTGTTGAGCCACACCTATGGAAAGAATCTTTTGAAGTTTAGATGGAAAAAAAAAATACAAAACCTGATCATTTCCCCTGAAGTGTTACTACAACAGATTCAGAGGATGGACATCCAGGGAGATTTCACTAATGAAATGTCTTTGTTTGCTCAAAGCCTCCTGTTGTTTGCTTTCTGGGTGGATGAGGTGGATTTCACTTGTTCTAGCATAAAATCAGGGTCTCACCACGCTTGTTGCTGCACATCCCCATGGTAAAAGCAGGAGCCGGCCTAGGGACTTTCTAAGCAGACAGGGACAGGAGAGATGCCAAAAAGGAGCCCTGAAAAATAATAATGGTATAAAACAACGTGCCTGGAGTCACACAGTCAGAACCTGGAAGGGCACTGAGATCTCCTAAACCCCAAACCAGCGCTGTGATGTGGTGACCAGGCAAACACAGGTACCTGCTGTGAGAAATCCTTGAGTTCCCTTAATGGGAAGAACAATTTTCCTCTTTCTAAGGGGCTGGGAAGATTTATCTCATCAGGCTGAAAGAGCATCTTGTGCAGAGCTTATCTCTGGCTTCTCTGGTCTTTCCTGGCCGTGTCATCTCCAGCTTGCAGCCTTGCTGAAACCAGACAAAGATTTCCCTGTCTCAGACAGCCTTTCCCAAATTCCTGCAGGGCTCGCCAGCCTGCTGTTTGTTCCATAATTGCCTGTCCTCGTGGTTTTGATGTCAGCCCTGAATGTTGCCGAGCTCCAACACAAAGCTGGGGCTGGTGTCTGTCCAATTCCTGCCTGGAACGAGGTGAACAGCTGCTTCCTGAGGAAGCAGAGCTGCTCAGATCCCTCCTCCTGGGGCTGGAGACACCTCCAGCACCTGGATTGTAGAGACACAACCATGGCTGAGCAGAAAACTGGGATTTAAATGCTCTTTGAGTCCTCTCTCAGAGTCCTTGTGCCACCTTTAGCTGCTGCTCAGCCTGAAGGATTTAGGATTTATCAACATGAATCATGCACATGTGCGAGTTTCTCCCCACGACGAGTTTGATCGTGTTGGAACTCGAGCGAGCATTCACTCAGACAAAAACAATTAGCACGAAAGCTGTTGCCTACAAATGTTTGTCCCCACCCCTGATTTATTCACCAGAGGTGGAGCCTCAGCAGCAGCCGCAAAGAGCAATGAATATTTCCAAGCCCCTGGTGTGCAACACCTCCTCTTATCACATCAGCCCGGCTGGAATGTGACCACAAATTGGGAGAGTGGCTGGGGCTGCTGCCCTTTTGGAAGGGATAAACAACAACCTCACACCAGCTCACCCCTAACCCCTGCCCTGTTTCCCCAGTGGGCAACCCCAGCAGCTCCAGAGTGGTTTTAGAACCTCCAAACCCATTCTGCCACTCCTGGTGAGCAGGATGAAGCTGTGACCTGACAGAGCCTTTCACACAGTGCTGGATGTCCTGGATTTATCTGCCAGGATTTCCTCGTCCCTGGCTGTTGTGGGACTCCAGATCTGGAGTTTGTTTTGCTGCTCTGCCAACCTGGGAGCTCAGCGATTTGGCGACATCAAAAATGTCACGGGATCAGCTCGGTTTAGGTTCATCTGCCTTAAAGTTCTGCAGAATTAATGCAGATTTCAGCCTGTCTTTGCTGCAGGCCTGCAGGGAGGAGAGGAGCTGTGGAATTAGGAAACCCTGCTGGTCTCCCGGAGCAGACAGAGGAGAAGAATGCAAACCAGGCAGAACAGACACCTGTAGTTAGGGCAGTGCAAACCTGATATCTCTGTCTCACACAGAGAACTCGGCAGCATCTTCCACTTCCCAGGAGCCTGGGGTGAGAGTCACTCCCCCCTGTTCCTGCTGAGCAGCCATGAGAGGCACAGGGACTCAGACATTTGTCCTGACTTCCCACCCAGCGCTATTTGCCTATTTTACCCAGCAAACCTTTAATGCTCTCCCCACATCCACTTTGCATTCGTTTCCTGCTGCAGATTTAAAGGAAAAAAGAGCAGCTTGCAGCAGAACCAAGGCAAAAATCAGGCAGGAGAAGGTCTGTGAGGCTGGGTGATAACCACTCACACTTGGAAAGTGAGAATGCTCCACAGCAGCTTGGAAAATCCAGTAAAACCCTGGATTTATCAGCAGAACCAGAGCCCCCCTTGGAGGCAGCATCCTTCATTGTGAACGGGGATCCTTCATCCCAAACCTGCTCTGCAGGGCTGCTCTCCCAACCTCAGCTGTGCCTGCCAGCCCCAGAGCTGTGAATAACCTGGCATCACCTTCCTGCACCAGCCTCGGTGCTCAGCAAACCAGGCCAGCTCTGCTGAAAAACACTTTGGTTTGCGTTTTTGGGGGTTTTTTCCTGTAATTCTTTATTTTTTAAAGCAAATTTCACCGTGGGTACAGCTGAAAAACACTTTGGTTTAGATTTTTTCTGTAATTCTTTATCTTTTAAAGAAAATTTCACTGCACGTACAGCTGAAAAACACTTTGGTTTGTTTTTTGGGGTTTTTTTTCTGTAATTCTTTATCTTTTAAAGAGAAGTTCACTGTGGGTACAGCTGAAAAACACTTTGGTTTAGATTTTTTCTGTCATTCTTTATCTTTTAAAGCAAAATTCACNGGTTTGTTTTTTTGGGTTTTTTTTTTGTTTTTTTTTTTTGTTTGTTTTTCTGTAGTTCTTTATCTTTTAAAGCAAAGTTCACTGTGGGTAGAACGAGCTGCTGTGCAGGAAGGGGAGCTGGGTGTTCCTCCTTCCCACAGAGCAGCTTTGAAAAGGGAGGGATTTCACAAAGGCTGAGGCAGGCTTTGAAGGAAACCATCCTCAGGGATGGATCCAGAGGGATTCCCATCCCTGCATCACTTCCACAAAATTAAACCCTGCAAGGGTTTGGGGGCTGTTCTCACTGCTGCAGCGTGGCCGGGAGATTTTATCTCCACCAGCTGCGGTTGCTCTTTGGACACTGCTCAAAACAGATCAGATGCTCTTTCCCCAGAGCTTCCTGCAGGAAGGGCTGGAAATTGGAGTAAATTTATTTATTTGTGCGAATTCTGCATTAATTCTCAACATTGAAGGCAGAATCCAGGGAAAATCCACTTGTTTGCAAGTGAGGAATTCTCTTCCACGCCATGCAGAGAGACTCAGTTTGTCCAGGGAATTTTCACCCATTTCACCCAGACTCTCCAGAGGCATTTCTAGGGTGCTGGCAGAGGTTTTACCCCTCTGACACCCTTAGCAGCAACCGAGATGTGAAAATGCAATTGTGCACCCAGCAGAAATCACCAACACCTCCCTGACTTTTCAGCTGCGGACAAGGAGCTTGTCCAGCTCTGTGATTTCCCTGGGTGCTGCTGGCAGGTTAATTAGCATAATTAGCAGAGGACTGGGGACACAGGGCTGTTCCCAGAGCGTTCAGGGCATGATGCTGCTTGCACAAAGCGCGTTTGCATCATGGTGCAGGGCTCTTAATCTCCCATCTGCAGGTCCTGCAGAGCACCAGGGCTGGGCTCGGCTGTGCCTGCGTGGATGTACACGCTGAACTTTCACTGGAGCCTCCTCGCTGCCCCAATTTACTGAGGCTCTGATAGGGGATCCTTGAAGGTTCTCAGTGAATTGAATTTCTCAGCCTGCTGGGCTCAAAAATTGTCAAAACCTGGATTTTTTTCCCCACGCTGTTCCTGTTATTTCTGCTCTGGAGGGGCCCCCACGATGGGGGTGTTGCTTTATTATCTCTCATTAAAAATTTCTGTACCCCAAATCTTCCACTGGATTTGTTCTGGATGGTCCATCAAGGATTTTTTTTGACCCCTGGAAAATGTGAGAAATATGAAGAGAGAGAAGAGTTTGCTCAGGCACTGCCTGTCCCTGATACCTGTGGCTCCATACTGTGACTATGATACACATGGGCAGCCAAAGTCACCTTCCAGATTAAAAAAAAAGGTCTTAAAACCATCAGGAAATCACCTCCTGAACCCTTGAGGTTGTGCCCCACCTCCAGAGAACCATTTCTGAACCCTTCTGGCCTTGCCATCAGTTTTTTCACTATTCCAGAGTCTCCCTGCACCTCTCTTTACCTTTTTTCCTGTGTTTAGGGTGATTTTTTGTGGTGTTTATTCAACAGTTTGCAGCGCCCCACAATCCCACCTCCCTTCACCTCCCCTGCCCTTGCTGGAGCCTGTGCCGGTGTTTCCCCTTTGCTGAGTGTGGGATTTGCATCCTGGCTTTTGGGACCATCTCTGTAATTTCCATTTGCAAGTCACAAATCTGGCTCCGAATTGTTGCGTGCCTCTGCTCTCAATTGGTTCTTACATCCCACGCCACCTTTCTGGAGAGTCGGGATCACTTTTACAAAAAAATAGCTCCCAAAATTCCTTGGAGACCCATCTTAATTAAAAAAGGACCATAAAAGCATAATTTTGTTATCACCACCTTCCAGCCATCACCTGATTTTTTTTTTTTTCCCCTGTCATTTTCTCTGCAAATATCTTGAGTTTGGGAGCGTCTGCGTGGCTGTGAAAATTCTGCTCTTCCCCAAAAAATTCCTTCCAGCCTTTCTCCGTGGGATTTCACTCACATTCTTATAAGGATGTGCTGATTTTTTGGGGGGGATGAGGAGGGAAATGATTGCTCTGGAGATGAGATTTTTACTCCACAAACCATTAATGCCACCCGGATGCAGCTCCGTGGCTCAAGGGAACAACTGGGTGCAATTTCTCACGTGGGTTAAATGCAGTGGATAAACGGATCTAAAATATTTTCAGCTCATTGCATTTCCCTGCTGTGCAGAGTCTGGATGCACAGAACATCTCCCACCGCACGTGGGAATGGAAGCCAGCAGGAATCCCTCCAAGTCACTGTCTTGAAAATGTGAAAATGACGGGATCAGACTCCTGCCTTTGTTCCTTCCCTCGGCAGCAGAGCAGATTTTCTCATCTGGAAGCCAGTGTGGGTTCCCTGGTGGAGCTGTGGCACAAAATCCTTTCCTGTGTGCCCTGAGCCCCTGGAGAGGGTGAGAATCAGCTCATGGCAGCGTTCAGGCCACTGCTGAGGGTGTGTGGAGAATATTTTAGAAAGCCAGCGCTCTCCTAACTCCTAAAAAAATGTGATTGTGCAGCTTTTGTGGCACTGAGACACCTCAGAGCACTCTTCCCTTTTTTCTGCCTGCTTTTCTCGTGTTTTTATAAGGCAGCAAAACCACCAATCATTCTCCCTCCACAAACAGAGATTTTCTAAATTGGAGCAGCTGGGGTTGATGGCTCTCAGAGCAATCTGCTGGATTCCAGCTCCAGAGGGGCTCAGACACTTGACTGGCAGCAGGACAAGAGCTCCTGTCTGGGCTGGCTCACAGCTTCTTCCCTGCTCTTCATTTTGAGTGCAGAACTCAAAGCTTTTAAACTCTGATCAATCCAGACCCAGATTTTCATGCTCCCTTACATCCTTGGATGGACAGCTGGAGTGTGAGAGTGGATTTATCCACCCGTGCCTCAACTGTTGGCCTGAATTTCAGTGGTTTGGGTTAATCTAACGATTTTCCAGAAGATCCCACACGAACAGCAGGTTCTCAGGACTCTCCCAACGTGACAGAACACAGGGAATTTCTGCCAGCTCTGGAATTCCTCAGCTGCTCTGGGCTGGGTGTCCCACAGCCAGATTGCCTCCAGCCATGGCTGAGACCAACCTGCACACACACCAAATGCAGAAATGCACCAGCAAAGGCTGGGGCAGGATCTGTGGGGCAGGGATGGGGCCCTGGGTCGCTGGGATTAACGGGACAAGGTTTTGACAACATCCAGGGAAAAAATGATCCAGGGAAACAGTGCAGGGTCACCAGAGCTCCACTGCCACGAATTCCTGTGCGAGCCTGAGCTCTGAGCTTCTCTGGGAAGGCTCTGCACAATGAAATGCAAATGAATCCTGGTGAAGTTGCTGATCTCAGCCAAGCAGGTTGACTGCACCTCTTCCCTCCTCCTTTTGTGGCTTTTTTTTTTTTTT
>VWYN01005613.1:18777-39054 GCA_013400075.1 Hippolais icterina
GCAACATTCCTATTTAAATTCTCACCGCTCCACATCCTCCAGAATTACCGAGAAATTTGACAATAACTCAATATCAGTAGATGACAGACAGATCCAAAAATCACTTCTGTGCATTTTTCTTTCTTTGTTTTCATCTGAAGCTGTGCTGAATTTCTGTCTGCCGGGCTGGGTTTTGCCAGTCCAGGAGCATTTTCCTTGGGTATTTTTAAAACCCAACAAAGTTCTGTAGCTACTCAGTTCTGGTAGCTCAGGATGAAGCCTGATTAGTCTTGATTATTTTAATTGGGGTCTCCTCCATGCTATGGATGCCAGAAACCCTCATTGTTCTTTGAAATCCATGAAATTCAAGAGCCAAACCCATTTTTAACTCCTGCCAGAAACCTGGGCGCTTCCAGGAGCTTCTACCAGGGACACAGCTCGGATTGTGCCCTAATGAAAAGCTGGGGACAGGTGGGAAATGTCATTTATGGCGAGGCCCAGGAGCCTCGGAGCTCTCCCTTCCCCAAGCCACGGTTACAGATGAAAGAGGGCAGCACTCTGCACCCAGTGGCTGCGAGGGAATTAAATCCATTAAGGAGCTGTGGAGTTATTAACTCGGACTCCCCCTGAGTCACTGCAGCAAATTCATTTGCAGCTGGCTTGATCTTCTACTGCAAAAAAAAAAAAAAAACCTTCCCAGGAAGAAATATTATATTAATGGAATGAAAGCTGCTTAATAGCAGACTCCAAAGGGAATCCACGTCCTTTTAGTTGTCATAACAGGTACCAACGTGGCGAGGAGACAAATAATCAGGGAGCTTAAGTAGCACCGAAATAAGTGGGAGAAATAAAAGTTTGTTCAGCGACTTGAGAATCAAAGAACGGAGTTATTTAAACATGAAAACCGAATTTACTTCCTTGCAGAGAACAATAGGTTTATAGAGGCCTCCAAAGAATGTTTTTTATGAGCAAGTGTAGTGATAAAGCCTCATTTGCTATGAATCAGTGTCAGAAATCCAAACCCAGGCTGTGTGGGAGTGAGTTTGATCCACGAAACCTGAACTGACCACCCTTGTCCAGGGGTTCAGAGCTGTTTGCAGCTCAGCTCCAGCATCTCTCTCTAAAAAGTGAGAGATTTAACCCTCCCAGAGCTGATCTGTGGAGCTTTGAAGGGTGGCACTTCTCCATCAGCCAGCCCTGTGCTCAAGCTGAACGCACAAAAGGAGCCAAACTCAAACTCTTGGAGTCATTTTCAGCCACACAACACTATTTTGGTAAGGAAAAATGCCTCAACCCTGAGGATCCCTATGGATTTTAGGAGATCCTGTGTCTGCTGTGAGGTTGAATGCTCCAGCTGGGCTCTGCCTCTGAGGGAACTTTTATTTTAGCCTCTGAGCAGCTCCAGAACTCCCACAGGGGGGGATTAAAGACCCCCAAAGTGCATCCCCGAGCTCACGCCCTGCTCTGCCTCTCCAGGGGACCACCGGTTCATGATGAACAACTACGAGTGGAACCAGCCCGAAAACCTGAAGAGATTTTCCATGTTCCTGTCTCCCAAAGGTACGGCACCCCCGAGGCGGGCAGGCTCAGGAAAGGAACCTCGCTGATGATGTGTCCCAAAATTTGCTCTCCCTCACTTTTCACATCCAGCCCTCTGCACCTTTTTTTCTCTCCAGTTTACAGAGGTTTTGCCTCAAAAAAGGTTCTCAGTTTTATGGGGAAGAGCTGGAGAGACTGAACTCTGTCCAAGAGTGAATACAGGGGAGTTTCAACATGGGTTACCAGGAAAAAATCTGCATTTTTCTCCACCCAAAGCTTATCTCTCTGTGCTATCAAGTGAAAGCTGCACTAAACATTAAGGTTTCACTTTCACCACCAAACATAATTTTTCCTTACAGGGAAAGGACAGAAGAAGTGAGGAATGTGTCCTAAAAAAACAAAACAAAAAGGGCAGGAGTCTGGAGTTCCTCTCTGAGCTCTGACAAGAGCCCTGCTGGTTTGTTTATGTCCCACTTGTTGTGTGGCCACTGCAGGATGAATTTTTGCAGCGAACCAAAGTTTCCAACACATCCAGCTGGGAAATCACAGCTGGCATGTCTGAATTGGCATCCAGAGCAAGGAGCTGAGAGCGCTGAAAATGAGGAACTAAAGAACAGGAAGGGTGGCACAAAACCAGCACCCAAATTTCAGCCCTGCCCGGGTTTGCCGGGTGCTTCCAGCTGCTGGAAAGAGAATGGGCAGGGACAGGGACAGGGACACTCCCTGAGGGCACCTTAAGGATAACCCAGACCCCAACACTGAGCCCTTTGTCTGGATTGCTGCTTTGCCCCTCAGCCCACGCCTGGCAGCCCTGAGGGTGTTTTTTGGAGCATTCCCATCTCAGTGCCAGCAGGATTTGAGCAGGACTCTCCCCAAGTTCAAGGGCAGAGGGGTATTTTTTTAAAGCTGGGTTTGTTTTGCTGCTCTCCTGCTCAGGGTTTCCAGGCCTTGTGCTGTCAGGGAAATTCTGCTGAGACCCAGCCCTGCACCCAAAACTTCCCAACCCTGAGGGAAGTTTAAAAATCGATTCTAACATTGCACAAGCTGAGCTTATCTCTACCCAAAATGCGGAGATTTCAGGTGGAAACAGCTCCAAAGGCATTTGAGGAGTGTGGCAGGGAGGAACACTGGACAGTGTCTGGGACGGGGTTACTGCCCAGCCTGGCAAAGAGGAAGGGAAAAAGAAGGAAAAAGCCATTTTGGCAGGGCACAGCATGGTCAGCCTGGCAAAAAGGAAGGGAAAAAGAAGGGAAAAGCCATTTTGGCAGGGCACAGCATAGTCAGCCTGGCAAAAAGGAAGGGAAAAAGAAGGGAAAAGCCATTTTGGCAGGGCACAGCATAGTCATGAGTGCCTCAGCTTCCCTCTGCTGCTCTCTGGAGCTGCTGACACCCGGGAGAAGCGGCTCCAGCTGGGATCCAGCATTCCAGCTTCCCAAAGATCCAGGAGGGATCTCCGGATCCCTGCAGTGGTTTGTGTGCAGAGCAGGGCGAGGGCAGCACAATTCCCCTCACCCTGCAGTGCGCTGCTGACTCTCCAAACTCTGGGGATGTTTTATTCCATCCCCACACCCGTGTTCTCCTGCAAACACAGACACTGCTGCCTTCCCAATCCCTCCGTGTGTCCCATCAGCCAAAACCAGCAAGGCCATGGCTGCACACAGAGCCTTGAGCAGAGCCCAGCAGGGCTCGGGGGGTTCCAGCTGCTGCAGCCACGCTGGGGAGAGATTTGGGGAGCAGGGTGAATCAGTAGGCAAAGCAGCAGACGTGACCCACTTGGCTGGCAGGCTGGCTCGCCAAGGGTTACCCAATAAATAATGCAACATCCCCATCATCCTTGAACTCTCTGGAGCTCTCCGTGTCCCTGTGGCATCAAAGTCCAGCAGTGCAGCTGATTGCATCTTGGTTAAAGAATCCCAAAAATGGGAGGAAAAAATACCCCAAAAAACGAGGACCACCCTTTGCATTGTGTAATCCTTCACTGGCTTTGCTCCACACCCTGTTCCTGGCCAGGCTGGGTCACTGCAGATTCTGCCCCGGGCCGCAGTGGAAAGTTTGTTTGCTGGACTGAGGAATGCTCTGTGTTAATTACAGCGGCCCCAAACTGAGGAGCTGCCTGGACTCCAACTGAACCTACTGGTTTTAAGCCTTGCTTCAATGCAAGGAGACTTCCACAGCTCCTGAGTTTCGTAATAAATGGCTTCAAACTGAAAGAGAGGAGGCTTAGAGGGGATATTAGGAATAAATTCTTCCTGTGAGGTGGGCAGGCCCTGGCACAGAGCAGCTGTGGATCCCTGGAAGTGTCCAAATCCAAGTTGGAGCACCTGGGATAGTGGAAGGTGTCCCTGCCCATGGCATTCCATGGCTGGAATGAGATGATTTTTAAGGTCCCTTCCAACCCAGACCATTCTGTGAGCCAATATTTGCTTGCAGGGGTGACAGGATGAGGCAGAGGGGTATAAAACATTTCAAACACTGCCTCAGAGACAGAGGAACAATCTGTTCAGCTGCTCCACGCTCCTCTCTCTCCTCTCCCACTAAGCTTTCTTCTCCTGATGTGTCAGTTTGGCCAAAGCCAGGAGGAGGCTGGAAAAATCATCTTGAAAGCTTTGAATGAAGAGCAGAAGGGCACAGAGAGGGAGAATTGTGCAAACAGAAACACATCTCAGACAGAGGAGCAGCCCACAGGATGGCAGCAGAGCAGCTCCAAGAATCCATCTTCATTTTGCTTTACTGGGAGCCCAGTGCCTCCCTGAAGGGCTGCAGCAGCACCAGTCTGTGCACACAGGATGGAAAATGTCCCTGCCCTGCTGCCTCTGGAGCTCTGAACCCAAACCTGTGCCTGCAGAGCTCTCCTGTTGAGTACCCAAACCTGAGCTGGCAGCTCCGTGGCACTGAGAGCAGGAGAAGCCAATTCCCCATTCCCCAGCGCCCAGGGATAAACCCCAGCTTCTCCTCTGCCCAGAATTCTGTTCTGGGGCTGCTCCCAGCTCGGTGGGGACCTTTTCCTAGAGCAATGCCAGGTACAGGCCTCTGAGGCAGCTCTGAGGAGCCGACTGCTGAACTGGATGCTCTTGTTTTACAGCCAATTTCAGCCCACGGTCATGGGAATTTTCCTCCTTCCAAGCGACTGAGGAAACACTTGGTACGGGTAATTCCGCCTTCAGTTTGAGAGGATCTAACCCCCCGTGCCACAGCTTCCTGCCTGACTAACCCAACCTCTCCTGCTGCCCCTCTCGGCTGCCCTGGCACCCAAAAAACCCAGAGCCAGCTCCTGCTGGGCTGCCAGCACTGCCTGCACCCAGCCCAGGCTCTCAGAGGAGGGAAAGGCACCCCTGGCTCTCCTTGTTCACAGAAAAAGGAGGTGGAAAACACAGGAGGCAGTTTGCAAAGATGCCCAGGTGCTGAACTTGTAGAAAACCCCGTGGAGGTTGTGGCAGAACCAGGAGGAGACTCCAAATACTCTCAGCCAGTCTCAGAAGCACAAGGGCCTTCTTTCCATCTCACACACACAGCCTGGCCCACGCTCATGCCTTTTCTTTCCCAATTTTCCTCCTTTGCTTCGTTCCTACGAGGTCCAACCCTTCCCTTGACGCTGGGAGCAGCCAGGGCCACCCTGCCTGGGGAGCTCTGGTGACTCAGGGCCACACCTCAGCCCCTCCTGCCTGCCAGGCCACAGGCAGGGCCGTGTCCCTCTCATCTCCCCGCTCTCAGATTCCTCCCCAGGAGCCCAGGAGGTTGAAGCTTTAATGGCAGCGGGGTTTGAATAAAGCCTGGGAGGCAAGGGCAGTGCTGGAGTCATCCCCGCTGCCTCTGGAGGAGCAGGAGGTGCTGCTCCACAGCCACACCTGCACTCCGGGGCTGTCAGGAGAAAGGCTCAGCCCTGCCTGGAGCGCTGGCATCACCTCACACCCACACCCAGCTCTCATCTGCCTCTCCTCCCCCAGAGGAAAGGGCCAGGGCTGGCGCTGCCCGTGCCCCCCGAGCCAGGGGGAGGCAGTGCCGCGGGTGTGTCTGGAGATGCCCCCCATGAAACATCTATTCCCTCTAGCCAGCCCCAAGGCTCTAGATAGCTCAGTTTCTCAGGGCTTTTAGGGAGATCTATTTCATAGAGACAGAATAAAGATTTCAAAAGGGTGGCTCTCACCCCTCAGCTTCAGTCCAGGCTTTATTCTCCATGTGGTGTTCCAGGAGCGAGGGGAGAGAGCGAGAACAGGAGGAGACAGGGGTTTATCTGATTTAGGGCCAAGGAAAGATATTGGCCCTGAGCCAATGGGGTCAGGAGTAGGTGAGATAGGGAGGAAGGGTCCAACTACATGGCACAGGCTTCAGGGGGACTCTGAGGGGAAAAATGATTTCTCAGAGGAACACAACACCCCTGCAGCCCCCTGGAATAATAACACGAGCTCTTCTGTCTTCCAGTAGGCAATGGCACTAAGCTGCCTTTTCAGTTCTCCTCGGTGGGACAGAATCCGCCCGGTGACTTCAGCAAACAGTCTGATGGGAGCCTCTTCACTAAGACCGGTACTAGGAACTGAGAATTCCCCTTCCTCCCGCCCCCTCTGAGGTGACAAACCCCTTAATCCTGCTCCGGCTCCCTGGGGCAGTCCCACACCTTGGCCTGACTGCACCTGCACAGGAGCGACTCTGCTGAAGCAGGGCAACGAGGAGTGTTCAAAAAAAAAATATTAAAGCTTTATCTAAGGAACAGGTGGAGGGATTTTAAATTTTGTTTGTAACGGGCAGGGATAAATTTTAGATGGTTTTCGAGGAAGACGCCATGGCCTTTTTATTAAAGTTTTGTCTAAGGAACAGGTGGAGGGATTTTAAATTTTGTTTGTAACGGGCAGGGATAAATTTCAGATGGTTTTCGAGGACGACACCATGGCCATTTGCCCCTTTAGCTTCATCACTGAAAAAATAACACAAAGATAAATAAACATGCAGGAGCTGCCTGGTCTCCTTCAGCAGAACCAAACCCCTGTTCACCATCTCATCACCCTTTTGTCACCACTCCCCAGGGGTGGAATCCAGCAGCACCAGAACCTGCCCAGCAGAGTCTGATGGGCTGGGGGTGGTGGGGCAGGGGATGCCCTGACTGTGGCTGCTGGGAGGGGGTCAGGCCTTGCTGAGCTGCCCCGGGGAGCTGCAGGAGCGCGGGCTCAGCTCTTTGCGCTAATTAAACAGCCCGCAGCGCTCTCCGCGAGCGGCACAACGCTGACTTTGGGATTCAGCCTGAATTTAATTGGTCTGATTGCATTCCACCTCTCTGCATTCCTCATTTTTAATTAGCCAGGCCTTCTCTCCTGCCTTTTCCTGCCTGGTTGGGTGGTGGGAGAGGCATCTGTCTGCCGGCTGTCTGTCCTGTCCCACCGCGGGTATTTCCATGGGGAGCAATGCAATACTAATGAGGTGGCACTTCCAGTCCTGCTGCTGGTCCTGGCCAGGGAGGGGACAGCACGGGTGGGGGGTGGCAGTGGCAGGGGCTGGGCTGTAACTGGCTGTGCTCTGTGTTCTCACAGCCTACCCTTCCATAGTGAGGCACCAGTCCGCCAAGGTGACGCCACAGACGTGGAAATCCTCCTCCAAGCAGTCTGTATTGGTAAGAAAATGACAATTTTTCCTTGGGAGAGTCAGTATTGGGTAAGAAAAATGAGAAATTTTCTTGGGAGAATCTGTATTGGGTAAGAAAAATGACAATTTTTCCTTGGGAGAGGCTGTATGGGTAAGAAAATGACAAATTTTTCCTTGGGAGAGTCAGTATTGGGTAAGAAAAATGAGAAATTTTCTTGGGAGAGGCTGTATGGGTAAGAAAATGACAAATTTTTCCTTGGGAAAGGCTGTATTGGTAAGAAAAGTGACAATTTTTTATGGGAGAGACTGTATTGGTAAGAAAAGTGACAATTTTTTATGGGAAAGTCTGTATTGGTAAGAAAAGTGACAAGCAGGAACTAGTAAGATAATCTTACCTTACTAATCATCTTACTAATTATCTTACTGGTAAGACAGTACAAGCAGTCTGTATTGGTAAGAAAAATGACAATTTTTCCTTGGGAGACTCTGTATTGGTAAAAAAAATGACAATTTTTCCTTGGGAGAGTCTGCATTGGCAAGGAAAATGACAATTTTTTTCTTGGGAGAGTCTCTATTGGTAAAAAAAATGACAATTTTTTCCTTGGGAGAGTCTGTATTGGTAAGAAAAATGACATTTTTTTCTTGGGAGAGTCTCTATTGGTAAAAAAAAATGACATTTTTTCCTTGGGAGAGTCTGTATTGGTAAGAAAAATGACAATTTTTTCCTTGTGAGAGCTCCAGCCTGTTCCGGGGGAGTTTCAGGGATAAGAAAACCACTTCCCTTGGGAAGAGTGGGAATAAAAGCTTCAACCCCACTGCTCTTATTCAGAATACAGATTAAAATCCCCCAACTTCTACAGCTCTAATCAACGCTGCAAAAATGATGTTTCGGAAAGGTTTCGGCCTAAAATTTTGATGCAGAGGATAGGAAGTGTGCAAACCCTATAAAAATGATACTGATGGGACATTTCCTGCCTGCAGGGGTGTCACCCACTCTGTGACAGCCACAAGGTGTAAATGACACCAAAGCTCATCAAAGTGCCTTGCTGATCAAAATCAAAGATGAGGGTCAGGCTGTGACCAGAAATCACCACAGCATCTCCCAGCCACTCTTTTCACACTGATCATGATAAGAGGCACAGGGGACCTTTTGGGGGTTTTTTGTTGTTTTAGGGTTTGGAGTCACAAATGCACAACCAGGTAATGCACTGGCTCAGGAGCACCACGTTTTAGAATATATTACATTTTATATAATGTAGTATATAAAATATAAATATATTTATTATATTCATNCCAGTCAATCAATCCAGTTATTCTGAAAGACTCAAGATACCAGATCCTAGGTACCTTGTGAGTTCTTCCAGATCAATCAGGTTCTGTAAGTCCTCATGATACTGTACATAAAGAAAAAAATATCTTCAATATCTTCTGAACAGTGTCTCATATGTCCACACCTCAGATGGCTGAAATGAATAGCTGTTATGCTATTGTTAGTTGTTGCTGGACAACATTTTAATTTTTTTTTTTTTTTTGTAATTTCTGATTGCACATTTGTGAGAGATTATTTATTGTTCTGTAGAAATGAGGGGAGCAGAGGGTCAGGAACTGAGAACAGAGAAAATCTGGGTAACTTCTCCCACCATCCCCTCCCTGTCTCCCTTCCTCTCCCATGCACACATTTTTAAAAATGACCATTTCCTTTTTATAGCCAACATTCACCACCCAGCCCTGAACCCAACAATTGAGCTGATAAATACAAGCATTTAAAAGCACCAAAATAGAAACGCATCCTCCAGGCTGCAGTATCTCTGCAGGAGCTTTTATGCTCTATTGGGCCAATAATCTGGCTTTTAAAATAACCTTAAATGTGTATTTAAGTAATATACACTCTAAAAGGTCTGTAAATATGACTTTTCACAAAGGGCTGTGCTGTTTAAGGAGGAAAGGTTTTTTCACGCCCAGGGAGCTGTTTTAAATGAATCCCCCCCTCTTTCATATCTTCATTCTGTTGGAAATTAAAGCCATAAAATGAAAAGGATCTCAAAAGGGAGCACTGAGCAGGGAGATGGGCTGGGGTTGCTCTGCAACTTGATATTAATTAATTCTGTGTTCCTGATATTAAACAGGGCTGCACTAAAAGAGGCCTGTGGGGTCTCTCCCACCTTTTTCACATGAGAACAAACCTAAGACAGACTGGGCATTAGAAGTGTAATTTTCCCCTGAATTCCAGGGTTATTCCTTCAGTGGTGGGAGGATTTCCCCACCCAGGCTGGAGGTTGTGCAGCCAGGGATAAACGGGAGCACGAGGCTGCACAGCACAGCTTTGCCAGGTGCTGAAATGGGGCAGATCAGAGCGAAATTCCAGGGGCTGGGATGAGATTCACTCAGGGACTGCAGCAAACAGAGCTGGAGAGGCAGAAAATGCCAATTCCTGTTGGTTCTGCCCCATCTCTCCACTTCTGTTTCTGTTTACACAAACGTGGGGTGCTGCAGCACAAACGGAGCGGTGTGAGAATCCCCATGCACGAGAGTTTGGGGTTTGCCAGCCAGAGAGCACAAACAAACCCCAAACTTGCATAACCACGAGTGTGACAGCTCCCCTGAGCTGTCAGGTTAGCGAGCAATTAAAACACACTGACAGAGGCATAAAAATAAAGGTGACATTCCTCTTCTCCCTAAAAAAAAAATCCCTCTCATCAAGCTGTGAGTCACAGTCTGAGGTTTTACACGAGGAATCATTTGGCTCAGCAGTGAGGGCCATGCAAAGCACGTGTAAATCAAAAAAAAAAAAAAGACAAAAAAGGAAAAAGCCAAGTTATTTTCATTTGATGTCTCCAGCACCTCCAGGAGGGGAAGGAGGCAGCGCTGTGGCCAGGAGGAAAAGCTGGAGGTGTTGAGGCAGAAACCCCCTGAGCTCCTGGGAATGCTGATGGAGCTCCTGGCCTGGGCAGGGAGCAGGGCTGGGATGGAGGAATGAACATTTTTAACACAGGGGGTTGGATTCAAAGAGGTTTTTTGGTCCCTTCCCAGCCCAATCATTCCCTGATTCCCTAAGGAATAGGGGTGATGGGTTTCCCTGGCCCAGGCAGCAGCTGTGGGGGTGCAGGGGACACTGGGACACCCAAGGGGGCTGTGGGGACAAGGCTCAGTGACACCCCAGGGTGGCTCAGAGCGCAGCCAGCAGCTGTGAGAGCTCTTTGGTGGGCCTGGGTCACGGGATCACAGCGGGGTCTGGGTGCAAACCCTGCAGGGGACAGGGATGTCACCTGCCAGGTCAGGGCACTCAGGGCAGGAGGTGGCTCCAGCATGGATCCTGGGGACAGGAGGTGGCTCTGAGGTTGTTCTTCAGGCAGGAGGTGGCTCTGTGGACAGTTCCAGGATGGATCCTGGTGCAGGAGGTGGCTCTGAGTTTGTTCTTGGGACAGAAGGTGGCTCCATGGAGAGTTCCCAGGATGGATCCTGGGGACAGGAGGTGGCTCCAGGATGGATCCTGAGGCAGGAGGTGGCTCTCTGGGCAGTGCCAGGGTGTATCCTGGGGACAAGAGGTGGCTCTAGGGTGGATCTTGGGTACAGGAGATGGTTCTGAGGCTGTTCTTGGGCCAGGAGGTGGCTCCAGGATTGGTTCTGGGGACAGGAGGTGGCACCGAGGCTGTTCTTGGGGCANACAGGAGGTGGCCCCGAGGCTGTTCTTGGGGCAGGAGGTGGCTCCATGGAGAGTTCCAGGGTGGATCCTGGGTACAGGAGATGGTTCTGAGGCTGTTCCTGGGACAGGAGGTGGCCCTGTAGACAATTCCAGGGTGGAACCCAGGGACAGGAGATGGTTCTGAGGCTGTTCCTGGGGCAGTTCCTGGTGGCTCTGTGGACAATTCTGGGGTGGATCCCAGGGACAGGAAATGGCTCCAGGATGGATCCTGGGGACAGGAGGTGGCTCCAGGATTGGTCCTGGGATGGAGATGGTTCTGAGGCTGTTCCTGGGGCAGTTCCTGGTGGCTCTGTGGACAATTCCAGGGTGTATCCCGTG
Source organism: Hippolais icterina (assembly GCA_013400075.1). Taxonomy (NCBI): domain Eukaryota; kingdom Metazoa; phylum Chordata; class Aves; order Passeriformes; family Sylviidae; genus Hippolais; species Hippolais icterina. The sequence goes on from VWYN01005613.1 coordinate 29,888, forward strand.
GACAGGAGGTGGCTCCAGGATCACTCCATGATTCCCTGAGGAATGGGGCCGATGGGTTTCCCTGTAAGATGAGGACGCACGGGCTCGGTGTGGGAACAGGAACACGAGGGGGTGACACTGACGCGCCCCAAATTCTCCCTGCAGTCACATTACCGCCCCTTCTACGTCAACAAAGGCAACGGAGCCACCTCCAACGAGGCGCCCTGAGCTGCCGAGGGTCCGGGGAGAGCCGGCAGCGCTGGGAGTGAAGATTTCCAGCCGCGGATGGATTTCCATGGATGCACCCGCTACCCTACCAACCCCACTGCTGTCCCCTCTGCCGGGGCCAGGGGAGGGGCAGCAGGGAATCGCCTTTCCCTAAAAAATCGGGATTTTCCCCCAAACACCCACCGGCCTTGAGAGCTCCGCAGGGCCGTACCACCCTCTGCTGTCCCCTCCCTGTCCCCTCCCTGTCCCCGCAGCCGCTCTGCCCCTGCTGGGAGTTGTGGATGCTTGGGTGGCACCCCGTGCTAGGCAGCTGTCCCCGTGTCCCCAGAGCCCCGGCTGGGTGTTCCCAAAGCTTTTCCCAGCACGGAGAGGTGCCAGGCTGGAGCTTTTCTCTCCACCTTGGGGACACCCAGCTCTGCCCTGGTGGCATCAATGTCCCCAGGGTGCTCCATCAGCTCAGCTCTGCTCCTCACCTGCCTAAAAAAACCCCCAAAAAACCCCAGCGGGATTTTTCCAGAGCTGCTGGAGTTGGGCAGGGAGGGTTTCCAGCCCATTGAAGTGCCCCTCCAGCCACCTTTTCAAATTAAGAAATAAAAAGCAAATCCATCCTAGTAATACAAGATTGATTAGATGCCATAGGTGCTGGGTGCTTTTCTGGTTTGTGGTGGGTTTTGTTTTTTCCTTAATTCCCCTAAACCAAAATTGATTTATACACTGGAGTTCAGGTATTTTATATTTTATTTTTTCCCTGCAGTGGGCGATGAGAATTACTGCCACAGCTTTTTGCTCGGGATAATATTTTTGTATTTGTCCCCTGGACAGATGAATCACATCCAGGGCTGGAGAACCATTCCATGATCTCCCTGAGGTGATTTTCCCTCTGCCTGGACAAGCTGAGGGGCTCAGTCCATGCAGTGCAGGGGCAGAAATGGCAAAAAGAGCCCTCAAATGGTGAAAACTAAGATTTAACAGCTCCTTTTCACAGTTTGCTTTATTCAAGCAGATTTGGAATGGCTTCCCCTCACTTTTTCCTGCTTGCAGCACCTGGCTGAAGGAGGCCCCACTTGAAAATTCCTTCCTGGCTCACCCCTTCCCAAAGATACTCACGGCTTTTTAACCCAACACCTCACCCAAAACTCCTGGGGCTGAATGTTGGTCGCTGCTCCAGAGCACTTGAAATGTCACTTTATGATGATTTTTATTTTCTTCTTTTTTTTTACCCCATAGAGACCAGAGGGGGAAGGGGCTGGCGTGGTAGGGCAGGATGGGACAAAAGGGATGTGAGAAAAGGGATGGGATTGCTGGGAAAAGAAAAGAATAAAAAGGGAAAAAAAAAAGAAAAAGAAAAAAAAAGGAAGAAAAAAATAAATAAAAAAGAAGAGGGGTTTGAGGATGTGTGTGAAAGGATAAAATCAGCCCCCTCCAGGTCTCACTGTTTTGGAAGTAAAACCTTCCAGCACCTCCTTTTTATGCTCCAAAACATGGGCATGACCCTTCCTGCTCCTCTTCCTCCTCTTCCTCCTCAGCTTGGCTGTTCAAACCCCCACCCCGTCCCTCCCTGCCCTGAGCAAGGCTGTGTGGGGCCAGCCGGAGCCTGCCTGAGGACACCTCTGTCCCTTCCCTCTGTCCCTTCCCTCTGTCCCTTCCCTCTGCCCCTTCCCTCTGTCCCCTGCCCTCCCCAGGGGTCTCCCCCAGCCCTCGCACACCCCAATTCCCCCCGGGAATGGAGCTGCTCCCTGCTGGCCTCAGCCCCGGAGCTCCCCCAGCCCCTTTTCCCCCCAGATGGGGCAGTCCCAGCCCTGGGGCACCGCTGCTTCCTCCAGCCAGGCTCGGAGGTGTTCAGGAGCTGTTTGGATCGTGTCTTGGTCAGCAAAGCCAGAGGGATTCCTCCTGCTCTTCTTCCTCCTCTTCCTCCTCCTCCTCCTTTTCCTCCTCCTCAGGCAGGACCCTGCGCTGTGATGTAAACGAGGCCCCTCCCGTGTGCACCACTCTGCAGAAATAAAGGAGAAAGCTCCATGTCTGACCAAAATAACAACGGGGTGAGCTCTGTCTTTGGTGTTTCTGTGCTCTCAGTGAGGATGAGGCTTCCCAAATCGTCCTTGGTGTGAGCAGCAGGCTGGGAGAAGCTGTTCTTGTCAGCTCTCAGAGGCTGCTTCACTGCTCTTTTGGATATTGAAGGTCAGAGGAAATTCCCATATCCCTGAGAGTCAAAAATTCAAAAATTCCCACATCCTTGAGGGTCAAAAATTCCCATATCCCTGAAGGTGAAAAATTCCCATGTCCTTGAGGGTCAAAAATTCCCATATCACTGAGGGTAAAAAATTCCCATATCCTTGAGGGTCAAAAATTCCTGTATCCTTGAGGGTCAAAAATTCCCACATCCTTGAGAGTAAAAAATCCCCACATCCTTGAGGGTCAAAAATTCCCATATCCCTGAGGGTCAAAAATCCCCATATCCTTGAGGGTCAAAAATTCCCATATCCTTGAGGGTAAAAAATTCCCATATCCTTGAGGGTCAAAAATTCCTGTATCCTTGAGGGTCAAAAATTCCCACATCCTTGAGAGTAAAAAATCCCCACATCCTTGAGGGTCAAAAATTCCCATATCCCTGAGGGTCAAAAATCCCCATATCCTTGAGGGTCAAAAATTCCCATATCCTTGAGGGTAAAAAATTCCCATATCCTTGAGGGTCAAAAATTCCTGTATCCTTGAGGGTCAAAAATTCCCACATCCTTGAGAGTAAAAAATCCCCACATCCTTGAGGGTCAAAAATTCCCATATCCCTGAGGGTCAAAAATCCCCATATCCTTGAGGGTCAAAAATTCCCATATCCTTGAGGGTAAAAAATTCCCATATCCTTGAGGGTCAAAAATTCCTGTATCCTTGAGGGTCAAAAATTCCCACATCCTTGAGAGTAAAAAATCCCCACATCCTTGAGGGTCAAAAATTCCCATATCCCTGAGGGTCAAAAATCCCCATATCCTTGAGGGTCAAAAATTCCCATATCCTTGAGGGTAAAAAATTCCCATATCCTTGAGGGTCAAAAATTCCCATATCCCTGAAGGTGAAAAATTCCCATGTCCTTGAGGGTCAAAAATTCCCATATCACTGAGGGTAAAAAATTCCCATATCCTTGAGGGTCAAAAATTCCTGTATCCCTGAGGGTCAAAAATTCCCATATCCTTGAGGGTCAAAAATTCCCATATCATCGAGGGTAAAAAATCCCCATATCCTTGAGGGTAAAAAATTCCCATATCATCTCTGAGGGTCAAAAGTGCCCATATCCTTGAGGGTCAAACACTGATGGATGCGTTTCTAGTAGGACACCCCAAAAATTCCCAGCTGGGTCAGTTCCCAGGCACTGGTGCCCCTAAAGCCCTTCCCTGCAAGGGCATTTCTGAAAAACCCCTCAGCCTGTGCCAGAGTTAAACCCCACCAGGTCCCTCTGGAGGGAAACTCTTGTTCCTGTATTCACTGCCCAAAATCAGATTATTTTGCCCCAGGCTGGTTCTGGGCACCACTGGGACCTTCCAACCCACTCGAGCCCTTTGGGGACCTCTGGTTCTGCTCAGCTCAAAGATTTTGTGTCCATCACAGCTTCCCCTTCCCCTGAGGGAGAAATAAAACCCTGGTGGGGTGCTGAAAATGCAGCATCAAGGCCAAAACCACGATTTAGCACTGACTGCTGCTTAAAGGAGCGATTGTGCATCCCTCTGTGTGGACAAGGGTTACTCACAGGAAGATTTCCAGAGGATTCCTGGCATATTTCTACTCCAGGCACTAAATGCCAGCTGTTTCTCCCCAGACATCACCACCACTCATCCTGAAGAGCCAGGATCCCACCAAGGCACTGGAGCAGCCGGTAAATCCTTCTTGTTTACCTCACGAGGGAGTTCGCAGAGGAGAGAGCTCAGCTCCTTCCCATCAATCCCTCCATTACTGTTATTACTGTGATTAAAAAGCAATCAAAGGGAAATCTTCCTGTCCTGGCACCGCTGCAGAACGTCTCAGTTCCACCACTGGAGCAGGAGAGGAGAGAATTTCGAGCATCCCCTGAGCCTCTGGGCTCGGTGACAGCAGGAAATGCTGATGGAGCTCCTGGCCTGGGCAGGGAGCAGGGCTGGGCTGGAGGAATGAACATTTTTAACACAGGGGGTTGGATTAAATGAGGTTTTGTTGGTCCCTTCCCAGCCCAATCATTCCCTGATTCCCTAAGGAATAGGGGTGATGGGTTTCCCTGGCCCAGGCAGCAGCTGTGGGGGTGCAGGGGACACTGGGACACCCAAGGGGGCAGTGGGGACAAGGCTCAGTGACAGCCCAGGGTGGCTCAGAGCGCAGCCAGCAGCTGTGAGAGCTCTTTGGTGGGCCTGGGTCACGGGATCACAGCGGGGTCTGGGTGGGGATGGACCTTAAAGGTCACCCCAGTGCAAACCCTGCAGGGGACAGGGATGTCACCTGCCAGGTCAGGGCACTCGGGGCAGGAGGTGGCTCTGGGGGCAGTGCCAGGGTGGATCCTGGGGACAGGAGGTGGCTCTGAGGCTGTTCTTGGGGCAGGAGGTGGCTCCAGGATGGATCCTGGGGCAGGAAGTGGCTCTGTGGACAATTCCAGGGTGGATCCCAGGGGCAGGTGGCAGCTCTGGGGTCATTCCTGGGTCCAGTCCAGGCTCCATGGACAGTCCCAGGATGGACCCTGGGGACAGGAGGTGGCTCAGGGCCGGTCCATGGGTCAGTCCTGGGGGCAGGAGGAGTCTCAGGGCTGATCCCAGGGTGGATCTCGGGGCAGAGGGCAGCTCAGGACCCATCCCTGGACAATCCTGGGGGTACATGGTGGGGCCCTGGACAATCCCAGGAACAATCCCAGGGATGTGGTAGATCCCTGGACAACCCTAAGGAATGTGGTGGGACCCAGGACAATCTCAGGGACAATCCCAGGGACGTGGTGGGTCCCAGGACAATCCTGGGAGGTGTGGTGGGACCCAGGACAATCCCAGGGACAATCCCAGGGATGTGATGGATCCCAGGACAATCCCAGGGGGATGTGGTCAGTCCCTGGACAATCCCTGGGACAATCTCAGGGATGTGTTGGGTCCCAGGACAATCCCAGGTACAACCCCAGGGATGTGTTGGGTTCCAGGACAATCCCAGGGGGATGTGGTCAGTCCCTGGACAATCCCAGGACAATCCCAGGGGGATGTGGTGGGTCCCAGGACAGTCCCAAGACAATCCTGGGGATGTGGTGGGTCCCAGGACAACCCCGGGGATGTGGTGGGTCCCAGGACAATCCCAGGGGGATGTGGTGGGCCCCAGGACAGTCCCAGGGACAATCCCAGGTACAACCCCGGGGATGTGATGGGTCCCAGGACAATCCCAGGGGGATGTGTTGGGTTCCAGGACAATCCCAGGACAGTCCCGGGGATGTGGTGGGTCCCAGGACAGTCCCAGGGGGATGTGTTGGGTTCCAGGACAATCCCAGGACAATCCCGGGGATGCGTTGGGTTCCAGGACAATCCCAGGACAATCCCGGGGATGTGGTGTGTCCCAGGACAATCCCAGGTACAACCCCGGGGATGTGGCAGCTCGGGGGCCGGTCCCGGGTCGCTGCTGCCGGCAGGTGTCAGCGCTCCGCCGCTCTGCGTCCCCAGGAATTCCGGCCGCTCTCAGCGCATCCATCGCTTCTCCTCCCGCAAAGCCACAAACCCCGGCACAGCCAGCCCGAGCCCGGTCCTGCTCCCGCATCCATCACCCCAGGCCTCCTCCTCGGGACGGTGCCAAGGAAAATCGCTCCCCTGGCACAGACTCTGCTGCGCTCGGGTGTGAATTCCCTGAAATATCCAGGCAGCCACTTCCAAAACATTTTTTTCTCTCATAATCCATTCAGCTCACTCAGCCACTTGACTCCAGTCACCAGAACAACGCGGGCCACTGTTTTATCTTTGTACATATTAACTATAAAGTTTTAAAGCGAGCAATCCTTCAGAGGCATAAACAAGAATTACAAAATCTAATTGCTCGTGAACCTTTAAATTCTCGCAATATTTTATAATGACATGAATTTGCCACTCTCTTGCACAAAGATAACACGGAGATAAAGTGTTTGAATTTGCTAATTAGCAAACATAAAACGCAGGGACGAGGTCTTAATGAAACTATTGGGATGTTCAATCAAAGGCTATGATAGCTCCTGAATTTTCATTGCCAGGACTCAGATTTTTGGGCTTTTGGCTCTTCAGGCTGCAGCCCTGGGTAGAGCTCCTTACAGGTTAATATTTCCCTTCACCTGGAAAAAAAAAAAACAGCCCAGCACTTAAGCCATTAACGCATGGAGAGTTGTGGTAATTATTTTGCACATTTAGTGCTTTTAAACTAATAATCTTACACTCTGCCATCAGCCACGGATCTAGAGCTGGGGTAGTAAAGCTTCTTATATATGAGAGCAATGAAGGATGAATATTTTGTCCTTTCTGTTTGTTATTACCGGCTCTTACAGTGTTTTGTAAATAAGGGTTTTAATGTCAATATGGATGTGAATTTTCAACACTTTCCCCTCAGGAGTCAGAAAATGGATGGACCAACAGGAGCAGCTCCCCTGGCACTGCTGATCCTGAGCCCCGGGCTCTGGGATGTGTTTTGGGGAGGATTTCCAGCAAATTCTGTCAAACTCTGCCTCCGAGTGTCAGACAGAACCCAATCCCAGTCAATCTTCCCCAAACCTGCTTCAGCCTGGCTTTGATGAGCTCTAGGAGGAATTTGACAGGTCCTGGGTGCCCCAAATCCTGCTGGAGCTGGGCTGAGCGGGCCAACACATCCCGAGGCTTGCTTGGGTTTGCTCTGCTGCCGTCAGGAGCTGCTCATCACCCCCTGCACCAGCTCAGCAGCACCTCAGGGGGATTTAATTCAATATCTCAGGGCCGGGGTGGGTTGTAGGGTCTCTGCAACTCAGGCAGCACAGCCCAGCTCTCTGGGTTTGCAGGGACACCCCAAAGGTGTTTTTGTGGGATGCTTGCCCCAAACCCCCAGCAGGAGCTCTGGCACTCCGTATGGAGAATGAGTTCCTCCAACAATGGGAGCAATCCAGCCCGTGTGAAAGGACAGCCCTGGAACCATCCCAAGGATGAAGAAGTCATGTACAAAGAAGAAGAAGATGCAGAAAGTTGTGTATGAGGTAGAACAAAGGGTGGTAAACAACTTCAGTAATGTGGGAATCGGAAGAAACCAGAAAAAATGAGATGTATAATTTTGCTGTGTGTGTAAGAAGAATTAACCAATAGGGATTAAAAGGCTAACGCGTGCTTCTAGGGGTAACCAATTGTAAAGGAGCATGAAACGCGTGATTAAGGCTAAGAATTGTATAAAAGAAACTGGAATATTTATTAAAATGGCTTACTTTGATCATATTGATCACGGAGTGTTTTTGTGGGTCCTTCCCCCAAACCCCCAGCAGGAGCTGTGGCACTCCACACCCAGCTCCAGCAGTCTGACAAACCCCATCAACTCCTCCCCGCCCTTTGGCCGCTGTCAGGAGCAGGAAATCTCCTCAAAAGAACCTTTAAAGGCCACAGCCTGCCCGTGTGTGCTCTTCACCTACAAAGGGAAGATTCACTTCCCATTTTCTCCTCCTGCTCGGGTCCTCCAGGGGACGGCAGCGCCACAGCCCTGCTCTCCTCGCTGCTTATGGATTCTGTGAGTACTTTGCCATTGCAAATCCTGGAGGATTTAATATCCACTCTGTAATCTACTGGCACCGACAGGCATTATCTAACTAAACCTTAAATTGAAAATGCTCGTCTCTTCATTCTCCCCGAGCCACGCTGCAAAGGACGGGCCCTGTGTAATTTAGTCTCGCTCTAATTAAAATCCAGCTGGCGGCTCTGCCTGCTGTGACACTCAGCGGGTGCCACCAGTGTCACAGTGGCAGGACCTGTGTGGAGCTGGGGCAGCAGTGCCAGCCTGGCTCTGCGTTGTCAGACCTGCCTCTCTCCCATCTCCCCGGCAGCATTTGCTGAGTTCTGTTCTTTATTTTGCTCTGGTCAGTCAATTTTGGCCTTTGTTTGGCACTGGGGGTGTCCAACTCTTTGTCCCAAGCCATGACCACGCTTTAGTGACAAATTTTTCATGGTTCTGTTTGGGTCTGTGAGGAATGGGAATTGAGGACCATCCTCAGAACCTCAACAAGGTGGCAACGACCTGGCTGGGCAAGAAAAATTCACAGCTGGGCTTGCAGAGGTGAGCAGCCAGAAATATTTATGATTTTTAGCTTTATTAGGGGGGAAAAAGGTGTCTCAGTGCCAGGCAAGGCTGCTGTGTGCCTCAGGTGTCCACATGGATCAATCCCCACTGACACCCTGCACGTGGAAAAGGGGGAAAATCATGGGGGTGAATATCATGGAAAAGGGGAAATTCTGAAGGGTGAAAATCATGGAAAAGGGGGAAAATTCTGAAGGGTGAAAATCATGGAAAAGGGAGAAATTTTGGTTGGTGAAGATGATGGAAAAGAGAGAAATTCAAGGGGGGTGAAAATCACGGAAAAGGGGCAAATTCTGAGGGGTGAAAATCATGGAAAAGGGGGAATTCTGGGGGGTGAACATCATGGAAAAGGAGGAAATCCTGGAGGATGAAAATCATGGAAAAGGGGAAACTCCTGGGGAATGAAAATCAGCCAGGAGGTGCAAGAGCAGAGCCGGGGGAGGCAGGGCAAGGCCAGCTGTGTTGGGAGCACATCTGGCAGGAGCAGCTGCTCGGTGGAGCACCCCAGATGTGGGAGAAGTGCTCTTGAGGACTCCATCAGTGAGCACTTGCCTTATGGCCCTCATTAAAACCACTTTTTTAGCGCTTTGAAATCATCTTAACCACTCACCTGAGGTGGCTGCCCATCAGCAGAACAGCCCAGCGTCGGCATCTCCGTGGAGTTGATTTCCCCAGCAAAAGGGAATCCCCATTTGGGCTGGTTTGAGAGCAAAACC
>VWYN01005614.1:5374-18242 GCA_013400075.1 Hippolais icterina
AGGGGAAAAAAATTTTATAAAAAATTAAAAAAAAAAAAAAAAAAAAAGGTTGTGGGATTAAGACCAGAAGAACATGGTTTTATTTGAAGTCAACTCAACACCTGCAACTCCATTGCAAAAACCTCAGCCTTTAGTCTCCTTTAACCACGAGTGGGGGGAGAAAACTCTCTTCACTGATTGCTAGCTCAGAGAGATCACCCCCATCATTATCATTAACAAAAATGGTCTTGAAACTCCTAGTTGAATCAGCCTTGATGTTTGCCTTATTAATGCACAATGATTTGTACTGTCTAATAAATATGCAGCGTATACTTTGTATGTACTGTGGGTTCAGCTGTCTCCATCCTCCCCCACATGTGATTTCACCTCTCTGTTACTGACCCCATTCCATGTCTGATGAACTCCTGGGAGTGTGCAAGTGCTGTGCTAAACGCTTATTTTTTAGTTTTTGCTCCCCCAGTAAAAACCAAAACCTTGTGCTGGTTTGTCATTCTCACCCCGCTGCAATCAGGCAGTGTAAGTTACTCAGAACCTGACCCAGTTTCAACCATCCAACCTCCAGGTTTGGGGTTCCCTGTTCTAAGCTACTGGGAAAAAACCAGCCCCAAAGCCCCCGAGTCCCCAGTTTGGTTCCTGTGGAGGTTCAGCCCTAGGGGAGAAGGCATTTTCAGGCTGCTGCTGCCAGAGTCAGGACAAAGTGTCACAGCCACAGCCCACAGAGGCTCGAATCAAACCACAATTGCAACATTGGCATATCACAAAAACAACCCCACACACTGATGGCAGTCATTGGCTGTTACTATTTTGTAATTCTTGTCCATTTGTAAATTGTTTTTACTGTTTATACATACTTTTCAGACTGCCTTTCTTTTTGTAATTTACGGAAGGTTTATAAATGAATGATCAAAGCTTCCCCATTGTGTCTTCAGATAACAATGTAAATTACTGTAAAATACTGTGTGCTAGATTATAACATTTAATTAAAGAAAATAACTGGCCTACAGTTGTGGTAAAGTACTGTGTGGGTGTGTGCATGTGTACAATCGTTGTGTATTATATTTTCTATAAATAAATAATTTGATATTTTGTAGAGTGCAGTATGTTTCATAAATCCCCTGTGTCAGCTGCTGGCTCCTTGTGTCAGCCTTTTTTCAGAACTGTCCACGACTGCTCACATTTACTGCAGAATAAAGAAAGGGTTTATCTCCTCTATCTGCAGGAGCTCCCAGAGGTAAAAAAGGGTTGCAAAGCTACTGCAGCAATTGTCCCACCTGTGCCCAAAGCCCAGGGGTGAAGTTCAAAATAGAACAGGCTCAAACGAGCAAGGACTACAGCAACAACTTTATTTAAATCTCACAAAGAAAAGCAACAAGGTTCACAACAGGGTGGTTAAGAAAACCTGCACTAATCCGAGTTTCTCCATGTGCAGTAGTTTGACTCTGCTACTGCAAAAGTCTGCAATCAACCTCCATCCCCACACCTGCTGTTAGTTTGACAAACTGGGCTGCAGAACAGTGACCAATGAAAACCTCAGACACGAACAAACCAGGGCTGTCCTACTGCTCAGAGCTACGGAACCAAAAACTCCAAACCCGTCAGTGCACTGCTGTTCCCTGATGGAAATTGGATTTCTCAGCTAAGAAGGTTGGACAGCAGCAGCCCAGCTCCCACTGAGACATCAGGGTGGCAGAGACACCAGGGTGAACTGGCACACAGCACTGAGACATCAGGGTGGCACTGAGACACCAGGGTGGCATTGGCACACAGCACTGAGACACCAGGGTGGCACTGAGACATCAGGGTGGCAATGAGACACCAGGGTGAACTGGCACACAGCACTGAGACATCAGGGTGGCACTGGCACCCACAGCACTGACACCAGAGTGGCACTGGCACCCACAGCACTGACACCAGAGTGGCACTGGCACCCACAGCACTCCCTCCTCAGCTGCCCCCCAGGCTGACAAAGCCCCTCAGGCCCCTCTGCTCCAAGGGACACTCAAGGCAGCACCAGGGTTTGTGGCTGGTTTGCAAATCCCTCACAATGACAGCTGTTAGAACCCTGCCAGAGGTTCTGCATCACTGCACAGCCTTAAAACAAAGCCTTGGTAAGCAAGAGCGTCTGGTCACCCCCTTTTAAGGTAGGAAACAATTCAGGAGACAAATCTGGCCCTCATTTTAACAGCCAAAAAAACCAAGGGGTCAACAATATGGAAGCATTTTGAAAATCAGAAGGGTACTGTGCTAGCTGGTTTGGATTCTGGTCTGCATAACTCTGTTATCTCTCGTGCAAGAAGGAATTCGGTGTAAGGCCTCTCAAAATGTAAATAAGAACAATCAATAAACTTCTGGGAAGAATCACAGAAAAACTTCAGAAAATAAGTATCCAAAATCATAAAAATTTGTGTAGTTATTCTAACCATCAGCCACCTCAAGCTTTTCCCTGGTACAATGAAAATAAAATAATTTCCACAACTGCACATATGCTGTGCACGTCTCTTACGAAAAACCAAAACCAAACGAAAAGCCCAGATAATTCTACATTCCCTAGAGAGGAACTACACTCATGTTTGGCTGGTACCTCAGCTTCAAAGGTAGTACAGTCTGTCTGAAAGCATCATGTTTGGCTCCCTGTGAATGCTCTGACCCACAAGGAAAGCCAATTTATGAGCGTACTGGCAAGGAGCAGGTACTCTGATAATACCCTGCAGAAAAGGGAAAAAAGAAAAAAGGCAATTATTTTCAAGTAACCTAAATAAGCATACAATCACTGTAACAAAGACCCCTGGACCTCCAAAGTCTGCATACTTGGAAAATTTGTATGCCCTGTTGTTTATGCTGATTTGTGAAAATAACTTTACATACACCCAACACAACAGAAGAACAGATGCAAAAAACCCCAAACTTCCCAACTGTGGTGTCCTCATTGCCCTCCTTACACACATTTACATCCAGTGCTGGGCCCTGCAGAGGGTGTTTGTCACTGCTCAAGTGACAAAGTTGGGGCACACCTCAGGCACCAGCTGAGCTGGGTGTGCAACACAGGCTCGGGGGAATGCAGCAACACATAAAGGAGGAGCTACTTCTGCAAGTAAGAAATTACTGCAATTTTGCTTCTGACACAATTTGGGAACAACACTCACTAGTATTTGCTAGGGATAATACAGATTGCTGTAATCTTCAGAGAGATCAGGTAACTACAAACCCTGCAGTCCTCAAACTGCCCTAGGTGCCAAGGCATCCTTTGCAGGCTTTTTGGAGCTGCAGGGGTGTTTTGAGGGTGCTGCACCTCCCTGCAGGCCGGAGCTGCCCAGGGAGCACTCACCGACCAGTTGTAGTACATGTGGCACAGTTTGTAGGTCAGGCGCTGCACGTGGTCGGGTTTCAGCTGGCTGGTGTCGTAGATTACATTGTAATGAGTGGGGGCAACACAGCCGTTCTTCACCGTCTGGCTCACCACAAAGAAATCATACCTGCCAGAGGAAAAGCAAACCCCAGTCTGGCACAGAAAGGGCTCTCTGGCTTAGAAAAGTGCAAGTCCCCATGCATTTGTCTTGTTTTCCTCAAGTCACTTCATGCCTACTGAGTAAACCCCAGCAGGATGCCCAGGCTTTGGCCACAAAAGCTTCCTGTGTGTCTGAAAGGCCAGGAGACCTGGAGGAACATGAATAATCTTATTACATGGCCCAGGTCTCGAGATAACCTGAACTATTGGTTCTATCCTGTTTTCCTCCTGATAACCACCCTGCACGTGTACTCAGCTCACACTGCCCATTTCCTCCAGCCCCTGAACCACCACAGAAGGGTGGGAGTATTTTCACACTCGGTGCTGCAGTGCTGGTTTGTGATGTTGGATGTATCTCCTGTGTGAGCAGGAGTGTTACCTCTGCAGGAACTCACCACTCTGGTCTGGTCACCACGGTATCCACAACAGTGCCAGGGGGAGGGTTCCTGAGTCCTCCCCCAATCTCTGCAAAGAACCTGGCACCCACACGTTTCTTCACCACAATCACAGTCAGTCTGGGGCTAGAAGAGAGGAAAAGGGAGAAAACAACACTCTCCTGGAAAGCTGCACTAAGACCATTTCAGGAGCAGATCTGCTGGAGTTCCAGGGCTTAACTTCACATGTAAGTCTTTATTGATTCAGATTAAATAAGACATTGTTCACAACTTTAGATTTTTAGTTGAGATACAACACTCATATTATTTTTCACTAATCCAACTTTCCTTTTACTTCACTAAGTAGAAAATGGACCAAAAAGGGATCTTCTAAATAAAGACTGGATTTTTACTCTCTCCCCCATTGTTTCCTATACTGTGCCTTAACAGTATTTTTTGTAATGTCATCAACAAAACCTATACAGAAGAACTGAGCATTTCAATTGCTCTGCCTGCCTGCAGCGTAAGGAAAATTTTTTATTTTCTAAGTCACTGCAGTTGGCAAGTTTCAAAGCAGAAAATGTAAGTGACTGGAGAACTTCCTTTAAGGAGTGGAAAGGAAAAAAAAAAAAAGGCCTTACCAGACATGTAACAGTCAGGCTATGATCAACCAGTGGGACAAAAGTGAATTATCACATCCATCAAGAATGCCCAAAGAGTGGATGTGCACACGTGTATGTACTAAGAATTTTCCTATTATATTACAAGTGAAGTATCTGAAATCATGTAAATACTCATCAGAAAAGCAGGTATCTGAGCTCAGGTGAAAATCAGTAAGGATGGAAAGACAAGAGTCTTCATCCATAGCCTCGTTTTGTATCATTTTGTATCCCAGTGTTTATTTCTCTGGCAGTAAAGCAGAGGGTTGGTAGAAACAGATTTACCTGTAGTCAGTACCAATACTCTTCAAGCAATCCAGAAATTGAGGCACTTCATAATTAACCAAAGTATTGAGCTGTCCATCTCCAACACCATCACGATACACAAAAATACGAGAGGGCAAACACCTATTCCACTTGGACCAGTTCCTCAGAGCAGCTTAAAAAAAAGAGTAAAAGCCATTAGTTATAATGACAATTCATTCCAAAACAAAAATGGATTTTTATTCCTAGAAGAACAGCAGCAAGTTGGAAAACTAAGGTCCTCAGTCCTTCAGTAATGTGAGATGGGTCAGCAGCATGCTGCACAAATATACCTGCAGGAAGAGCTCTGGTTTGCCTGTGCACCCACACGAACAGGAAGGACCCAAGGACACACCTGCTCTGCCCTCCTTGAAATCAGACTCCCTTAAAGATTCTTGGAAGTGCACTGCTAAGTAGTCCTTAATTATTGCAAAGAAATGTGGGGCTCAGTGAAAGATTTGCACAAAATGCTATTCATTTTCAGCAATATTCATAACAGAACATTTAATCCAAGTGCAGGTTGGTAATGCCTCCCCTCAGGGCAGCAGGGGAGGAGGGTTTGGAGGAAGCTGAATTGTCAGTTCTTAGATCAGGCTCCACAAGAGCAGAACTCCTTCCCTTACTTTGCAGGCAGGCTTTGATTCCATCCACAAGTTCCTGCCCACGACTTTGAACAACGCAGCGGGAGAACCACCTGTGAAGAACAAAATGAAAGAGACTTTCAAAGCATTTCCCAGGCTTACTGCAGTGAAGTTATTTTTAAAATGCCCATGACCACTTAGTCTTTATGGGTGTTGTGGGTCAATGCAGCCAAGGAGGAGTTGGGGTTCTATGAGAATATGCCCCCTGTGGTAGAAGTGCCATAGCATGACTTAACATTCTTCTCAACCAAGAAAAGACTTTCACACAAGTCAGCTCAAAAGGGAAAAGAACCTGTCCCCCTGATGCCCTCTACTCATCCCAGCCCTGTCTCCAGCACCTGACCCCTCTCTCAAGCAGTGTGGGAAAAGGACAAGGCCACTCCTTCAAGGGATGCAGTGGAAAAAATTCACAATATATTTCTTGTTAGCCATTACAGCAAACCATTTCTGATTTTTCCTGATGGACTACCACATTGCAGCTGCTCTTCAGCCAAAGGAAAGGTTGTATTTTTACTGTTTTAGGTTTTATTTGCATATGGCACCCTGATCTTACCGTGTCATTGTCTGATTCAGGCTGGCGACAAACCCTGCAATGGATTGCTTCCCAGAGACAGTGTCATGGTAACAATCAATGCCCACAATCATCACCTGCTTCAGCTGCAAAGCAAGCACACACAGCACGGACCCGTAAAATAAATCAGTTTTAAAGAGAGCCCAGGAAAGAGGAGCTACCATTCAGTTACCATCTCTAAGAAAATACTTACGGGGATCTCAACACTCCAGAGCTCTCCACCCATTTTACAGTTCATTTGCAAGGCAATTTTTGTTGCTACTGTCATGATAGTCTGTGGTTTGCTCAAAGTGCGAGCCAGCACACACTGGCTGGGGATGGGGCAGTCTGTACACAAGTATTTCTTGATGGCATCATATTTATCCTTTCGGGAGCTAGACAAAATACAAACTACCTTTGAAGAAAAAAGAAGCTTTGTGAGAAGCTGCATTCTCAGCGTTATACAGGAACTTGAAGAGTTCTTTAGGAAAAACTTCTTATGCTCAAGAGAAATATTCAGATGTTCGCAGTAACAGAAAGAACTGCTAAGTGTCAGTGTCTGTATACTTCAGAACCAAAAGCTCTTACCCAGAAGGATACCCATGGTCAGTGTTAGGTTTGCACAGGAGGATTCTCAGGAGCCCAGAGTTGTATTTCTGAGAGAAATCCCACTAAACAGCAATTACAGAGATAAACAGGGTTTGAAATTATGGATTCAAATACATACTATGTTTGTGTCAGGGGTAATCCTTTGCTGTAAAACCCTTAAATAAGCTTCTGTTCTATCATCTACTTCAATCCTGAAAAGAAAGAGAGAAAATGCTTACAGAAAAAAAAAACAACTAACAGGTATTGAAACTCCAGCAAAAGCATAAAAGGTCACTACGCATCCATAGTGAATGAACTGTCACATTTACAGCTATTAACAAATGTACAACTTTGACACATCTGAAGATTAAAAGGAATCACCTCCAAACTTAGGCTTCCAAACACAACGAAATTCCAAACTAAAGGCAAGTACAGGTACTGAAGGGAGGATATTTGTGAGGAGTATAGATCAGAACCAGAACACATCCCAAGTCAGCAGAAAATACTCCTTAGACAAGGGTTTGCTCAGTGACTGTCTAATACTTCTTAGTTCTGGCATGAGAAAAGATCTCAGAAATAAAAGTATGAGTAAGAAAAGTCAGTCACAAGAGAAAGCTGAACACACTGAAAGCACCTCTGCTTTATTAAACATCTCCCAGGTGTTGGCTGTGTGACACACCACACCCTGTCCTCCCCGAGCAGCCTACCATGACAAGGACAGCTCCCCGAGCTCAGTGCACACTCACATGTTGGGCTTGTTCATGTGGATGCCCATGGCCGGGGTGACCTTGAAGAGGCTCTGCAGCAGCGTGTTGGCCACGTCGTAGTTGCGGCGGGTGTAGACGAGCAGCCAGCTGTCCATGGGGATGGCACGGATCAGCGGCACGCCCCGCGTCTCCTTGGTCCAGTCAGCAAACTGGGGGTTGTAATCGAACTGCACGGCAACAGGCAGCACTTACAACAGCTCTGACCTCATTAAACCACAGCAATCACTGCTCATCCTGCCTGCGACTCAGCACTGCCCCTGTCCTAGCTACTGAACGGGAAGAACTCCTGGCTTTTCACCTGAAAGCCTCTGTACAATTGTGACAGATGGAAACTAATTAGAAACATCTCTAGTCTCATGGTCTAGAGATGAAACACTGAACATACACTACCCGTGTTCTAGCTACTGAAACAATTCCTGGCTTTTCACCTGAAAGCCTGGGTACCTTTGTCATAGATGGAAACTAATTAAAAGCATCTCTAATGTCCTGGTCTGTGTATCTGAGCAGAAGCACTGTTCTGCAAGGACAACACTGTTGTAGTGGAGTGCCTTCAAGGGCTTCTAAACACAGCCTGGGAACAGGTTAAGAAATGTGTAAGTCTCCTGCTTGGACAAAAACTTGTGTATAACATTTTCACTCTTTATCCTTCACTTATAAACCAAAAAGTACTATTTCCTTCCTTAATAACTTGTTTCATCAGTGGGACACTCAGGAGATTTTAGAAGTTGATTTATTATTTACCATGGTTCCTGATTGAAAGATCTTTTCTCCTTGAACAACTCTTCCTGTGAAGGACACTGATTTATAATCAAAGCTTAAACCCCAGTTTCGGAGTTCCTTCTGAACATTGTCATCTCTGTTTAAAAACAAGATTTGAATTAAAAATGTAAGAAATTTGTTCCTGCTGACTTTTTTGCCAGAGGTTTGTTCCACAAATCTCTGATGAGACAGAAATGGAGAGGACAGGAAGGTGGCATACTTTTGGATGTAGTTCAGGAGCCTCCCGAGCTCGCGCTGCCTCTGCTCAGGCGGCAGCCGTGTGTGGATGGCCAGGTCTTTCATCATATTGAAATCATTGCGCATCTTGTCGGTCAGTCCTGCCAACAGCAAAGCCTGCTCTGAGTCACTGTTCAGAATAAGGACTACGAAAATTAAACCTGCAGCTCGTGCAGATTGGTGAGGCATGTCCTGCAGACACAGGAGGGGAGGCAGTAGTAGCCAAAGTTTTCAGTTGCTTCCTGTACATACATCCCCACTGGCACAGAAAAAAAATCCTGGATTTTTGCACTTGAGAGGAAACCACACAAGGGATTGCAGCTCTTCAAAACAAAACAGGGCTGAGATGGACAGGCACTGCTAGTGCAAAGTGAGCATCTCAGAGCAAAACGTGTATTTATGTATCTTACAAAATTATCATCAATTTCTAGTAAATTGTTCTTTTTCAGCAGAAATTCTACCACCAAAACTCTCTACAAGTTACCAGAGTGCTGATGTTGAACACCACACCTTAACACTATGTAACAACAAACCCCCTAAAACTTCCCATTGCCATTTAAATACCCAATCTTTTAGCTACAAAATGTGTTCTTGAACTCACATTTATAAAAACAAAACAGTTCTGAACTTTGCAGAAAGCTGCTGTCAGAATACCTCTCTCAGCAGGCAGTGTGCTTTGACAGATGCTTTGATATGGAAAAATACTACAGTACCTGTTAGGGAGCACAGCTCTGGAATCAGAGCCACAGATCCTTGTATGTTCCCTCTCCTCCTCTTCATCTGACTGATCAGGACAGGCTGCATCCAATCACTAATTTCTATGTTATATTGCTGTATCAGAAATACAGACTGCATGTTAATTTACTCATAACAAACACTATTATTTCTGAATAATAATACTCACTTGAGAAAAGGAGTATTGTTCCTAAAACAAACAAAACCAAAAGCAACCAGTAACCCTTTTCAATTAGCACACCTCTGCTTTTGTCAGAAAAGGCCATGCAGGGAAACATTATTGTCTCAACTGGTGCCATCAAACTACTGATGTGTAAGAGACAACAGAAGCAAAGCTTGTGCCTTGCCTGAGGCATTATCATCAATATTGGGATGCTCCTTCCAGTTCAGTAATGGACAAAGTTCCTGCCCTACAGAGCAATTTAATTTAAGAAATTACAAGAATCATACGAGCCTGCCAGGTGAAGTTTCTGAAATTTAACCTTAAATTCCATCCTGTTTCAGCTGAAACTGGTGTGCATAAAGACCTGACAATTACAGTGAGAGGCCTCAATGGTCAAGCTCTGACAGACACACTCGGTAATACCAGAGGCACTTTGGCTTTCCCAGCCTCAGTTCTGTATGCTGTGACAATGTATCTGCATTCCTCCCTGCTTTATTATTTAACCTATCCCTGCTTCCACCTTCCCAATGCTTCCCTCTGGAATTTTCCTGCCCATCCGTGCAGCCCTGCCGGCCTTTCTGCCTGACCAACCCCTCCTGGGGTGGATTGCTCCCACCAATCCGTGCTGTGCAGGTTAGTTACTGACCTCAGACTACACAGGGCCCTTTAAACAAAATTCCAGTAAAAATACTATGAATTACAGATCCATGCATCCTAAGTAAACCTGGAGCAATGCCTGAACATTCCAAGCATAAAACACACAGTGAAGTTTTCATACCTTTTTGTAGTATTCCACAAAACTCATCTCAGTACCATCTGATTTTCTAAAGGTACCCTTTGGATTGTTATCCCAGTCGATGTCATCAATTCTGTACGTTCTGTTATTGTACCTACATAAACATTTCATCACTTTTTGTTTAAATCTTAACTCAAATAGAAAAGAAATATAACTGCGGGATGACAAAGTTAATCTCAATACTCATGCAAGTTGGAATTTTGCTCCTTTCAGAAATAACAGCTTCAAGTTTTCAATTGTAATAGGCTCTCAATTCTACCAAAAGCTGAACTGTAATAAAACCAAAAGAAAGCCAGTGGGTACTTCCTGCTTTTGCACATGCTGTCACCTTGATCAATTTGCTAGCTTGACAGTGACAGCATTTTCAGGCTTTGTGATGCTCTACTGCATACTTCAGGACATGCAGCAAAAAGAGCTCTCCAAGACAACAAGAGTCCAAAAAGACTTACTTTGTGAGAACAATTAAACCAATCAGCTCTTTGGCACAGGTGTCTCTAAATCTTTCCTCTCCAACCTGGGAGTGCAGGCTGTGCATAGTGTCCAGCACTGTCTCCCCACGGAGAACCTTATGGCTCACGTCTGCACAGAGCATGATGTTCTCCTCATACTGCAGGATGGAGCTGGTGAAGCCCAGCCACACCATCAGCCTGGCAAAACAGAACACACAAAAGCTTAAATAAGTTGCTTTACAGCATCTTTATTCTCACCCCTTATTCCTGCCTGCTTTCACACACACAGCAGAGGGCAGGAATGGCACAAAGAAACCATTATCTAAATATAATCAAGCTCTTGAAAGTTAACAACAGCAAAAATATTTTACAGGGAGCTATCTTTAGTCAGAAATCCTTTCCATGATATTAAGTATCTCACAGACAGAGTGTGTAGGTGTTCAGGACACTTTTAAAAGAACAAGACCAGCAGTTTATCCAGCAGGACACTGCCCAGTTCCTTCCATCAGCCAGGCTGTAGATTACTGGCAGGGAGTGCACCACAGCCACACGATGGGCCCCCAGGCAAACTCAAGCCCACCACCTTGTCCAGCAGGCCCAGGGCCAGCCAGAGCACCAGGCAGGGATCCTGCAGGGAACAAGGACACCCCTGGCAGGCAGCAACCCCTGCCCCAGCATCCCTCCAAAAGCTAAGGAGTTTTGCCTAACCTGTGATTAGGGATGCTGACTGGATCACTGGGGTTGTAATAATTACGTCCAATCTGCTGCAAATTCAGCATCTTCAAAAGCCTAAAAATTGAAAAACAGATGTAGTTTACAGTGTTATTACTATTATTATCATCACATCATGTATAGTCCAATCCCTATGCAGAAAACAATTGTTCACCTGACTACTTAAAATGTGAACTTCTTGTTTAACTCAATTTATAAACCACAGGGACACTTGTTAACAATCAGGTGAGAAGTTCACATCCAATCCAAGCCCTCACAAGCAGCTGAAGGCAGCAGTCCAAACAGGCTGTGTCTCAGGTGAACCACACAGTCCAGGGTGCCAAGTTAAGAGGAAAGACTACAGCCACAAAGAAGGAAATTGGCACTTCAGTGTCCTGCTCTATTATTTGCTTTGAGAGGCAAACCCCCCCACACAAAGGAGGACAGGGTGTTGCAACTGCCTACAACAGCATGGACTCCTTTCACACTAACATGGCCCACAAACACACACAGCTGCACACTACAGTACTGCCAGACATGGCTGGCCCCATGGTAAGAGTAGCCACCAAGGCTTAAATGTTTACATTTATAATATTTATTTGTTGTAGCCTGTTCCTCGGAATGGAAAAACTGAAGTCAGAGAATTTTAGAATGACTTCTTATGAAGAAATAACTTGTACAGCAAACCTTCTAAAAATGATATTGTAAAACTGCAGACAAGTAGGTGAAGTAGGTGGCAACTCATTGGTGAGGGTGACTGTTATCTTCACATCCTCCCCATTCCGAGTCCGACTGAACAGTTCAGTGACCTGAGAAAGGGAAATGAGCTTAACAGAACCAGAGCAAACAGGGCTGTCCCTGGACACTGCTCCAGTAATATCAGACTGGACTTAGCCATTTTTATTCTGAGCAATGATTCAAGACTGAAATGTGGATTCGATCTCCCACTAGGACTGTAAACTACAGCTGAAACCCTCTGCTCATCTGGGTGAAGACAACTCATGGGGTAGAATGGGGCTATCCCCAGAGCAGCTGAACTCCAGATGAAGGCACAGACATCACTTACTAATTACCATGACAGGAAATAAACTTAACGTATTGCCAACTAATACATATTTAATTACCAATTCCAGTACTGGGAAGCAAAAAGACAGAAATTAGCACACACAGTCAAAACATCTTCCCCTCTCCCTTTTCCAAACTCAGCTGCATTCAAGCCTCCTCTGGCCCCTCTCTGGCTACACTCAGTCCCCACAGTGAATCAAGGAGTGGGACAAGGCACAGAGGGCAGGGATAACCATCAGTACCATCAGTACAGAGGTGTTTTCCCTCTGGTGCTCCTTTCTTCTCAGATTTTTCTTTGCTCTGCAATCTTTCCCTGCTTTTTAAACACACAGAGGTGCCAGCAACTCTGCTGATGGGCTCAGCTTTGGCCTGTGATGGGTCCATTCTGAAGCTGGCTGGCAAGGACTGTGTACAACACAGGGCTGACCCTGACCCATAGGAGCCACCCCGACCCCTCCAGCAACCAAATCCTTGCCACATACACCCAACTCATCCGCCCTTTCAATTATATGGGGTGTCAAAGTACAGAAGGTATGAAAACATGCAAGTACAAAGGAAACTAAAGG
>VWYN01005619.1:6480-19321 GCA_013400075.1 Hippolais icterina
ACCATGCTACATGACCACGGTTTCTGGGAAAGAAATTAAAAGTTAACTGTTATAAAATTACAGCTAAAACCAGCCTGGGTTGAGTGAGGGTTCCACAGAGGTAAAGCTTAATTATTTACAGTTTAGGTCCTAAGAGACCAGGTCCCAAGGTCATTTATTACCAAGAACAAACATAAATCACAGGTTTCTATTTTTGTAGCTCAATCACCAGCACTCAACAAGAGCTATAAGGTAAGGAGAGATATCCACCCTTAAATAACACTGTGGGACAGATTTTATGAGTGAAGAACATGACAGAGGGTAAATATATCTGCTCAAGGAGTAGGGAAGAACGGGAAGAGCACACACCCCATGAGCCAAGCAAATACAGGGTTTTCAGGAACAATACACCTGGGAGCAGGCACAGCAATATGGGCTGGCAGCAGCTTTTAGACCAGCAAAACAATGCCCAGAACTGGGAGGGATCTTGGCCACAGGTGGCCAGTGCACAAAGACCTCTGTATCATAGGAACCAAAAAAATGATGGTTATACCCTACAGCTTGGACTAGATGTATCCCAGGCACCTCCACACTTTATTGCAGCAACCATCGTGGCCCTAAAGGGAACTCTGCACATAGGAGGTGTGGCATGGGGCCAGCACTCTCACAAACTCCCAAGGCTGATGGTGACTGGAATAACTTGCAAAGAGGATCCTGAAAAAAAACAACAACAACCCAGGTGGTTTGAGAGGCTGTAACTTTGCAGTACACATCATACAATACAAATTGTATTGATCATACAAGCCAAAAGAGCAAAATTTTCAGTGCCTGCCTTCTGAAAATAAAGGCAGCTTCAGATAACTAAGATTGAAGATGACAAGATATAAAATATGCACTAATTCCCATGCTGATCTGCCTTTCAAGGAGGTATTGGTACCATTTGGAACAACTCATTGTTCCAAAAGTGTATGATTCTTCCTCTAATTCAAGGGAAAAAATGCTACACTATACACAAGGTGTTAAAGTACTTTGGAGCACAAATCATCAAATGTAGAATCACCAAAACTGGGAGGGCACATATCATTATGGCTGAGCAATGGTGTTTCTACTTGTGTGAATGCTTGCAGCAGCAAAACAAATGCCTAGTTACACGAGGAATGAAAATTCAATGATTCAATAATGTAACAAGTCATCTGCAAAATTAATATCTACAAATGCATCAGTAATAAAACCTGTTGTTGTAGAAAGTTTTTATTTTGGTGAACAACTGGGATCGCCCTGCTGTTACTGAGCTGTTTTAACATGGGTATAAATGAATAAAAGCGTGTTAATAACCCATCAGAGGTGGAAAAACCTACAAGTTAATCCTTCTTTTATAAGCTGGCTCCCCTGCCACTTGTGTAGCTTTAGTAGCAAACTTTCCATGTCTAGCTCTCTCTTAAGGAGAGTTAAGTCTAAGAATTGTAAATATTCAGAAAAAAAAATAGATGCCAGACCTTTATTTCTGTGACCTATCAATTAGATAGTGGATTATCAAGACCAGCCAATATTTGAATACCAGCCTATGCAAATATATTGAGTTGCAAAAGAGAGATACACGCTTGACTCTTCTCTTACTTTTCAGCCCATGAATCACCTTTTGTTTCCAAATTCTGAGCTATGCTCACCAGTTCTTTTACTGCACCATCTGCTCCTTATCTGTACTATGTTTAAATAGCAGTACAAATTGCAGAATAATTTAGGTTGGGAGCGAACTCTGGAGGTCATCTGCTCAAAACAAAACTAGCTTGGAAGTTAGACCGAGATAGAACCTATCCTCATGTACAATAATCACAACGGCTTCCCAAGCCACCAGAAATACAGCACAAACAAATACAGCACACAATCCTGACCACAAGTAAAATAAATTCTCCCATTTTTGGTCCCGTGCTTGTGTCCTGTTACACCTGAATGGGATCAAGAACACAAGGAAAGGTCTTGGACTAAAATGCAGCTTCAGCAGCATTTTAAGAAACATGGTGTTGAGACAACCAGGCTAAGGAGGAGGCAGCATGTCAAGGACAGAAAGCTGCCAGAACCCAGAGGAACAAGGAGTTGGGGTTGGTGGAAAGCAGCAGAACATTTCGCTGGAGGAAATAAGAACAGCTCAACTGGTAACCCATGGAGAGGTTCCTGAAACCCATTTACTATGGCTTGCGTGGTCCCTGGCTTTGTGGTTTAGCTCCAGATGACAACCAGGTGCCACAGAGGTGCTCACTGCCTCCCTCCCTGCCCCTGGTGGGATGGGGAGGACAACCAGAAAAAAGCTAAAACACATCGAGCGAGACAAGAGCAGTTTAATAACTGAAACAAAGTATAANTATCCCTTTGGCCAGCTGGGGTCAGCTGCCCTGGCCAAGGTCCCTCCCAGCTCCTGGTGCCTCTCCTGGCTGGCAGAGCATGAGACACTGCAAAGTCCTTGACTCAGGGCTAGCACTACTTAGCAACAGCCAAAACATCAGGGTGTTATCAACATTATTCCCAGCCCAGCTCCAAAACACAGCTCTGTGCTGGCTACTAGGAGGAGAATGAGCTCCATCCCAGCCGAAAGCGGGACACCTGGTGACCCAGAGATCTCACTGCAGGAGGACACATCCGTATTTGAGCAGCCTTGCTGCAGCTGTTTATACATTCCCCTTCACCGAGGCCTCACTATGGGGCCACGGGGAGCAGAGTGATTGAGTTACAACCAGCTCCGTCCTCTGAAGCAGAGAATTAACATTTCCCATCCTGCACGGACAATCTGGCAAGCTGTGAATTGATAGAATTGTTTGGCATTAGCATAATTCATATATACATACGTTCAGGTTTAAATAAGAGCTGCAGCACCTCAGCGTGCCCCAACGAGTCTGATTTTGTCTCTTTGGATTTGACAGGCACATCCAGGCTACAACAAGGAGCTGAGCCAAGTGCAGCAACAGGCTGTACATTATTTAATGGTTTGACCATCCTACAGTGGAGTTTGTCATGGCTCCCACGTGCAGAAATGAGCCCTCTTAAGTTAACAAGCTTGAAATTGGTCATTTTGGGTAGTGCCGAAAGCGGTCTGGGCTACAAGGTGTGGCCAAAGGAGAGGAACAAATTTTGCTGTTCACACTTCGACCGTGCTGGAAAACTGAATGACTGCTTCTCTACCAGCAACAGCAACAACAAGAATGTTCTGAACCAATTCCAGGTACTTTAACAAATCGCAGTTCTATGACCCACTGCTCAAAATCCCTTGAGGTTGTAGCGGTTCCTGGCAAAGTGAAAACATTTTTCCTTCCACGCTTCCTCTCTGCAGTACAGCTGAGTGACCTTGGTGGTGGGAGGAGGTCAGAGCAGACAAGAAAAGAGTCTTTAAAAACGCTATTTGAGTTTAAACACTAAATCCGCATTTTGAAGACAAAGCCAACTTAATTAAAAACATTTAAGGCTTACAACTTAGAAGTTGCAATAGTTCCAAGAACAACTATTAGAGACCCCCTGGCCCCCCAGCAATCCCTTCCTGCAAGTCAAGGAAGCAACAGCATGAACAACCTCAAAAACATCAAACTACTGAAACAAAAAAACAAACAAACCCACCAACCCACAAAAGGAAAGGGGGAAGGAATGGGGTGAGGGGATTGCTTCTAAATTCACATAGCCCTCACTTTGCCCTGTATATTGCACACTGACATAAACCACTTCAAGCTTTTGCAGATCACTCCTAGGATTTGTTTTATTTGTATTTTTGTTCTTTCCCAGTCTCTTTTTGTCTCCTGTCCTCCAAAAAACAAAAATTGTCAATAGTATGGAAGTGAGTTCAGACAGTTTCTCCATACCCTGGAGAGGTGACTTACAAACTTCTGCACAGCCAGATCTCATCATTCTTTTCCTTTTTAACAGAGAAGCATCCTTACCTTTACATTGACTGCTCTACCATTAAGAGAAACCATCTCAAATCAATTTTAAGCAAAATTTTGTTTTATGCCACATGTGCCATCTAGACTTGGGGTGTCTCAAAATGAGAAGCCACAGAATATTTATTAAATAAAGGAACAGTTGCCCCAGACTCTGCAATCCCAGTACTCAAGAGTGGCTGCAGCAGGAAAACCTCTGCATCAACCTCAACTCCCCTCATTACTCCTGAACCTATTTCTTCCTCTCTCTGCCCCCACAGCTATTCCTCCTGTTAAAACATATATTTAGAACCTGGTAGCAGTTATTCTTTCCAGCAATCAACCTCAAATCCCTCTTACAGCATCCAGAGAAAATATTACTCTAATGTAATTAATTCCCTCTTATTTCCTCTTCCCGTCATAACTCACTGCCTGTTTACAGCTAAGTTGCATCTTCCCCTCTGCTTGCCAGCAGCACCATAACAGCCTTCTTGTACCTCTGGCCACTGGCTAAATGATAAAAAAACAAAGCCAAGAAAATTAGCATGCAAAAAAAAAAAATTGCAAATCTAGGAATAAATGAAGTGTCTGAAAATCCTCTGCTGGTCTTTGCTACGCTCCAGCTCACTTCACTTCTAAGCAGGCTGATGGGTATTTTACCACAGGTATTTATCAACAGCTCTAGAGTGGCATAAAGGTGACTTAAACAGAAAGTTTCTTTAAAGCTGTCTGATAAACATTGAAATAATGAAGGAAATAAAGGAAGTAACTTCTAAAAGCAGGCTTGAAGCACTTTTCCCGGATGCTGATTTCCCCTCAAATAGGTTTCTGCTTTTCTCCTGGAAGAGTACCAATCTCCAAAATAAATAAAAGTAAATGCTTTGAGAGTAAAGTCAGTAGTTCTGGTCTGATAAATAGCAACATAAAAGTGGCACCTTTGCACTCAGCAGATCTGCCTCTGGTGTGCAGTCAGGAGTGATTGCTGCTGACTAGTGAGACCAACAAGGCTCTAGTGCTTCCACGCTTGTTTGAGGCAGGATATCAGCACTACTGCTGTGCAGCAAACTGAATGTTAATGTCTTCCATAAAAAGCTAAGTTCTTCATTAATTTTTAATTAGTATCTGGACACTTCTTGCTGCACCACTCAGTAGCAGGTGATGGGATGCAGAAACAATATCAGAGCTTTGCTCTGCACAAACTTTATGATGCGAAAATGCCCAGGAAGGGAGATGGGTCTGCCAGACTGGGAAATGCTCCACTCAGAGCCAAACAGAAATTCCTGCCTGATCATGCTGCTTTTAAACAAGCACTTTACAGATTCAAGAGCTGCAGTTTCTCTTTGTAGAATGCTGTGATGAAATCAAATGAAAAACATCAGTGAGTTGGTGCAAAAGATTTATCAAGCAATTTTCACTGCCAGCGTTCAATGTCACGTGTGTAGGCTGCAGGTATAGTAGGCAAAATAAATAAAATTTGTACATTTGCATGAGCACCAGCTCATCATTCCAAGGAAGAACATAGGCCAGAAAAACCTATTTGAATTTATCATACTACCACAATATGACTAAAATCTAATTTACAGGAGTAGTTGGTAAGTGACAGAAAAGAAGCAAATTCTCAGCATTCAAACTTGCAAACCTCTTAGAAACTATTTTCCTAAGAAAGATATGCTTCAAAGTGAGAGTCTAAAATATTTTAGGGTATATTTTCACAATACTTAAAATAAAATGAACTGTCTGCTCTTTAGAAGTTCAAAGTCACAGAGATAAGGATGCTTCTGAAAGAAGAAACAGATTGGAAAAGATCTGCTCTCAGAACTGCCCAGGACTCACAGAAAAATACATCACCACAATTTTTTTCCCATTATCTGACTTGAAGCTCCTGAAAACTAACTACTTCTCTTGAATCAAAACCAGCATACATCGTATTTCCATCTGGAAGTGCTTGAATCTTTCTTAGCATCTCAGTAAGCGTGATGTAAGATGCTATTGCATTCACACTGGCCTTTTTTTTCCACAAAGTTCTCACAAAGGTCATTATAGCAAGCCTGAAAATCTCTATAAAGAAGCTGAGGAGCATTTCTCTCTTCTAGCTAAGAAGTTCTGCCTCAATGAAGTAGTAAAGGATTTAATGAGCTGCTTGTCCTTATGAACAGATACAGAGACTGAATTAGTAGGCAATGTCACTTCTAAAAAAGCATTGCTAAAGCCACCCCATTTGTGCCAGTAACTCTGTATGTGCTGCTGTGTCAGAGACATTTCACTTCATGACAAGAAAGAACAAGTCAAGAACTTGGGTCAGGGAACAGAAAAAAGTCCACTAAAAGTTCCATGTCGTTCCTGATAATCAGAGCTTTTCGTTCCTTGCATATCTCAGATTTCAGAGGATGGCAGACATCAACAAAATATTTTCCTTACATTCAAAGGCTCTGAAAACAGTGCCAAAGAAGATCAGAGGAACTTTCTTTTTTGTTGCATCTTGAGGTCAGACACTTTAAATAGAGTTTTTGGCACGCAATAAAATAAACCAGATCAACTTCTCTCAAATTCCTGGCGGTTTATAGCGCGAGCTGCCAAGCCTTTTAGTTGTGCCAAGCTTTTGCAAGAATTAAATACTGCTCGAGTTAACCCAGCATTAAAGGCTGAGTGGTTATCAGGTGAACATCAGAACTGTCAGCTCAGGAGCTCCACAGCCTGAGGCTCACGGGAGCTGTCTCTGGGCCAGCACTGAACCCTGCCAGTGCTCACCTGCAAGCCAAGGGAGCTCTGGGGAGCACAGGGAGAGCCTCTCCCAACTGCTTCAGCTCCCTGCACTTATTTATCACTAGTGCTACGTTTTTCCTTACCCCAAAACCACCCTGAGCTGTTTGAGCTGCTGAGAGATGTGCAGTGTGAGGCTGTGCCCCAGGGAAGGCACTTAGGGGCAGGGGTATTGATGCCTTAGGTTTTAACTTTCATATTTTCACATTCTGTGCTGCCCAGGGGTGCAGCTCTGAGCTCACAGTCAGTGTCACTCAGCTCTCTGCACACAGCAGGGACACAAAACAAATCCTTGTCCTGCTGCACACCAAGGACAACTTTCAGCCCAACAGCACAAACAAGGGTGGCTGGAGGGAGGAACAAGAAGGATGGGACCTCACAGCCTGGAGCTGGAACTGGACAATTAAACCCCAAGATGCAAATGCACCAAAACTTATAAAAATGTAAGATCCCATAACTGGTCAGCCATTTTGTAGCCATTTTGGGTCACCTTGGGTGTATCCCTGGTCAAGCCCTGTCCCACCCAAGGTGGATCCTGGAGGCCTTTCAATAAATCCCTACTTTATTCTCCAGCTCTGTCCAGTCTCTGCTCCAGATCAGTCTCCCCAAGTATGACTGCAGCCTTGCAAAACATCTTGATCCCATCACAGGCCTGGGATGCACGGGAGAAATTCTGGGTTTTTGTTGAACATTTGCACACCAGAAACAGATACAGCAACTTATTCCCGTGCGTTTCATATGGTGATGCTTGGTTTAAAAATAAATACGCAGTTTGGTGAGAAACTGCCATGCAAGTAAAATGTATCATTATTCTATGATTTCAAAGGTGAGAAAACCATTTCTAGTTATCCCTCCCAAGGCAGGGTCGGGGTTATCCCTGCTCCTCTGAGGCCTCACACCAACTTCAGCTTTGTTATCCCGGGCTGCCACATCCTACCCTTCTAAAACATTTCACATCTGGCTGCTTTTACACCTCCTCAGTCAGGAAGTGCAGCACATCTTTCAGCACAGGGGACAGACTATTTCTCTCCACGCTTTACCTCCTCTCAAACAAGACTTTGCAATCACGTGCTCTCAGCCTGCCAGCAGGCAAGCACCAGGCTGGTCTCAGGAAGTGTCCCTTTATTGAGCAATATCAATGGCCTGAGCCCAAGGTAACTTCTGACACCTTGTTCATCCTCTATCTTGATGTATTCCAACCACACAAACTCTTTCCAGAATGTACAGGGCACTTTGATCTCGTGAGTGGCAGAGGCAAGGTTATGGCTGGTTCACCTCTCTGTAACCATGCTGTCTTTGGCTCAGTCATTTTCATAACGAAAAAGTTGCAATTTTTGGTTGTTTAGGCTTTGTTTTGATTTTTTAAAGTTCTTTTGCTGAACTGAACTTTGAGGATGGTCTCATGCAGTATATTCTTTACTGTGTTTGCTCAAATGTCCCTTTGTATCTCTGACAGTCCAAGAGAAGCACACTGTGCTCTCTTGTTTCACGAGGAACCACCAAGATGTATTTTGTGCCAGTTCTTATGGCCCAGGGGGAAGACAGGGGCAAACTTGCAGAGTTTATCAGACGTTCCCTCAAATTTATGAACTGTTTCCTTGTTTGGGCTTGAGGAGCAAAGCCTGATAAGTGCTGGCATTCCTTTCACCTGCCCAACCAGCCTGCTGTACAATTGGCTCTTGTGTTTGTGCATGGCCTAAATTTGGATCACACACACACGATATAACGGAGAAATACATCAATTTCCTCTCACATGAGCCTGTCCATCCACACAGCAGCACAGGGAGGTTTTTTTGGTCCAGCCCTAAAAGCAGCAATGCCTGGGCATCGCTGTATTGCTGCTTGTGCTGGCAAGAGCTCTGACCCTGTGGCTACACACATTGTTCTGGCAAACACAATGGAGAATCCCCTTGGAAAGGGATCTGCCTTCAGCTCTGCAAACAAACACCAAACGCTGCAGGAGCAGATGGGTTCTTGCTGGACAGGGGCTTACCAGAGGGCATCGGTGCCAAACCTTTTGTTGTTACAAAGAGCTTGCATGGAAAACACAGATCAAGAAATCAAACTGTGGGATAAACCCAGCACAGAGCTGATCCAGCTGGTTATAAACATTAAGGACATCAGAACTTGTTTCCATACTCTCTTCTGCACCACTCCCCTAAGCAGCTCCCTCTGTCATCACCTTTTTCTCCACTTGCCATGGGCACTCAGGTGATGAAGCAAGGCATTCCACACGCAGTAATTATCCCTTCCATGCCACCTCTCTGGACTTTAGGAGTCGTTTTTTCACCTGCATCGCCAATCCTCAGCTGCCTGTTGCTTTCTGAGATCACTCCACAAAGCTCTGCAGGGCTCTGTGTTTGTGAAAACACTTCAGAAGCTTTGCCCTTTGCTACTCTGCACGGTCCTTTAGTAAATCTGGGTGCTGCTTTGGAGAAGTTCATTCCTGGATATACACAGCCCCCCTCACCCCACACCAGTGCAAACAGCTTCTCAAGGAGCTCTGGCTCTGGATAAGCAGCTTCTCCATCTATCACACCCCCTACATATCCTCATTTTGTATTTCTGTTTAAAAAAGTTTGAAAAACTGTGTGTTCTAGTTCATAAGCAGCCTGATAGCTTTGGATTTTCCAATCATTTTTTTACTACAAACAGAATTAAACCACATTTAAGCTCAGCTGTAAACAGAGATTTTAGTAGACACTAACAACTCAGGTAGCAAAATAAATAGCAATATTTTTTCTAGGCTAACCCTGATGTTTGGACAGTTGTCTAGGATTTATGTAACATGATGGCTATTAAAGTATTCACAGCTGTGCATTTAAACTATCACCAACTTGCAGTGCTTTTCCCTCCCTCCTGATCCAGATAAAACCAGGAGCAGAATATTGCCTTGCAGTTCTCACAGTTATCTCCTTGGCTGATCACAGAAGTGAATGGCCAGGCTGATTTTCTATTTCCAGCTGAAAATGTGTAAGTGATTAACAGCCCCCTGCACTTTGATACGCTGCTGAAGCAAAGACAGAACTTCTATTTATGTTTACAAGCAAAGGAAAAAAAACACCAAAAACCAACAAGGAAAAAAGGATGGGAGGGGAAAGGGTGTTTTCAGTTGAGTTTCTGTGTGCTTCTTTCATCACAACTTTAATTTGCATACCTGACTTTTCCTGAGAAGAGAATGGGTGACTGAAAAAACACGACACTCTTATATACCAAAAAGAAAAAAAAAACAACCCAAAAAAACCCCCCTCCAAACAAAAAAATTATTCATGGACTGCACCCAATTCTACTCCCACAGAGGCTGCTCCAAGTCAGACTTCCTCAGTGCTTTTCTCCATGGCTGTTTTCATTCACGTGGTTTCCACTCACATCTCTCTCCTTAAATGATGAGGAAAACTCAAAAACTGAAGGACAGCAGAGGAGGATTTATTTATGAGCACTGAAAGAAAGAGTGCAGCCTGGCCCCAGCTGGGAGTGCTGGCTCCTGGGGAAGGGGCAGAGGCTCATTTCATGGCTTTGCATCCCTTGGGATTGAAAAAGAAAAATAAAACTCAAAGAGATGAATTTTTTTAAACCTAGCCTTTTCTGTTTTGCTCTCTTTAAATACATATTGAAAGGAACTGAGACTTGGAGGAGTTTGATGCAAGTGCCAAACATCAGTGTAAAACCCAGCATAACAAAGTAACAAAAAGGAAAAAAAAAACTTTCAGAAAGAGGAGGGAAAAAAAAGGAAAAGAAAGAGAAAAGAGTCCAGTTCCCCCACATGTTGAGGTCCTCAATTATTATTCAGCTGCTTGAAAGCATCCACTTAGCTCGTGTTCAGAACTTGTCTTTGGAAGCTCAGCAAGAGCTTTAGCCCAATAAATAAACACACAAATGAAAATGAATGAAAGCTCTCTTTCTAAAGCAAAATAATTGCAAACACTGCTGTAAAAAGTCTGATGAACTCTAAGCAGAATTACTCCTTTGCACTAAAGAAATACATACAATATTTTTTTTTAAATACAGAGGGGTTGACAGTGTCCTTTTCAGGACAGGAGGAGAGGGAGGCTGGGTGCTGTGGAGAAGGCAATTGAGGGGTAGAATAAATCCAAAAGTAGGGCAGCCATCAGTGCTGCATCTGAAGCAGCCACCACTGCCCAGCAGGCTGCTGGAGCCTGAGCACCACTGCAGCTCAAATCATCCTGAAAGGCACTCACACCCAGGGAAGCTGCACCAGGGAGTCCTTGAATGTGGCTCAGTGTGCACAGCACAAATTCAGCACCTTTGAAAAATACATAGAAAAGTTCTAAAAATCCTCTCAGGCACATCAAGTAAGGTTGTTGGGAATTTCACAGTTTTGCTGATGAGAAAATATTAACATTCTATTTAGCACAAATGATATAAAGTATTAAAGCACCAATATTAAACATATTGAACCATGCAAAATAAAACAAAAGTAACAATATCAGGGTAAGGTGACTAAGAGCAGTTTTCCCTCTAAAAATTGTGAAGACATTCAGGCCAACTTACAAATTATAAGAAAAACTTCAGGTTAAATCTTACTAAATGGAAACGGAAAGCAAAATTTGTATTTTTTAAAGACATTTCCTACTGCTATCAACTTCACCTCTTCTATCAACCCCCCAAACTTCAGCATCATTTTTAATTCAGAATTCAAACTTTAATAATATCGTCCAAATGCCAATGCGGGGTCTCCTGAAGAAATTTTTCTACCTCAATACTTTTTGAAATATCACCTCAATATTAAAAAAAAACACAGATCACAGAAAGTAGACTGTGAAATAAATGGAGGGAGGCATTTCAAGTGTAGTTTTGAACAAGGGTTTGGGTATCAGGAGTTTGAGCAAACAGCCACTGAACCACATTGCTCACCCCTGGGGCTGCCTGAACATGGGAGGGGAATACACTTGCAGTTGCTCCTGCAAGCACTGGGATTTCAAGTGGTCCATATTTAACACTATTAGTTGTAGGTTTTTTATCTTTTTTTCTTGTGTTAGAGCCAGGATTAAATGCTCAGGAGGGTGCAGATTTCATATTTAGACTCGGTTGTTTATTAATTCTTATCTATTTTACAGTCTCACAAACTGTGAGTTCTAGCTAACAAAGTGAAAAATGGCTTTAACTCTTTCCAAGATCTTTTAAGCACAAACTGCCCAATTAAGAAATGACACCTAAATTATTTTTACTTTTAACACAATAACCAACCACTCATGGCTCGCAATGCCGACTTTTCTATCCAATTACAAAATCCCACCCAGAGCCATGAAGAAGGTGAAAAAGAAGGACTTTATATATATATTACTATATTCTAAACCCTTAAACTCTCAGTTTTGCACCCTGTGATATCACACACTTCTATTCAAACTGTACACCCGCAATCCCACTTCTACCACTCAATTTTGGGAGCCTTCTCCATGGCCTCAGGTCCAAGGCAGTGTTTGCCTGGGGGTCAGTGCCTGTGAGCACAGAAAGCCTGAAATTCTCAGTGCCCAGGGTTACAACAATTAGTATTCACAGTTATTTCTTAGCAATTTGGTCAAANATGTCGACTTTTCTACCCAGTTACAAAATATCACCCAGAGCCATGAAGAAGGTGAAAAAGAAGGACTTTATATATATATTACTATATTCTAAACCCTTAAACTCTCAGTTTTGCACCCTGTGATATCACACACTTCTATTCAAACTGTACACCCGCAATCCCACTTCTACCACTCAATTTTGGGAGCCTTCTCCATGGCCTCAGGTCCAAGGCAGTGTTTGCCTGGGGGTCAGTGCCTGTGAGCACAGAAAGCCTGAAATTCTCAGTGCCCAGGGTTCCAACAATTAGTATTCACAGTTATTTCTTAGCAATTTGGTCAAACACAGGCCACGTGGGTCAGCCCACCCCACAATTAGCTGACTAACTCTGAAGGTCAAACACAAAAGGACAGGACACTGACTTCCAAAGGATGCTGCTAGCAAAAGAACTGAGAAGCCAAACTGGTCAAAGGGCAGGAGGACCTTGTGCCTGGGAAAAAAAAAAAAAAGTATTTCCAAAAAAAAATATAAACCAACAGTGGAATTAAAAGTGCTAATGCCAAAGCAGTGGAGTGATACTGCAGTTCAGTTCAGTGTGTCTCTACTAATTTCCAGTGGGCTGATCCCAGATGATGGGAGGTTCCCACCCTCTGTGCCACCTTCTCTCCCAGGAAAAGGGG
>VWYN01005659.1:0-29023 GCA_013400075.1 Hippolais icterina
TGACTCATTGTATGAGTGAAGTGACCATAGGCTCTGGGCTATGTGACCCCTTTGGAATCTACAAGATCAGAGAATTCACGGACAAATATTAGGTTGTACTGCTGTTGGTCACCCAAATTAAATTTTGTTCAATTACCAGCCAGACAAACTATTTTTACAGGCTTATTTTTTGTAGACTTATTAAGTCTACTTTGTAGACTT
Organism: Hippolais icterina; assembly: GCA_013400075.1. Classification (NCBI taxonomy): domain Eukaryota; kingdom Metazoa; phylum Chordata; class Aves; order Passeriformes; family Sylviidae; genus Hippolais; species Hippolais icterina. The sequence goes on from VWYN01005659.1 coordinate 202, forward strand.
GTTCTGGTAATTGTTAAAATTTTAAAATTAAAATTTGGTTAACGCAAGACACTAGTCCTGATGTCACAGTGTCACGTACAGACAGTTAATAACCTACAAAGTCTTTGTTTTTTTACAGAGTGTCATTTGTAGTTAGCTTGACCCGCTCATTGTTCAGAATAGTGAAAAGTCAGCAGAGCTGAGTGTGAGCTGATAATCTGTGCTATGAAACAGGGCTGATAATTTAGGTTCAGAGCCCTCTCCAACATCTGTCAGGGTGGTACATGTGCTTAAGCTACGAGTAAAGACAGGAAAAATGCTTTAGATTTCGAGTACACAAGGGAGAAAATGGAGGTGGAAGAAAAGGATGAAATGAACGACAGAGTAGTCAAAGAGGAGAGCAAAGATGCCTGTAGAACCTGCCTTTAGAAAAATAGGGATGAAATATAACACATAAAGAAAGAGCTGGAAAGCCAGACTAAAGTTAAAACCAGGGAGTTGCACTCTCTGGACCTCTGCAGCCCCCATGCACTGACAGTTGATTTTCCAAGACTTTGCCAAGGAGTTAAGAATGCTTTGATGCTGAAACTTTGTGCAGCAAACAAACAAGAATCCTATTGCTGAAGCTGAAACTCTGGCATTGCTAATTTAGCTGAAGAGAAAGAAGAAATGAAATTAGCAACTTGATAGTCTTTCACACTTATTCTTTTCCGTGTTTGCACAGCCTTTAGTCTCTGGGGACTCCTGAGAACTTAAGAAAGAAGTTTTTGTATGTGAAATACTGGGGATTTATAATACAAACCAGTGATTTTATACCTTATTTTGTGTCTGTAAGATTGCAGAAAATTTCTTTTATGTCATTACCATTTTAAAAATTGTACAAATGCCCTTAAACGTAGAAATAGAAACTTTTCTCCAGGTTGCACTCTACATGGACACACCTCATTTCTTCAGCTATCAGGTTGCTCTCTGTTTCTTATATCTAGGGAGTATTGTAAATGGGATCAAGTATTTTATTTTGTCAATATTTGTAGAGTGTTTAAATCCACTGAAGATCTTCCCATATGAAATGTAATCCTAAATTTACATTGATCCTTGACATATTTGTGGCTCTAATCAGCTTACTTGTCCAGATCTCTGTTATGAAGTTACTAAAGTAGAAGATTCAGTGAATATATAAAAGAATATTGTGTGGTTATGTTTTCTAGTTCTTATGTTCTTATTTTCCCTGATGGATATTTAAAGTACAGAAAATCTGCTACTATTTTGCAAACGTACAAGCAGCAGTAAAGATAATATATCTATGCATAAGTGGGTGATTTTCAAGTACAGAAAAATATGACTGTTCTTTAGCATTTCAGAAGAATTCATCTGTGGTTTATCTGCATTAATCTTGTTTTCTTTGAAGTTCATTATACTTCTGCTAAAGGTTTTTATTCACATAATTCCTTTTTTCTGAGTAAATAATTTTTTTGGAGGGGAGGTGTAAACTGAGTGAAAAAAATCATTCATCTTGCTTAGAGAAATTTTTAAAAAATACATACAGTTCAGTAGCAGGTATCCCTTCTTCCAACTTGTAATACACAGGCTTCTGTTTATTTAAAAGTTGAAATTGCCCATTTTCTTCAAGGGTAAGCATCCATCACATTTGTATATCGGCATTTATTTTGACTGATAAAAGTGTATTCTTTAAAAAAAAACAAAGTCATTTTTAAAAATAAGGTATTGCTTTATAAAACAAGGAATTTAGCACAGCTGAATCAAGGTAAGGAGAAATTACTGTGCAAGACAACAGTGAATTTGAACACTGATTTCTGAAGACTTTGAATATTTTGTATTTAGTTAAAAATATAAAATTCGTACAATATTTGATAGAAGTTTTTGTAAGCTGACCCTGGCTCAGGTACAACAGTCCTCCAAACAGATCCATAAAAAATACAATTTTTGAAAGTTGGAAATGTTCTTGACTGAAAATCACTTAAATTGTTTCTGTTGGCAGCATATTTAATGCAACAATAATTTTTCTGATTTCTGTTTAAGTTAGTATCAATTAAATATATTCATGTCCATTCTGATATTTTATAAATATACTTTATCAACTCACCCTAACTTTCCAAAGAGATTTATTATGTTTTATCAAACATCTCAACAAGTTCTTCAGAAACCTTTTAATAATATACCAGTAATGAGAAACTTCAATATGGTTCTCTAGTGCATTCAGAGAATGATAGAGTATTTAATCTTAAATTGGTAAAAAAGATATGGAATGATAGACAGAGCTTTGATCCTTTAATATTGCTCAGATATGCACATTAGAGGAAACCCTGGAAATCTTTTCTGTGCTCTGATTTTATTGTATTTATATGCCCACAGCTAATTCTAAGCTTTCAGTGTGTCCCTTCCCCACCATTTCAGTCAGAAGGATCTGAGATTTAAAATTAAAATTAGAAAAAAAGTTGGTAATTTGATTTGAGACAGTTGACTGACAAAACTAATTAACAAGTCAAAGACAATCTTCAAGGAGGAAGGCTCTAAAACTTGAGAGGAAGAAAAAAAATAAGAGTTCCTCTGAATCCTAGCACTGTCACAAGAGCACAAACATGTCAGACATAAATTCTAAATAATATTTTCTATTTGAAATTGTATTCCTATCAGAATTTAATTGTGAAAGCAATATATGTAAATAGCCTTTGATAAAAAGTAGTATTTAGGACACACAAAGATTTAATGAGTTGCCTGTCTCCTAAGATCTAATTAACAACTTGACAAAATGCACTCTCTAAATCCATTAAGAAAAGAGAAGTTCGTTTTGCTCGCTCTCACCCCATCAATGACTAATGAAATTAATATTTTACTATTTCTTCAGGTTTCTACAAAACATCCTTTAAATCTTTATATCTGTGGGGAAGAAGAGATTTAACTTATTCTACATCTGTAAAATTATTTCTGACAAAATATGGAGGTTTGTGGTCCTGCAAGGGAGACAAAGGCCAAACCACAGAACAGAATCAGACTGACTGGTTGCAGCCAGTATCACATTTCTCTTCCACGTACTGTTTCTGCAATTCATGTTTCTAGACTATTAGAAAATAATAACATTTTGCAAGAAGGAAAACATGTATTCAGCCAGCGACCTGGCAAAGACAGGCATACAATGTCAATCTCCTGTTTCAGGTATCCCTGCTGCTGCTGTCTCCTAAATTGGCAGCCAAGGAAATTGATACATTTCAGGTTGTGCAGGTTAACATCCACAAAATCGAAAATATGAAGGTCATAACCTGAGCTGCATCTTCACCAGTAGCTTGAAAAAATATTCTTAGCTGCCCACTGACATAACTGGACATAACTTACAGAACAAGGATATATTTTAGCTGCAGAATTCTTAATAATACATTTCTCTAAATAGTTCCAAAGGTAAAATTTCTTTTCCCCCTCTCTTAAATGTCCCCTGTTTCTAGTAGAAGAGAATTATGGTAGTGTATTATAAAAAAACATTGTTTGTTTAAAATTATTTCTTTGATATAATGATTAGCTGGACATCAGATTAAGGCTGGTGCAAAATATGTCTATTTAAATGAATCCCCATACTAAGAAAAAGGAAAACAAGGGCTCAATTGGCAACTTGTTAACAGTCATATTTCAGAACCTCAAGACCTGTCAGAAACTTCCAAGCTATCCACGAATAAATGCATGCCAGGTAGCTTTTAACTGGTTCATGAAAAGATTTTAGATTTAAAAATGTTTGGATTCCTGGATCTTAACGGTACTTTCCACCATAAACGGTTCTATGCAAAGACCTATACAATTAAAGAACATGCACTTAACTCAACAAAAAGATTGTCACAAGGGTAACTGTTCTTAACACTGCTGTAAAATGATGTGTTTTACAATATTGTATTTATCTTTTCTGTGTGGTGAAACAGATGTTCAGATTTGGAATGCTGCTCTCAGTCTAGAAAACAATAAAAGGCAAAGTGCACATTCCCATACGCGTTGCTTCAGCTTTATGACACACTGCCACTGGATGCTCAAGCTATGGAGGGACAGAAAATGTGACAGACAACAAAGGAATGGGTAATTTAGTTTTGAAATGAAATTATTAATATATAGGAATTTAAAAATCAAGCTTGAATGAAATAACTATATTTAATCACTCATTATGTGTCAAAAATTGAAGAGCAATAATAACATTTTTGTCTTTAAAAGATAACAAAATGAAGTCATGGGCACATTATATAGATTTATATTTACTTAGCTATAATAAATTTCATGGTGTCCAAGGCAACAAAGTGGCTAATAAAGTGCAATAATTTTAGTGTTGAGTATTCAGTTTACTCCCTATTTTTAGCAAGATGAAATAACATCAACTACGTAACATAAAAGCTCAACGTCTTACCAGTCGAATTTATTTACACAATAAAATAAAGACAAAATTTGGAGGACGGAATCACTTAATGGTTGCTTTTACAACTACTGTGAACTTTTTTCATAAATGAAAATTGCTACTTCTGCTTTCGCTCACCCATTTATTTTTTATGTTTTGTTGCTTCCTGAGGAGAGACTGTTTATTTCAAACCTGGTGGAATACAAGGAGAGAGCAGGGGCAGGGAAATATGGACAAATCACATAAGTGAGGAATCCTCTTCAATTGCTCAGCACTATCTTGTGATGCTATTTTTAAGTAACTCTTTAAATGCATCAAAAGAAAACTGATGTTAAAAGACAGAGAATCGATGATATTAGTAACTGTAGAGATTTGCAACTTAGAAAAGAGGCATTTTAAATTTAGAGGCTTATGGGAAATAACAGAAAGAGAGTACATTAATTTTCTAGGATCATTTAGGCAGATTTTATCAATTTAAAAAAAGGTGTTCAAAGATTACAGAATGACCAGGTTTGCTAGTTTGGGCTATATTGTTCCTTTCAGAGTGATTTTCTTGTGTCCTTTCTGGCAGCTGTATGGAAGGGATTCCTCCAAGCTTAGTGGAAACCTCTGGGCAGATCTCAGTGCCTCTGCAGCCATTTTGAAGGGTTGGCAACAATTAATTTTTTTTTTTTGGCAACAGCAAATTGGAAAAGGGATTTACTTGGAATTCATAGCCACTTAAGAAGGTTTGTTCTCTATTTCCCCATCCTGCTGTGTGCAGGTTGCCCATCAGCTTCAATAAATGCAAGAAAAAGGATTTTTGAATTTAGAAAAGCTGACTGCATTACACATTTTGTAGAAAGATTTGAATTAGACTATCCTAAAAAGTGCCTTTCAGAGCAAAATTTTACAAAATTTATTCAACATACACCTATTAATATCCTGTCTGAACAGGAGGGGTCAAGCAATTCTTTAAGGTTTTGTTCTTTGCTCCTAACAAACTTGGATAATATGTAAACCTCGAGGATTCCACCACTTTCTAGACTACTTTAGGCTTCTGGAGAAATGTTTAAGTGATTCCAAGCATCTAGAGAGGAGGTGATTTCATTTTCAGTAAAAATACTGCATTGTTCATGACTCATGCCCACCAACAGTCAGATAAAACATTTTAGGTCGCTGATTAATTTAATGAGAGGTCCAAATGACCAACAACTTAGAATAGTGGTTGCCCCTTGTAGGAAAGAGAAAACTGCTAAAGGCACAGAGGCAAAAAAGATGATTTAATAGCCCTAGGGGATTAGGAAACTAAGCTTAGCATAGAGATGTGGGAGGGCTGAAAATCCAAAGATGCCTCTGCTGAAAATGTACTTAAGGAGTCGTAGATGTTCTCTAACTCCAAATCTAAAAGCCTTAAAGCAATGTCTGCACTTTTGGCTGTAACCTTCATTGTTTCACTATCAATTTATACAACGTTGATGAGATAGATTTCTCTGTATTTATATGTTTGGGGTTTTTCCTGCATTGTATTTCCACATAAAACTGTGATACAAAAATAGGGTATCCTGTTGCCACTGTGCCCCTGATACAGATCTTGAATTCACTCCGTGTCAAGAGTAATCTTTCACTAATATATAGTTGGTTTTCTGAGAGAAGAGCCCTTGATAAACATGAGAGTGGGCAAAGGTTAAAACAAATAAACAAAGAAAAAGTCCTTCACGCTTATAAATAGAATCAAGGTATGCTAAGGGGTTGGAAGAGACCTTAAAAATCATCTATTCAAGAGGTAAAAATAAAAGGCATTGCTCCACCTCTGGGTTTGTCATCAGAGTTTATTCTCCTGGTTCAGGAGCAGGAGAAAGGGTTAGTACAGAAACAGCAGAGTTGTGTAGGGATGCATAAGCTTAGGTTGGTCTGTGGATGTAAGAAATGCTGTGGTAATATTGAAGCCTAATAACCTTGGTATTGGATCAGTCTGAGATTACTAGGTAGTTATGCATTGGTATATCACTTGTCAATAAGTCAGATCTTCTTGTCTCTTAATATTCCTGTTAATAAATGCAGTGGAATTAGAAATACAAGCTCTTGTTCTTAATGGATTATCTATTTCTAGTCTATATTTTCATTTGAACGGGAGAAATCCCAAAATTAATAAGGTGTCCAAAATTTGCCAATATAGTAATTTTTTTTTAAATCCTGGCTAGATGAAAGGTTTATTTTTATTTTATATTGACTCAATTGCTTGGATCTTCATAGTTAATATTATGTTAAGTAACTTCTACGAAACGTTTTTTCAACAAAAAAGTAAAAATTTCTTTTTCATTGAGATTACTGCCTTCCTTCTGCAGCTGACCCAATGAAATTGTGCAGACTCATACTTCAAGTCAGCAAAGATTAGATATCTCTCCTAGCTTGGGAGAAAACATGAAAAACTTCAAGGTTTATGCATCCAAAATTGGACATATATTTGGGGAAATGAAAATATTGCAAGCAGTAGTAATCCTGCTCAAAACAGATCCTTATTTATGCTTTTATTTCAAAAACAGGTCAAAGGAGAGTTTAACAAATCATTATTTTCTTTGCCTCTGGAGCTTATTTTTACAATAATTCCTACCATTCTTTGGTTTCCCACATTACTACATAAACCCAACAGGTATTTGATTTCTGTGTAATTTAGTTTGGCATTTTCACATTTTAAGCGTGTATTTCTGAGTATTCTTGTTGGATTCTACTTTATTTTTTGTATTCATTCAGTCTTTTTATATGTATCAGTAAGTAACAATTGTTTAAAAGAATCTTTGCACTTCTTTGAGAAATCTTACCTGCTAGGAAAATCATCCTTCCATCTGAAGAGGATTTTTTTTAAGTGAAGAGTAAAATTTTATTTTGTTATGGAAATAAAGATGCTTGAGCCTTTCTTGAGATGCTTGAGCCTTTCTATCTAGTAAATCAAAGATCATTCTTATAAACCAATAACTTAGTACATTTCTTACTGAAATGGGCATTTTACTCTTATTTCTAGCAATTTAAAGCATTTTTTCTGTAATTACTCTGACCTAAGCCATTATTTTGCCAGTTTTCTTTTTTTTTTTTTTTTTCTCATCCTCTGGTTTTTATGTTAGCCCCACAAGTACAGAGAAGAATCTCAATTTTCCCTGGATTTCTGGGATATATCAGGGTTTTACCACTTGAACTATACTTTTTTCACTGTATTTCCAAATTTTATCATAGTTTACTTTTCTACCGTTCCATAGGATCATAGAACGGTTTCAACTGGCAGGGATCTTCAAGGTGATCTGGTTTGAACCCTCCTGCTTATTGGCATTTTCTGGCTCTATAAAACAGCAACTTAGCTAGTGGTGAAAATTAAACAGGGGATAATTCGACTGATACTGGAGAACACTGGATGATATTGTGAGAATATTTGGAGGGGAAATGTCACAGCCTTGAGAATTCGGAGGACAAAACGTATGGTTGGCTTTTGGGGAAAAGGGAATTGACACAGCTAAATGGTCCTCAGGAACTTTGGCTATCAGAACATGGAATGCAGACTTCTAGAACATTCTTGGCTCTTCTTTCCACATCAGGGCTATATTTTTGGTTAGCAGTGTTTGCCACCCTAGTGATCTGATTTGGGTGGATTTTCATATTCAGTGCTGTCAGTTAGCAAGTTGAAAAAGAGGAGAAGAGAGGACAGCCAACATCAGGAGGTAGAGAGGGACTTCAGTGACAGCAGAAATCGGGATTTAAGAGAACCCATCTGCCAGAAATATATGGACACAATGGAATAATAAATAAATAAATAAATAAATAAATTTAGTTCCATTGTGTCCATAGGTGAAAAGAGAGAAGAATGGGTCTACTAGGGTCCTGTAACTTTAAGGAGCAGGGGAATGTAAACGCAAATTTATACCACTACTTTTATCAAGGAATACAAGAGATAAAAGGAAAAAGAGACGGATATCTCCCATTTTTTTTCCCCCAAGATCTTAATAAAAGATTTAATTAGCGGCAGCAGCATTGTTATACAATAAATCAATTAATCTCTCCTGCCCTTTCCCTCGTGAACCTTTTCAAAACTCACAATTAATTAATTGAAATCTTTTGTCACTTAATCATTGCCCTTCAACCCTGAATTATCATGTGATGCAATAGAGTAAAACACCATATTTTTGATGCACATGGGATGACCCTTCTAGCTTGAATTAATTTACAGTGGTTTTGCAGAATAATTTATGCCAGGCTCTGCTGCTTTGTTTGAAATTTGAAGGGACCTTCTCTGATATGCTGATATGCGTGTTAATGAGGAAGATACATCTACATACAAATGCACATAATTTATACATGTTCTGTAGTCATAAATACGTGGTCACATGATGAGAATTGTAATATATAATGTGCAATACAGTTTGTTCATCTTCCAGCACATGTCCCTCATACCTCAGCCCTGCAAATCAGATCACAGAGGGAGAAACATCTGTACTGGAAATGCTCTCATGAAGGAGACAACACTGAGCTGGGGAAATTCCTTGACTTTGAAATGTAAGAAGAGCTTAGCCATATTTTACCTCCTGTTTCTGATATATCAGAAATCTTGTGTTTGAAGTGGGAGAAAAGTGGAAGGCTTGTCCTAATGCTGCGTATTCAGAAGATAATCTGCTTAAAGAATGAAGGAGGGAGTAAGGGGATGAGTATTTCACTCTGGTCTACCAGAGGGTCCCAGATGTCCTTGAGCTCAGTCCTTGCTTGTTCACTCCATTACTACATCTCTAAAAATAGGTTGATAAATCATGAAAGTTAATTAGGGTGTGTTGGATATCTGCAGAGAGAAAGCGGTGTTATTAATAGCTATCTTTTTATATCTTACCTTTATTCTTATTTATGGGTTAACATGCAAAACATGTAATTTCATGTGATACTCAAGGTGATTTCCACAATTACCATAGCCCTCTTTGAAACCCTGACATGAGAGAACCGCAGCCAGATGCTTCCCAAAGGTCAGCAGATGTTTGAATTACTTTTCTGTCATTAAGGTGATAATGATTATACTCTCTCTGCTGCTTGATGCTTCTGTTGGTAGGGTTAAATATATTGAAATATAAAATAAAAATTCAAGAATGAGTAATACATATTTATAAGAAAATCATATTGTTGGCAAAGTTTGTTTTGATGACACTGTTTATAAAAGCACAGGTGTTTGATAAAAGATTTCAGCTTGAAATAAATGTGCTCCTTAGCTTTAATTGGGCTGTTCTTTTCTTCTTCTTCTGCCTTTTAGGAAGCACATTCCATCTTTAAGAAATTATCTACTAAAAAGTAATCAAGATGTTCTAAAGCATTTGAGTTGCCAAAAGCAATTCAATGAACTTTCTGCTTGTCTTGGTTTTGGTTGTTGTCTTAAAAGCGCAGAACAAATTTTCACTTCAGTGTAGTAAATGCGCTTTGATTAATATTGTATGCTTCATTTTTATATGGAGATTCCAGATCGTGTCTGGAAATCTGCAGTGAGAAGATGCTGTCTGGAAGGCATTGGGGAAGAAACAAAAATTTATTTCTTTGCTAGCAGAGAACTAAACCAACAGATTGGTTTAATTGATGTGAGTACCTGAGCTTTCCCGTGCCCGTTCCCAAGCGCGTCCTTTTTCTTCATCCTGCCTTTCCTCTGCTGTGACAGAGAGCAGAGGAAAATCTCTCTGGCAAAGGGAATCTGACCGACATTACAAAGGCCCTTCCTGCAGCTGCTTGTCTGATCTGCAGTCACATCTTTGCCATGAGGATTTGTGCTTTCCCTTGACCAGACTGCCTCTTCTGAGCTGAGGAAAACTAGGAAATGGGTTTCCTTAGAAAGAGTTCCTCAAAAGAAAAATGTCGAAAGGGTTACATAGCTGAATGTTCCTGAAGGAACTGGGTGTCGAACTCTGTGGCTGGCAGACACAGAGTCTCAGCTTTCACGTGAAAGAAAAACTTTAAGCTGAGCTCATCAGGCTGTGATAAACCTGTTTCCTCCTGGTTTTCAGTGAATCAGAATGATGCAGAGCATCTGCAACTATTCCCAGGACTGCTAAGCTAGAATTTATGTGCAAGAGAATGTGCTAAAGCATAACTTTGTCAATCAAATTATGCACAGGTTTTTTTCTATAGTATATGATAAAAAAATGTAACCATTTTGGTAAATTTCATCTTCTGCTTGCCAGGTGGCTTTCTCCCCAAAAAACAGGATGTAAAAATATAGAGGACTTCTTCAGCTTCACATACTTATTACAGCACTTCATAATCACATGGGAATTTCTCCGTGAGGACAAGGACAAGGGAATAAAAATGAAAGCAAATAATCCTAAAATAAAATGCCTTTCAGACTAATTGACTGACTCAAAAGCAGTGCATTAATAAAAATGCAAAATGACTGTTGAATCATTGAGAAATAATATATATGTAATTAAGTACTAATAGAGATTTGTTTCAGAAAGGTGACAGTGGGTTTTGATTTAAATATTAGGGTTTTGATTTTTTCTTCCACAAGAAAGCAATGTTAGAATATTAAATATGGAAATGCAGGCTAAAATCATTTAGGACAATGATTTTAAGGCAATAAATTAAGGTTTCATAATGTTCTTTTCTGGAAAGCTCACAGCATCCTGTTGGGCATTATCATGGTCTTAGTAAAAGGAAACTCAAAAGGATTATTATGGGGATAACCAAGCCAGAGCAATCTGTAACATCCTTGAGAGCTGAGAATAAGTGTGAGGAGCTGAACCATTAAGAAATAGGCATTAGCCAACATAGGAGGGCTTTGTTTGTTTTATTGCTTTAGAGCAAAGTTGTGAGCCTGCTGTTCTTTGTTTTTCTTTGAATTAGCCCTGTTACAACCACTAAAGACACTGAAATGAAAATGTTGCTTAAGCAGATGTTGCACTAGAAAATGGGTCCAGATTGTTAAAAGTATTTGTTTCATTTAACCGATTTACTATATGTTTCAAAATGAAGTTATTTTAGAAAAATCCATGGCTGGTAAAGATGTGAGAGTTAAGTCCACTTAAAAATAAATATTTCATTTATTAAAATTTGAAGCTGAGATACTACAGTTGATAAATGGAGTACTTGGGATTTTTTTTTTTTGGTCATTTGTCTCATTTTGTCCTTCAATCTTGAACATCTTAGTCTTGAAATTATTCCACTGGAAATACTTCAGCGTGGTTTTTGTTGGACCATAGACACCATACAAGGCAGCTCATCTAAAAGTCAACCAGAAGTGGATATCAATGACTTATATTAGGAAATATAAATAGCTGAATAGGTTTTAGAATAACCATTGATGGTAAGGTTTGCAGAAAGTAACAAAATCCAATTATTTTATGTTCTCTTCTGAATAAACAGGTATTGGTTCTTGGGAGGAGCAGAGGGGAACCTAAAAGGCAATGGCTGGTTCAGCCAGTCTTTCCAAGTGTTACTGTCATCAAATACATTTCCAGGATGTGTTCGTATTTAAAAAAAAAAACAACACACCATGCCCTAAAAAACAAAAGAAACCCAAAGTAACATGCTTTCACTCTATTTTGAAAACCTTTGGTCTTTAGACAGATGGATACAGATTTTGTATGAAAGGATAGGACAGTTGTGGTTTCTTCCTCTGTTCAGAATAATGCAGGAATGAAGCCAGGGGGTCAGTGGGAGGCTGGACAGAGCAATGCACGATCCGACCACTATGGTTAATACATGCATTCTCCGTTTATTGTTGCAAAATGGTGGGTTATATACAGAAGTGCATAGCTTACATTAACAAGTAGTTTTTAATTGGTGACAGATTAGAAAAGAATGTAAACAATCTTAAACTTAAGGCTGCTACGGTAATATTGTTACAACTACACTAATTAAATCCAAGCACACCTTAATCTAATTTCTAGCTGCGCCACAAGTCTACTCACTACTAACTAGGCCCAAATCCAAGGCCTAATGCAGGCCCAAATCTGAGGCCTAGTCCAGGATAGCTCAAACCATGTCCCACAGCAAATCATGCCCCTGTTCACTAAGAAATTCTTCTACACAGGAACTTGGGAAAAAAGTTAAGAAGTATTTTATTATATATTCTTCAATTATGTAGTAGTAAGATATTCAGAAATTATTCTTTGCATCAATGCCTACGTGTTTATTATCATTGTATTTTGGATGGAAAGTGGCTCATGAAAAAGCAGGGAAAGCTCCTGTACCATGTAATAGTCTGGAGCTACGTCTCATATCACAGGCTTCTTGCACTAAATCTGTCTTGCCCCAAACAGTGAATAAATGTCTGACTTTTCCCTGAGCCCCGCATGCAATGTGGATTTTTAGAAAAGTTATTTTTGAGTGGTTGCACTTGTGCTTAACTGTGCGAGGCAAATGAGAGTTATTACTGAAGGGAGTGGCACTCACTTCAGCTGCTCTGGCTTGGTTTGACAGGAACCAGGAATCAAAGCCATGAGCTGTCACAATTCAGAGTGGTTTATTAAGTGATATCAATGGCAATTTACATTAGTGGATGGGAGCAACTGAAGTGGTCAAATTGTCCTTTTTTATAGCATGTGTCTGATTTTGCCACTATCTTCTGCAAACCTTTAAATCCTGCCTTGCTTACGTTGCTAGAATTTGCAAGAGTTGGTCTAATCTGCTGTTCCCAGGGGCAGAAAATAAATTAATTTTTAATAATAGCAATAAGAATAATAAAAAATGAGTCTGGAGCTACCATGGGACACATGACACGGTTCAGAATAGTTTTCAAAGAAAGCAGTTTCTGTGAAATCTGTAGGGCAGGTGATTACTAGTGGGAACTAAAAAGTTGATTATTAATCTAACTTTTCTAATAATAAGAACAGCTGAACCTTGGATGATAGTGATTATAACGGGCATTAAATGGCCACTTTTATATTAAATGGCATTAAAACCACCACAGCTTACAGTTTACAGCAGGATGATGAACACAGCTAAGAGAGTGTCTGTGTGGGCATTCAATTTTCAAAATATGAATATTAGTTATTGGACAAAATTTTTCATTCATTTTTCGCTCTTTTGCAATATCCCACCTTGACTACTTTTGCTTTAGGTTTTTTAACAGCATTTTTATGCAGAAATATTCCTTGCTGTGATGCCAAATTGATTTTTCTTTTCTTTTAAATATTCTCTGTGTTCTTTACACATACATTTGTAACTCTGTCGACTGTTTTGTATAGTTATATAGTTCCTAGCTATTTTTCCCAGTACTTTTCTCTGTTCTGATAGGCAGAAAGACAAAACACATTCCAGAGCTCCAAGCTGGGGCTACAAGTTCCTTATCCTATTTTGGAAGGTGTAGCCTGGGAACCAAGGTCAAAACCAGCTCTTTGAGGCACGTTTTTTCCAACAACGTTCAGTCCCTAAAAAGTAGAGGTGGGATTCAGAGAGGGGTTTTTTGCCATGGGAAATTGTCTCACCACTTATGTCTCTAATTGGTGAATTTCATCAATTATGCTAATTTGCTAAACTTATAAAAATGTATTCATGGTGGGATGGGCATTTTGTGGACATTTTCCATATCTGCCCCTGGAGGCCTCCAATAAAGACCATCCTTTATATTACCTCCTATATTAATATTATGTCAAAAGTGTGTTGTTTCATTTCTAGGTTCTTTGAGGCATCAATTTAATCAACTGTTTCTGGGGACAGTTCTTACCCCAGTGTTCAGCCATCCAATCCAGTTATAATAACGGAGAGATTAGACATCATGGCCACACTTTAGCAACTCATCTTGATTCCATCAATTTTTATCATCACTGGAGGGAGAGGAAAATATACCAATAGTGTTAATTTAGCACTGCATATTTTCAACCATGTTTTTATTGAAAACTCTCCCAGCTCTAAGCAAGCTACGTTAATATGAAACTGCTTAGACTGTTAGCCAAATAAATTTATCTTAAATAAAACATTTATGCATTTCATTGTTGGATTTTTTGAGATGCAGTGAAATAATTAGAAGCAGCGCTTTCTCCTTTTTATAGCCCCTAGTTATTGTTGAAAATCTATTATTTATATGCATATATATGCATATATATAAATTTTAGATTTCGTCTATTTAGATATATCAAATACTTTTTTCTCAAGTTTTACAAGGTCTGTTTTGAAATCTGGGATTATTTTCCACATGCAATAAATAATCATGCACTCATAAACAGAAGCAATATTAGTATTCCTTTATATTAAAACAAATTCAAAATATAAAAAGGAAATATATTCCTTATTTAAAAAATCACTATATTTTGGTGTCAATTTGTCATTGGGTCCTCATTTTGGACAAAATAATTTTGATGTGTCTGGAAACCAACCAACAAACCGAGAGCCCCAACTATATTATTACTATTGGTTTTACTATAAACAATTTGGTCACTTCATCTTCTAATTTTAAAAATTACATCTCTACATCTACCTTGGACCAAATTTGTTCTGATTATTTCTTGGATACCTTTCCTAAGCTGGATTTCTGTTCAAATTTCATTTAACAGTCCTTGCATTTGCCTTAGAGGGTTTTCCATATCCAGTAGAAATCTTATTTGTTTTATATATTGGCTTTGGTTCAGCTGATTCTCAAGCATTTTTTGCTCACAATTATTTGGTATGTATCCACCTACAGCTTCCTGTATAAAGCCTTAAAATCTAATTTATAGTAAAAATTTATGCTGCCTGCCTAAATAACAGTGAGTCTTCCTTATTAGCCAGTCTTTTTATAATTATTTTACATTTTAATCTGTAACTAACATCACATATGCATTTTTTTTACTAGCATATTCAATGTTTCATATTATTTCTGTAAATATCATAACTTTATGTAATGCCTTAATGCATCTTTTGCATAGTCTGGGTGTTTTTTATTTATTTATCTGTGTGATAATCTTAATTTGATGTTTTTCTGCATGCAGTGATCTATTACGAGAGAAATTGCTTTAGCCAAATTTGAGTGTCCAGAAGAATTGGACAATATGTATGAATGGAGTAAATGTCAGTCATTTACATTTTAATTATGAAATATTAGTGCACAAGCCCCATGTTGAATTGTGTGTCTTCTGAACCTAATTGCATCATGTAGTTAATACTGATTGCACTCTCGTTAGTGATACCAGAACACAGCCATTAGTTACTAAGTCAATTCTTTTTTTTTTTTGCTTCAGGGATGCTTGATGCCATAATCATGATTAAACACAACTTCCATCTGTTCTGGTCTTAACCAAGTTATATCTGACCCAAACAGAGTGTGCAATGATTCCAGACTCTATCACTTTGCTTGACTCAACATTTTTAGCTGTGGTAACTGTTTAATTTCATTTAAAAGTCTGGCAATAAAAGTCTTTCAGTTTCAAGAAGTGAAATAATCCTTTCAAAAAACCTCACAAATGAAAGACCCAGTTGTTCAATGTGAGCAGACATCATCAAGCATTGTCTTCATCCCCATTACATCATACCATGTTTTATGGTGTTATTTCATGCACTCATTATGCAATTTAATCATACAATACCTTGGGTTGGAAGGGACCTTTAAGATCATCTTGTTCCAAACCCTTCCACCCCCAGCAGGGGCACCTTCCACTAGATCAAATTGCTCAGAGCCCCATCCAACCTGGCCTTGAACACTTCCAGGGATGGGGCATCCATAAATTCCCACTGGGATACCTGTGCCAGCGCCTCACCATCCTCAAAGCAAAGAATTTCTTCTTAATATCTAATTTAAATCTTCCCTCTTCCAGTTTATAAGTGCTTCTCAAATATTTCACCTGTTTTGTTCCATTTATATTTTTATATCTCTTAACATCTCTGAAGCAGTTTTCCCCTCTTCTTTGCTGCACTATAATTAGCTGCTGCTGTTGAAAAAAAAAATTGACTCTTCAATTTCTTCTGCCTTTTTCCTATGTGCGATGGTAACAATGACAATGTTGATGTTTAAATTCATAAAGCCTCCTATAAAGCTTTCCCTCTTTCCTGCCATCCCCTAATAATGTTTGTTTATGTGGGGTTTTTTTTTTATGGCTAACAAAATCCCCTTTCTTTTTCAGCCAAATTAATATCTCAAACCACTTGATAAAGTGGTTAAAAGGATAAAAATTATTCATGATGGGAATATTGGTCCAGGGATGCAAAATAAGCTGCTTGAGAAGACACTCTCTAGTTCTCACTGGTAGATGCAAATAATTGCAGTTATGAGGAAAATCCTTTTACTCTTTGGTATTTGACTGAGCCTGCCATCTCACAACAAAAAGTAAAACTTTCGTGTTTTTAAAAGGAAACGAGCAAAGTTCAGAATATTTGCATTTATACTGTTCTGGGTGTAACAAGATTTTAAGCTATCAGCAGGGTAAAATAATTACAAGCAAGGTGCTGTCACATTACATCGATATTTTGGTTTGGTGTGGAAAGTGAACAGAGTTTTTTGTTTGGGCTCATTTGTTTGGTTGTTTTTTGTTTAAATAAACAGAAATGACATCATGCACAAGAGGAAAAGGTACTTTAAGAGCATGTAAACCCATTAAAGTTATTTCGAAGTCTTTTATCTTCAGACAGTTTTGCTCATTCAAGCTTCTAAACAAAATTCTAAAATTTCTTACAGATGCAAATGAAATTAGCCCACTCTGTGCTGAGTCAGGGAAGGGTGATATAAATGGTCAGATCAGTGAAAATTGAGGGGCAAAGCAGGACAAGAAACTTCAGTGGAAAGAAAAGGAAGTCAGATGCCAAATGTGAAGAATGAGAGACTTCATGTTGCTCCCAGAAAGTTTCAATCTCCATATCAACTTAGTGATTTGTAGGAATTTGCATATTAGATCAAATAAGTGAGCTAGTTTGCTCGGTTCCCTCCCTTTGAAAGTTTTCAGCTTAGATAACTCCTCCAGACAAGCATGGAAATTAAATCAATTAGCAGTTGATAGAGGCTCTGTCTTCACATCCCTTGATTATAAGCGTGCTTGCGGTTACGCATTTAGAGTTTACATAAATATAATTCACACATTTATATATGTGTGAATGCATATGTATGTGTGTGAAAGAGACAAAGAGCAAACTCTTCACATAATCTTTATGCTTTAATAAAATAAGGTTGCAGGAGCACTCTCCTGGCCTCTTTTTATCTCACAGACCACTAAAGGAGTGACTGGCTATTGATCAGACTGAGCTGACTCTTGCCCATTTCTGCATTGTCCAAAGTACAGTCTGAATTTTTGCTTTATTATTTTTTTTTTATCTCCCTCCCTTCAGCTGTATTTATCTCTTTAGCCTTTCTTTGTGAATTACTCTTGTAGGTACAGCTATTTATACAAGGAACTGCAGGAAGGGCAGAAAAGTGAATACCACACGGTGCTTAAATCAGGATTAGCACTTTACTATGTCAAGCTTTTGCAACCTCTGTATTTTCACAAGTTTATTACTGACAGAGACACTTAAGAGAGAAAAATTTTGCATCACAAATGTGAAAAAAAAATCAGTAGAATTGCCTTACTAAACTGATAAACCATTCCCTGAAGTTTTTGTTGCATAAACTTTTAACTTAAAATGACAGCTTGAAGGTAAGAGAATGTTACAGTAATAAAATGTAAAGCAACTTTGGATGTTCTTTCCTTTTATGTACATGAAACACAGTATTAAATTAGAACCATAATGATAAAATATGGGTTTAGATTTTATTTTTTTTACTCTACATTGTATGCACTTGTATTTAAGCTGTTTTTTTCTTTGTACTCCTTATGGTAATTCACCCAGGAAATCAAGTCTTTGCAAACAAAAGTAGGTAGGCATTGTTTCTATTTGTGGGATTTGGATGAGTACATATTTAAATATGGAAATATAATATGGGGATAGGAAAACCTTCTTTGCCAGTAAAGGATGTGGGAAATCCCCAGAACATATGGAAATCCTTATTTGATTAAAAAGCAAGAGCTATGTTTTATTAAGAGTAAACCAAGTAAAATCTGGTGCTTGGAAAGCTTTTGTCCTGGATCTAGCTTCCACTGTTAACATCTGTAAAGTTCTGGGGTTTGAATGCTAAAAGAAATGGACCTTGTGCCAAACCAAGAATCTTCTTATTGAGGTCGGAAAAAGAGGCACAGTAGTTGCGTTGAACACAATAAAAACTAATTTCTAACCAAATTACTGCAGATATTCCATCTTTTGGCTTTTCTGAGAGTGTTGGAATACACTCAGAATCTCTTACTGCTGTGAGATTTGCTGCCTGAAACAAAACTGGGTTGTATGTTCTGGGCTTGGCAGGAATCTTCTCTCTTTAGGCACGTGTTTTCCAGTTTAGAAGACAGTTCCCCAAAAATAAAATGTAGAATATGATCTCCCTGTAAAGAGATAGAAAAATAGTGAATAGAGACAGTAGTAGAACAGGATTGCCTTTTCTCAGTCTGTGAAAACGTAATAAGAAGAAATCTGAGGCAGGCTGCCAACTGAGCTTAAAAAATGTGGTAATAACGAATAATAGCAATATAATAAAATGGACATATTGTGATCTGTATCGTTATTTTGATGAGATGACTGATGCATGCAATGACTTCCTCTGCTGTCTGGTATTTTCTATCAGAGAGGTGACCTTTGCTAGACAGGCTGACAGCTTTATTGGAAGTGAATGTCTGAGCGCATATGTAATTTTTTCTTCCATATGGTTGTAAACACACATTTATTCAATGCATTAAAATCAGTAAAAGAATCATGATCATGTTATCGTGGAGCTTCTTAACTGTTGAGAAACAGAAAAGCAAATTTTTACAAGACCTTAAAGGAAAGATGTAGCTTATAGGACAAAAATTTTTAAAATGCCGCTCAGTTTGGGAGGGAAATCTGATAATACACACAGAAAAATTGTTCCTTGCTAAATGGTATTCATCACCTAAATAGTGAGGGGTCAGGCAGAACTTTAACGATTTCCTTTTATTCTTACTAGTTGTTCAGGTACAGGGACAAGTTTCTGTTTCATAATTTCTGTAAAGCACGGTTCCTTTCTAGTTAATTACAACTCCTGGTTGGAGAGAGCTAAATAAAACAGTAGACATTAAAGAGATCCTCTTTTCTCATATAAACTACTGGTAACAGGCATGTGAATAGCTCCATAGGTGAACCATAGCTGTTTGGGTTTGATTCCTAAATTTTATCAATATTTTTTTGCTTCAGTTATATCATCATGCCAGCATGTATCTGTGTTTTTTCTCTAAGCTGCAATTTGTTTATAGGAAGAATACACAATGCAAGCCACGCATAAAAATGAGTGGATACATTTGGGGCAAATTGTGAAAATTATTTGGGTTTATTTATTTATTAGGTATAGTCCCGAGTCATAAATATTTCAAATGTTCATAAGAGTGTTTCTGTTGGTAGGTACTCCACAGTGTACTACTATTAACTTGAAATACAAAAGTGCACTAAGAGCTGAAACACTTGAATATTCATTATTTTTTGCCATCTAGACTATAAACAAGGTACGAATAAGTGGCTGCCAACATAAAAAACCATCTAATTATATATGTCTAGTGAAAATAATTAACAGAATATGTTGGTTTAGATGGATGAAATCTAAACCTAAAAGCATATTTTAACTGTTGTCCCTGATGGGAAACAATTCCGTCCAAAGTTCAGGTGCCATTATCCATGGGGATAATGGAAGCCAGCAAGGTAGGTGTATCATGCATAGACATTCATATTTTAGCCTGTCAATGCATCAGCGTGTGTTCGGCTTTCCTTTGGAAAATTATTCTTTCTGTCACTGCCCTGGAGCCAGTCTGTGTTTTATTTGTATGGAACACTGATAATTTATTCAGAGCTACTCTAGTTGACTGTAAGGTTTGTTTTCACACCAACTACTTCACATGTTATGAATGGCAATGTACGGCCATTTACTGCTCTTATCTCAATTTTGGAAGGAACAATGTCTAAATTAGGAAAAATCCAAAGATATGAATCACAAAAGCTTTTTCATTTTGATTTATTACTCTTTATTTCAGTTAATTGCTCAAATCTTCATTTAAGAGTAGCTATACTGACAATGTTTGGGACTAAACACCTCTTTTAAATGTAAAAATTTCTTCTTAGACCGTTTACTACTGTAGATTGTTTTCTATATTTTTCTTTAAATCTTTTGGTTATGTCATTCTGTTTGAGGATTCTTTTAAAAGGATCTGGTGGTAAAAGATGCCTAATGACCACCATAGATTTTTTCCTGGGCTCTTCAGTGCTACGATTAACATAATAAAATATAAATCTCACCTGACTTTAGTCTGTTTTTAGGGTGTTAACCTTCATTAAAATACTGTCAGTGAAGAGCAGCCACTGTGATCTTATAGGCTAGATCAGTGATTAGCAGAAAAATTAAGTGTAGTTTAATTCCATGTTTTAGGTTACAGTAGGAATTGTCACAGTACACCCAAACTCCATCCACATGAGTAAGCTTTGCTATTTAAATCACATCGTTGAATGCTGTTAGGGTTTTACTACATTTGAGGCAATATTTTTTTCAAACAGTTGCCTTCCTCCACTTCTCTGAGATCTCTTAATTTTCCAGAGTGCTGCTTCTTTGAATAACATAAATACAAATGCTTTGGTATAATTCAAATTCCATAGAAATTAATTTATAAAGCTATTTAGGGGGCACACTCCTCTGAGTTTGATTGGAGGTGCTTGAATATTTGCTGAATTTCTGTACCAGTGATAAGAAATGGTCCCTTCCAGAGAATGTATGGAAAGAGAATTAGAGCACAGGAGGTTTGGAAATGTGCAGCTGGAGCTCGTGTAAAAGTTGGAATCTGTTAAGAACCTGTTGCCTGCTGCCTCAGTTGGTACAGTGTGTTGAGGTCTAGCATTGATTGTTCCAGTTTTCCAGACTACTTCTCACTCTTCTAAAGAAATAAGTAGAATAAAACATTTTTACTATTAATTTTAATTAGCTATGGCATGTCTCCTCTCAGTTTCTTTATGATATTATTTATTGTGAATAAATACACATATTCTTACAATTTATGTCTCTTCCTCTCTATCCTACTTATCTCTTTATATCTTTGGAGAGAAACACCTCTATGAGGGAAGATCCTTTCTAAAGGAAAAGTTGTTCCATTTTCTCATGTGTACAGACTCTCTGCACTTGCTGTAGGGTACCTCGAAAGTCTCTGTTTCCAGTACACAAATCTCAGTTTCGGTGGCCTGACCTTTTCTAGAGGAATAATATTCCTCCTGAGAATTCCCTACTAGATCTGCTACTGAACTCCATGAATATATGATCTTTCTTGATAGTGAAATGGGAGCTGAAACCTTTGCATCTAGCCAAGGCTTCGGGAAATTCTGACTTTTGAGTAAGGCTCTGCCTAACAAACTGCCTTTAAACTCCAAAAATCACGAAGTACTTCTTTGGTTTTGTGCCAGGAGCCTTGGTACCACGCTCAGCTGTGCCATTGATCTCCTGGTGTGTCATTATATCTCCAAAGGGTAGTGCCATAAATATCTTCATCATTTACTGCAGATAAAGGGCAGCAGACTCCCTGGCTCTTCTCTTAAACCTCTCAGGAAAAAGTTGCAGAGTCCCCACAGCTTCTTTGGATTCTCTCTTGTGATACCTAGGCTTGTTCTGAGAAAGATGATTTATCTTAACATCTGCAGGATTTTGTAAATGCCAAAGAAAAAAGACTTTACGAGCTGTTTTTTCCATCCTCAATAATTTCAGATTTTTTTTATACTTACCTTGAGCAGTCACTTGATCATACAATTTGACTTTCTGCCAATTAGATGGCCAGAGATCCATGATATTGCCCTCCTACCCGTGCATTAAGAACAATAATTTGTTGCCTGAGGCGTTTGGGAATCTCTAGAGCAAATTTATTTATTTTTTTAAACTTAACATCTGAAGTCCATTCTCAAACCTCTACTCTTATCTGTGAGCTGCACAGAGAAATAAAGCAGCTCTCCAGAAAGACCAGCAATTCAGCACCACCCACAGGAGGACAAAGGATACCCACCTTAGCAAGTACTAAAGAGCCAAGGCTACTGCAGATATTTGCACTATATTTTTGAATTAAAATTTAGATCATGCTATAGAAAGAAAAAGAGTGGCAATTTCTGAATTTTCACCTGGTAATGAAAAAATTCTCTATTTTTATCCTTTTTCATGGGCTCTTATGGCAGTCAATCCAGCTAGTGTGGATATCAAATCACAGAATTGATAGAATATTTCTTACCAGACATTTAGACTATCTTTGTTCCAATAAATGAAGAATAGTAATAAGATTAATAAAGAAAAAAGAATTACTCACATAACATGGCAGCTGCTGATATATTGTCTTACGTGAAGCTAACAGTACATGGAAACACTTTCAAATTTCTTCTAATAATCCAGTCCTGTTTGCAATAGCATCAGTTGATCATTTCTCTTTTATATTAACAGAATATGAACCAGGATTTTCCATTTAGTTTAGCTGCGAATCCTTTTTGCCAATGAACTACTTGTGTCTTAAAAAATTTTAAAAATTAGATCTCTATTTTAAAAGGAAAGGCAGNGTACATGATAGAATGACCTGAGTTTCTACTTTTTTGCTGTTTGTTTTCATTTTTACATATCTGTTTTTCTTCTGCTTTCCTTCTTTGTGATCCATTTTTTTTTATTTGCACTGCATTCAGGAAATAATTATTCTTTGTCAAAGGCTTGACTCGTATGTGTTTATGGAGCACTTATTCTTAATGTTAACCATTCTGACTAGTTTTGTGAGATTGTCAGATTTACATGTAATCCTGCATAAAATCTTACACTCACTCCTAATCTCTAAAATGGTAAAAACCAAAACCACACAAAAAAACCCCAAACAAACAAACAAGTAGGAAAAAATCTTTTTATGGGTTTAACTTAAGTCCAATTTTGTTAAGAAAACATTTAATTTCCCTTTACCCTTTTTTGTTTTGATTTTGGATTTAATAAATGGCCCTGTTTTATTATGAAAGATGCAGGATGAACCCATTGTGAGTCTTCTGCTCTCTAGTTCTGTATTTAGAGTTAACACAATTTCTGAGAATAGAATTTTGCTCATTATTTAAAAAAAATTAAAAATGTAAATAATAAGGGCAAAAAAAACCAGCTAAAATTTGCAGTTAACTAGATTTTTCCACTCCATAAATGTTTTGATTTCAGCCAA
Source organism: Hippolais icterina (assembly GCA_013400075.1). NCBI lineage: Eukaryota > Metazoa > Chordata > Aves > Passeriformes > Sylviidae > Hippolais > Hippolais icterina. The sequence continues at coordinate 23,692 of VWYN01005659.1, forward strand.
TTCAAACTACTTCCATGCAGAATAATATGATAGTCACAAATAGATTGGTTTTTTTTCAGATGATCCATATAATCTCCAATGATGTGTAAGAATCAAATGCTAATAAATTATTCTGCATGACCACAGGTGATCCAGACAAGGGATTGTTTTCTTCCACAACCTAGGTAAGTAGTCTAACCCCTGGGATCATGAACTCAATCTTCTTGTTGGTTCAATGAATATTCAGTTATTTGTATAGTTTTCTCTCAAGACATGAGAGATTAGGTCAACATTGAGTATTGCAATGGTTCTGAGTATAAACAGGAACATGTACTCCTCTTCCAGGGTTCAGAATATTAAGAATTTTAGCAAAAATATTTTTTTATCCAAACCTCACAGAATTTTTACATTAAAAATCCTTGAAACTAGTGGAGCATCCCCATGAGAACTTTGTATATCAACATGTCATGTTTTCTAACTAAGTAAAACAAAACACGCCCCTTCAAATTTCTACTTTATTCAAGAAAAAAAAACCTTTTTAACTATCTCAGAAATTTATGAAGACATAGAAATGACTGGTTGTTATTTTTTATTTTTCTCTTTTCCCCTCAAATCTTGTAATTAAAATAAGTGATAGAAATTTGACAGGTTATCAGAGCTATCCATAAAGAAATTCTTTATTGCTATGACATTCTACTATCTTGATAACTTTTTCATACATTATTAACCTTTTCTAGCATCCATCTGTCTTTGCTAAGGATGCCTAATTGAAAAAAATTCACACTTCTGAGAAACTCAAAGCACAAGATTAAAAACAACAACAACAAAAAAGCCCCCAAACAACAATAAAAACTAAACCAAACACAAACAAAAAACCTTGAAATATTAGACATAATCTTATATAAAAGTGCAAAAGAGAATTTGTTTCTGAGAATTGTAAGCAAACATGCTAATATTTCACACACAAAATGCATTGACACTTTTTCTTGCAGTCTGGAATAGAGTGAATTATTTCTTGGAAAAATCTGCACTATTTTTAATGCTCTGTAACCATATATCTATCAACCATCTTCCAGCTCTGATGCTCAAACGAAAGCTAAGTGAACACAAAAGATATTTTTTAAAAGATGAACAGCTTTCTTTTGTATTAAATTGCATTAATTTTGCTCCACTGGGCTTTAAGTTCTGTTCCTTTAAATTGCTGTGTAAAAAGGCACGTGAGCATGAGGCCATTGAGATTTGTTCCTGCTGATGTCAAAAGAATTTAAATGCAGGGAAATGGAACGAAATGCTGAAATATAGTAACACACAATATAAATATAGAAATATAAACCACAAATATGCAAAATAGCTACATTAAACTCTATAAATCATAGTTACTTGGATGAGGTTTGCTTTAATTTAATTAGATATGACCCTCTGGCCCTAATGCCCAGAAAATATTCTGGTCTTAAGGTAATTGTTTCTATAAATTTATATTTTTCTATAAAATTTTCTATAAAAGCTATATTTCAGTTGTCACTGCAACTGTTGTGGTTTGTAGGGTTAAACACGAGGAACTAGGAAAAAAATGTGGGATTCCTATTGTTGGCTTTGGCTGGGAAGAATAATAATAATCCTGAGCTGAGAGAAGCAATTCCCATTGTCTTCCCTGGAGAATGAAACTCTGTATCATTCAAATGCTCTTTTATCCCAGAAATAAGTTTCAATTCAAAGAAAGAGTATATTGGTTAATTTTTTTTTTTTTTTCATTTGTATTTCAATTTCCCATTGCCCTTAATCAGATCTTAAACTTTCTCAGACAGAAACTCTTTGTAAACAAAGCCCTAGCAATAATTATGCCTGTAAAGAAAATTATATTTGAGAGTGTAAGTTGACAACAGATAAATTAAGGTTTTCCTTTCTTTTTTTTCTTTCACCCCTCGTCTTTATATGAAGCATCACTCCCATCCAGTGTACATTAAGAAAAGATATTTTTCTGTTATTTATAACTGGTGTAACTTCCATGTCCACTGGATGTAGGAGAATGAAGTTTCCCTAACATGAGAGAGCTGGCTCAAGTAGTTAAGGTCATGGATGAAGTAAAAAAAGAACCTCACAGACTCACAAAACTGGTTTTTAATACTGGTCATGATCAAAGTGGAAACATCCCAGACACAGATACAGCAGAGGGTAATATTTCAAGGGAAAAAAACTTGTGAGAGAGTTGACTGTGTGCATTATTGCTTTTTATATACTTTGGTATTTTGCAAGTAGAACTGGAATAATAAATTTAGAGAAAAAAAAAAATACAGCTTATTTGAAACTTGGCAAAAACCCCTAAGCAATTATATGCTGTAAGGTGCATAAGTTTTTCAGAACTTTTATTTGGCACCTGTGAAAGTGTGGGGTTGAATCAATATGGAAAACCATATTGAAAGAAAGAAACTTCAACAATAGAACAACCCTCAAAGCAAAGAACAAGAGAGGGCATTCCATGATTATTAAGGGCTTCCAGTTATTGATTTTGGAGCTTTATTTATTATTTAGAAATGTATAACCATTCACACGGGTCTAGCACCTAAATATTAAGTACCTACAAGGGACATAAAAGCATTCAACCAGCCAGAAAAGTTCAAAAACTTTTAATGATGTGAAATAGAGAAAGATTCAGAACATTTGCAAATAAATATTCTTATTCTGAAATTTTAAGGGCTACGGTCCAGTTCAAAATGATTAGCAGACAGAAAATTGTCAGAATTTAATCATGCAACAGTATTATTCTAAGGTGTTTTTCCTCACTTCCAGATTGCACTCTCACTCTTCCAGAGGATTCACTCTTTTCAGATGATTTTGGTGTGAATGTAAATAACGACAAATCTGTTTGCACTTGACATTTTGAATAATCCTTTTGTATTTGGCACAGGTGAAAGAATAAAAAAGAATAAAAGTTGTAGCTGCAAAATTGAGCTATTAAATCTTTTGAGAATTTGTTTGGGGACAATTTCCTTCTTTTATCTGACAACTGTTTCTAGAACCATTGTATGAGCCGTACTGCTTTGTTTTTCCTTAAGAAAATGCATAAAAGAATTTGTTTGTTTAAAAATTATTGTCGGTGTTTTCGTTTTCTCAGAAATATTTTGTGCATCTTCTTCTTAGGTGCAGCAAAATTCTGCTGTGAGAATCAAGCCATCTTTAAGAGCTTCCCTGGATAGAAGAAAGTTTCAACACCAGGATTTTGTTATGCCCCAAGAAAATTTCTAGAGAAATTGAAATTTTCTAGGTATGCATATTTTCCCATCTAGAGCCACGTACACATATTGCTCTTGAGGGATGTGTTTACAAAATATGATGGTTTTCGTTGGGTAAAGGCTGACACTGCTTTACTTCAGCAGTTGGTCTTTTTTTTTCTTTTTTTTTTTTCTTCATGAATAAAATAGCCCTTCCTAGCATTACTTATATTATTATTTTGACACAGTAAAACTAACACGAAGCAGAAAAAGAAATCCCTTCAGCAGGCAGCTGCTGCTCCTTTTTTCTCCAGCTGTCTCTGACAGACACACACCTTGGAGGAGCTGAGAAATGGAGAATTTGGGAAGAGTTTTCCTGGACAGTGGCCCATTGTTGCATCAGGTCCCAGGAATTTCTCCGTGACATCAGTGTCAACTGAAATCTGGGTTGAAAGAGAAAGGTTTTGGAAAATCTGTATCCACCTCTGGCTCATTCCTTTGGCAATGATGATTTTTTGTACATTGTTGCTTTTATATGATAAAGATACTGCTAGCAAAGCTCTAATAAATCAGGCAAGGGTTTTGATTGCTTTTGGGGGCAACCACACGTAGGCAGCACAAACTGTCCCACATCTGTGTGCTCCCTGCAATCAATATAATGCCTGTTGGGAAGCAACTTCACAGCCAGACAATAAATCACCATTCTATAGGGCTACATCTACTCAATGACAAAGCATGAGAGTTTGGGAATGCAGAAATCCTTTTGCAAACGTAAAAAATTTAGATCCAAACCTGCCTGCTTGCACAGCAGAACTGTCTTCTGTGATAACTAAAAATGCTGACAGCAACTGTTTTATTAAATAAGCACACACGTTCAAGCGTAAATACATACTTTAAAAATTAATCTAAAGTACATTGTTCTAACAAGAATATGAATATCTACTTAAGGTTTTAAAATGGAACACAAGAGTGCTATACTATTTTAAGTTCATTATGGATGAGTTTTTTTTTCCAGTTAGACTGAACAGTAAATATTTACTCTCACCACAAATATGTATTAAAATTTATATATAAAAGAGCAAAAACTAGTTAGATTCCTTAAAGTAATTATAGCAAATATTTGTAAAGTTTTATTTTTGTAGGTTTTTAGACTGCTATCATTTCAGACTGGCTTTGATGCTAAAGTGAATAGTTTGCATAAAAATCTAATTTATTTGTTGCTGTAAACTTGCAGAATAGGTCTCTAAACTGTCATTGTTTTATTTCATTCTGACACTCAAATACGTGGTCTCAACAGAATTTTTCTTGCAACATTATGAGATTTCCATGACATCTTGTAAGCCCCTGAAGTTTATGGCAAATTGGTATTCACGATACCCTGTGAAGGGGCTGTGGTAGTATGCACTTAATGATTCTTATTTAACTAAATGTAAAGTCACTGTACATCAAAGGCACTTAAAATTGTACGTAAAAAGTGATTTACTAACTTGAGAACTTCATTCAACCTATCAATAAGCAGTCTGTACAGATGTGTGAAACCAAAAAATAATGGTTTCATTATTTTTTGTTGTCTTAAAAATGGGGTAAAAATGAGTGTGCTATTTAGAGGAAGTCAGAGTTATATTTTGGAAGTGGGTGCAGAAAGCATCAACATAAGGACTGAGCAGTGTAAACAGAATAATATGTTATTCTAGGACCAGATATGAAGAGAAGCAAGTCAGTTCTACTTCTACCCTTTTGCTAAAGCAAGCAGAGTTGTAGGAATTCCTGAAAGACTCAGAAAAGTGTCTTGGTTTGATATTGGCCAAACATCAGGTGCCTATGAAATTGTCTGCTCACCCTCTCCTGCTTTCCATCAGGCAGAGGAGAGGGAAAAAACTTAACAAAGGGCTCATGAGCTGAGATGAGGACAGGGAGAAAATACCCTAAGGGGAAATGAGTTCAAATTTAAAGGTATAAAATACCTTTATTATTAACAGAGGAGGACAATGAGAAATACAATTGGCCTTAAATCACCTTTTTCCCCCCAGCCCCTCCTTCTTTCCCATGGACAGCACAGGGAGACAGGGCATGGGAGTTTTGGTCAGTTCATCACTCGAGATCTTGTTTTGTTCACTCAGGGGAAAGAGTCTTTTCTCTGTGAT
>VWYN01005671.1:0-18251 GCA_013400075.1 Hippolais icterina
TCCATGGGCTGGGAGAGCTTTTCAGCTTAAATGATTCTGTGATTTCTGTGGTTCAACAGCTGCTTTTCTGTTCCCTGAGAGGTGTCTGTTCCCTGTTCCTGGCTTGTGCATGAAAAGCTGCAGAAGCCCCTCTCAAGAGGTAGCACCACCCCAGGCCTTCTGCTCAAGGGTCCCTGTGCCAACAGGCCGCGTTGCAATTTCGGTTTCATTATGTGATAAAGTGGCTGGGGAATAATTTTTTCCCTCTAAAACTTCCTTTAATTTTTTTTTAATGAAGTAAAATTAAGAAAAAGAGTTCCTCATTGAAGAACATATAAAATCAGGTAGATGAACTTTGATGAATTAGTTTGCAACCTTAGCGAGCACCACAGCTATAGAGCTGGCCTCTTCACTTTTGGGTTCAGTAATAATTTCTGATTAGCTCTATTTGAAAATGAGCTTCAGCTGGTGATTTACACAAACTAAAGCTCATCATTCTTGCAAATCTAGTCAAGTAGTCCTAAGGTGGCAAGGCTCCAAGTAGAATATGTTCAAAATGTGGTGGAAACCCGTGATTTGTATCTGTGTGTTGAAATTTTGCTATTAACAAGGAGCACTGCAATCTTGCTAAAATTCACAGGGGAATCTTCCAGCAGCCTTAAAGAGAAACAACAGTGCTGATTATACTGGGATAGGCTGGCAGATTAGGACAGAAATCAGAAAATTGTCTTGTGCATTGTTTTTTATTCCCGACTGAATTTAAACCAGCAACTTCAAAGTTAAGATGGGGAAAAACAAACAGGAAAGGAAAAGAAAGATTCTTAGGAGAGTATCCTGGCCAAAGAATCCAGGACAAGATCTTTTCTATAACAAACATTAAATGTAATGGCTAAAATAAGAATGGAGGAAGATTTGGGCACCTGGGGAGCTGGGGATAGGAATAGGTATAAATAGATGTGGAAATTCCAGCAGTTTGGAAAAATTGCTAACAATTGCATTTCACCTTTTTTTTTTTCTCACCTTATCTGTTCATTGTAGTTCAAGCATCATTTAAAGGAAATCTTGACTGCCTGGTGGTGTTGGAGATTTTGTTAAAGTCTGTACCCAAGCTCCCAACCACTGCTACAACTTCCATCCTCATTATGGTTTTTTTTCTCAAAACCATGTTCTGTGTGTGGAGAGGTGGGACGACCTCTTAGTTGTATGGAGAGAACTTGCTTTGTTTTGATTTTAAACCAGCCTTCTAATTTCCCACCCTAAATATTTTCACAGCCAGTTTTGTTTTTCTACCAGGATTATGCTTCAACTTAAACATTTCTCCTACTCCCTCAGTGTGCACCTCTCTGATATAATTATGCTTGGAGGAGGACAGTATTTATGTCTTTCCATTAACTTCTGTGCATTAGAAATCAGATACAAACATAATTGAACAAAATTAGATGCATTTTCTTCCAAAGAGTCTCGTAGAGTAAAAAATGAATCACTGAGCATCTTATTTGAGTTCTGTGTGGGATTTGCCTGGCACCTTTTGATACCTAATTTAATTTTGTTAAATTTCATATTGAAATATACATGAAAATTCTTTGATAAAACACTGCTCTCCTCTGCTTTCTTTCAATCACACCTTTTGGAAGAATCAACTCTTTTGTGTGTGTAACAATCCCTTTGAAATCAGCTGTTTCAAAATGCAAGGGAAAACACTCATTTCATTTACCAGTAGGATGTAGCTCCACTTTTGTGGCTTGGAAAGGGAAGCATCAGTGCACTTGTAAGGATTCCCATGCTCCCCCTGGCACTGGGGCTCACCTTTTTGGTGCAGGAATGAATATATAACCTCAGGAAATAGGGTGGAAAATCTGCCTGTATCACTGTATTATCTGACACTCTAATCACATAAGCAGTTCAGCAGTGCGTGTTAAGGTAGTGGCTGATTTTTTACCCTAAAATATTCCCAGTTTTACATCTTCCCTAGTTCCCTTACCAGCCCTCTGCTGTTCTGTAGTTGCACTGTCCCTGATATGAGCATTTTTGTACACTGAGAGAACCAGCAGCAGCCTCTCTGCCTTCTCCTTGCAGGCACAGATGCCTCTAAAGGGCACAGATGCCGCTAAAGGCACAGATGCTGTCTGTGGAAATACTCCTGAAGATGAAAAATGATGTCTTACAATTATGTCATAAAATTATCACTCCGAAGCTGTCCTGCTAAGATCATTTTACATCTTGGAAACGTGCCCTCATCCTTCTCCTGCTCTCCTGTGTCACCACTTCACTTTTAAAACAGCAGTAAATGTTATGTTAATATCTCCTTTCAAATCACTCCTTAATGTATGTCTTCATTAGGGCAAAATGCAGTACCCTAAAATATTGTTAGCACTGAGCATTAACAGGAAAAAAAGTCTAAATCCTACTTAAATAAGTATTAAAAGTTGTAATATTCTTTTAAGACTGTTGGATATTTTCTGGTGCTTTGTAGTTCCAGCAATTTTTGTCCATGCCCTGCATTGAACTGAAGCAGAATTTTTTGATGAATTTTGCTGTTAATTTTGACATTCGAAGGTCAATGACACTCTCTATTAAGATATTAGGCATAACATATGCTCATTATATCATAATGTAATGCTTATCTCACTTTGATAATGCAGCAGTATAATGGTGTCATAATATTCTGTAAATCCCAGCCAGGTATCTAACATCTCTTCTAACATCTATATGTAAATGGAATTGGGAGCAGATGGGGGTTTTTTGTCTTTATGGGTATTTATGGTGGTATCTGATATCCTGGTTGACCTATACACTTGTCCTTTGCAGTGGAAATCACATTTCTGTCACTCCACATCTGCCACGTTCATCCATGGGCCTGGACTTTATTGGGATTGCTCGTGGAGTTTGAAGGCATGGATAAAACACACATTTTTAAGGTTGTCCTTTAGAGGTTGTTTTTAAGCAGTTCTCTGCTCTAGGTGTGCAATATTTCAACCCGAAATGCCTCCCAGCCATGACAATTCATGTGGGATGAAAGATTTGGAATGAAAGGTTTTTAAATGAAGATCTTTTAGTGGCTTTAGACTTTTAAATTGTTGTCTCCGCACTTGGAATAACCTAAGAGAACTTGTTAATATTTGATGGCGTGGTGAAAGCCCTAGATATGCAGATTTATGGAGGCCACAAATGGCTCACCTGGGCTTAAACATTCTTGCTCCTTATCTTTTAACCAAAGCCTGGAAGGTGTAAATTCAAGGTGATGAGGCAAATGTATCATTCAGAAGGGGTTTTCCGTATGTGGGCTTAATCTAATTAAAATATGCTCCATTCCATATTTATTTTGATAACTTTTAGGCCGATATGAAATGCAAGACTGTATTTCACTTAGTGAGCAATACAACAAAAAGGATTTTTTGTGTGTTTTTTTTCTTTAATAGTTTAGCAAAACTTTGAAAGATTCTTTACAAATGTTAACTTGTTGCCTGAATCTGCATGTTGAAGAAGGGATTGCTGGGTTTTTAACAGCTGGCAGTGAGATCTGTCAGTATTTTTGATGGGGATGCACTCTGATTTTTTTTAAGCTAATGATTTGTAAGAAATTAGATTTGGGATCTGGAAAATTTGGGTTAAGGAAAGGTCAAGGAATTAAAAGATTATTATGGGCAATAAAAACCAGATGGAATACAACATTAGGCAGTGAAGAGGAACTTCTGGCAGGGCGGGGCGTAGGACAAGGGGAACAAAGCCAAGGCCAGCAAAGCAGCTGGGATTTCCACATAAAACCAAAGTGAGAGACCTTTAATCTTTGTTTCCTTTGTGTGGATGCAATGACTGCTCTCAGGTTGACACCTGCAGCAGGTGCTGGCATCAGCCACCTTGCTTCCCTGCACTGCTGTTTCCACATCTGGTGGAAAATTCAATTTAGAGACACAGAACCTGAGCTGGGACAGCACCCTGAGCTCGCTGCCCTGGGAGCTGAGGTGCCACACGTCCTTTGGCTGGGTCAGAGCATTGTGCCAGTGCCTGCCCAGCCATTCTCCACTTGGAAGAGGAGGATAAAGGGTTGGAGAGGGGGTGCAGGGTGGGGAGGCAGCCCTGGGGGCCAGAATTCACACACAAGCAGCACCAGCAGCCAGGCAGCTCCTGGGCAGAGCCATAACTCTGCTCAGCCTTGCTGCCTGTCAAAGATGAAAGTCAAACTTGCTGCAGGAGCACTGCCAGACTGGGGTCACCCCTATGCACTCAGGCTGGCTCTGGAGGAGACTGTGGCTTGTCCTGGGAGGATTAAGCCAGAGGGTGACACAATTAGGTTTTTGTCCTGGCTGTGCTGCACAAAATATTGCCCATCACACATTTGTCCTGTTGTTTAATTTGCACTGATGGTGAGGTGATGTGCATTTTCATTTTTAATGGCTGTGTGTGCTCGGTGCTGCTGCAGGAAGTTATCAGGACAGTGTCCCTGCAATTATGTAATGCAGGTGACTTCAGCTATGCATGTGTTGTTGGCCCTAATGAGAGCAGGGATTAGGAGCAGCATGTGCTCCAGGATGAAAAAAAAAAAGCTTTGGATTGACCCAGAATGGTTTTTTTTGTGACCTTATCCCATTGTAGGAGAATAAAGTAAAGCTGAACTTAGGCTGGTGATGGCTCTGGTGACTTCTTACCTCTTACTTAAGCAAAAAGTGTTGTTGCTTTAAACAGTGAGAGGAAAAAACTCTCTAGAGAAAAGCGTCATTTCTACAAGAGAAAAATCTATAAGCTGATAGAAATATATTACAAATTTCAATGCCTGCTCATTTTAATAAGGAGAGGAGGCACCACATGTTCTAGATAAGGTGAGAGGGCCCCAAAATGGGGCACATGGGGTGCACAGGGATGTGGGGTGATGGTTCTTTACGCTGTAACACACGCATGGGAGTGTCTGGGGAGGTTTCAGTGGAGCTGCATTTAACTCTGCCCACAGAGATCCTTCGGCCTCCCCATGGGATCTGCAAAACCAGACCCACATCCCTGGCCAAGGGCATCCCAGATGGGGAGAAGTTTCTGGGTTTCCCACACATAAAATAAAATCTTCATTTTTTTCTTCCCTAGTCAACAGACTGAGGGAAGAAAACACAGTCAACATTTTCTTCTCTTAATTGTATTTTCTACTGAGACTTGCTCCAGATGTCGTGTAACGTGTCGAAACTTTGTTTTTAATGAGGAAAACTATTTTGATTAAATCCTAACTCAACAACATATTCAATAAAGTTGCAAATTTTTTTATATCACCAGTTTTAAAGGTGCAATGAAAATTAGTGGACTCTTACAAGTGCTTTCAGAATAAAGCTAACAGGCTCCATTGTGCCATCTTTAATACAAAGCTTGATTTTTTTTTCCTAGTCAGAATAAAAGTATTCTGTGTGATTTCTTTTTTTCACTTGAGAGAAAAATAACATTTATCCTTTGCACCCTCATTTATGGGGAAGAAGACATCATTTTAAAAGTTGTTATTGCCTCTTTCGTTGTTAAATAACACGGAAGATTTATTTCCTGAGTAGCTTCAGGCCTCCTGAACACACTTTTATACTTCTTTTCCCCCTAAGATTCATTTATTTGTTTTAAGTGTATTTTATTTCTTGCTTGAATGTTGCTGACTGGCCCTTTTGGTGCTATGGCTGAAATGAGTGGTATCTCCTTTGCTCGAAGTTCCATAGCTACAATCATATGGAGCAGCAGCCAGGTCTCCATCACAGCAGCCCTGAACATCTCCAGAATTATTGCTTGAGCAGTCACTTGGGTAAGAGGAACAAAACTTAGTTTAAAATTCATTTGCCAGTTATTTTTTTCACAACAGAGCATTGAGGCTGTGCTTGGTGGTGGTCTTGGCTTTATTTTTTGAGGACATTTAGATTTGTGCTTGAGAATTGACAGGAGTGAAGTAAAGCTTTCTGATTTAGTTCTGTTGTCCTGAGCCTGGAATTCTGGTCTCTTTTAGAATTAAGTTCTGATAGAAATGCTGTATGCATCAGCATCAGCCCTTCTCTTGCCCTGCTTTTATTTTCACTTCTTCCAGCCCATTTTTCTTCTCCTTTCCTTCCCTTTCTTCCTCTTCTTATACCATCTTCCCTGTCTCTTCTGAGCTTAACATCCCTCTTGCCTCCTGATGAAGCAGCAAGAGAATGAAAACAGGTGAATTTCGAGTTCTTTATAACACAGTAAATTAAATGCTAGACATGAGGAAGCAAATTTTGATTACTTTTTGTGGGTGAGCTTCTGAGTTAAGAAATAGGAAGTGAATTTCATTTATGGAAGAAACATTAAACACTTCACCAGGGCCCATAGGTTTATGTAAGTCTTGCTCATTTATGTATTCCCTGACTGCATCCTCTTCCACCAAGGTCCTCCTTGCTCCAGCTTTTCTCCTTGGTCTCTGGGGAAAGAGTTTGGGATTCCTAAGGCTGATCTCGCCATTAAATACTGAGGTAAATAAGGCACTCAGTGTCTCAACCTTCTTGAATGAAAATGCCCAAGTGTTTGACAGCCTTTTTCTGTAGACATTCAGCTTTGACTTAAAAGCAAACATGTTTCTAGGTGAATATCTTTATCTGGAAATATCTGCGGTTGGAGATTCTCCTAGAAAGAGGACACAGCAAATGGTGGTCCCGATGGCAAATTCTTTCTTCTCATGATATAAAAAGCACCTGCTCTGTTGTGCATTTTTTGGGGTATTTTTTTTGTCTTAATTCCCTCCTGAAGGATTTTGTACTGTACTGAAGGACTCTCAGGTGTGACATAGGCCAGATTTGGTACCTTTCTGCTTCTTCTCTGCTTTTTAATATTTCCCAAGTTGAAACTATCACCATTCTGACCTTTCAGAGCTAAATATAATGAAAAATAATCAATCTGTTCAGTTACTGGCTTTTCGTTTCAACTACTAGTAAAACGAAGGCAAAATAAGGGTCAATTTTGGTAAAAGAAGTGGAGCTCCAATAACATGACACTATTATTCTACTGGGCTGTTTATTTCCTATTAAACACATTTGTTCTGTTTTCAACAAGTACCTGTTTCTGCTTAAGTCTTTTCTAAAATCCTATGTAAATCTCCATGTTCTACAACACTTCTGTAATGTCAGATGCCCAAATATTTGATTTTTCTGGGACATTTGGCCACTAAATCAGTCCTTGTGTTTTGTCTGTTCATCCTGAGCAGAGAATTGCTGACTTACACCTGTGAGGGAGCCTGCTATAAATATGATCAATAGCTGTTTGCATCCCATTATTTTTATTCTAGGCGCATTCCTGTGGTCAGGATGTCAGAATCAGTGTAATGTGGCATGTTGTCTGATCAATAGTAATAATGATAAGACAGCTTTTTATCCTGATGGCAGCTTCATGGGGGGATTTGGAAACCATTTGTTATCTGAATGGTGATATGAAACCTTAACATTAATGCCAACTATGCTGCCTGTTCCCTCTGAGTTTTCAGTGCATTGTGTGTCACCTTCCATTAAGTTTTATCATGCCATGCAGCTGCACTTTAAAGTGCTTTACTTGCTCCTACGTTGAGAATTTGAGGCAGAAGGATCTATTTCGACTTTCCCTGCTGCCAGTGCATCGCAGGAAGCATCCAACTTTCCTCGGAGTTGGGGTCTAATTGCTTATTAAAAATAATGAACTATCTTACAAGTTGTACTTTTCTGCTGCGGATTTAATTAGCGTTCACCTCCCCCCAACCCCCCCACCCCNTGCCCCTTTGCTAGGCTGACAGAGCTGAGAGGAGGGAAACTGAAGCAATTTGAAACCTTGTTAGAAATTTATGAAGTGCTAAAATGTTTTATTCCCAGAGGCTGGTTTGCCAGCTGTCACTGGTAAGCCATTCGCTGCCTGCGATAGCAGGGGGAGGCAGCAGGCCACAGCCAACACGAGCGTGTACATCGTTTGGCAGATTATACACTCTGTAATTAGCAGGAAGTAGAGTGAAACTAATTATTTTTCTCCTCAATTGGGCCAATGACGTTTGAGAGGAGGATGGATGTGGTGCTGGATGGGGAAGTCGTGGAATTTAGTTTGTGAATATTGTCTTTGGAGATCTGTAAGGCAAAAAGATCCGTTCTATGATCAGCAAAGGATCTTTTACAAAAGTATCCTATTGAAAGATGAGGCTATAGAGCTGTATATTTTCCTTTAACACTGTAAGAAAAAAGGGTAGTGACTCTATATATTGATGAACTTGTCTGTGTTGAAGGCGTTTGTTGATCTTTTTAAGAGCCTCTTGAGCTTCTGGTGTTAGAGATTTCAGGGAAGTGATATTTCAGTCCCCTTTGAGCAGATTAAAAATTGGAGCAAGTTCATCATTGGTAACTGCTAAGATTGATCTGATCCAGTTGATTTCTCCTATAAGTTGTTGCAGATTTGTAAGGTATTAACTTTTGTTTGAAGCTGTATCTTTTGTGGTCTAATTGATTATTCTGTCAGTTTCCATCCTAAATACTTCTAGGGTGAGGTTTCTTGTATTTTTGAGGTAGAAACTTCAAGCCCAGTGTCTTGAACTGCTGTGATGATGCTGTCCTGAACTTCTTCTACTTCCTTCTGAGTCGGTGCTGCAATAAACAAAGATTCCCTCCTTTCCCCATTCACTGTGTTGGTGGTGACCCTACTCCCAGCTGGGAAAGGCAAGGACAAGCTCCTGTACCTCTACCTAGCTCACAGCCTGTGGGCAGCAGGAGAAAAGCTGTGTATTTGCTCTCCAAACCTCTTCTGGTCTGTGGGAATGATCCCTTTTGACTGTGGAAGAGCTGGGCGCAGTTTGGTGTCTCCTGGAGTGATGCTGTGTAGGGCAGGATGCAGGTCTGGAGGGAGGAGGTGATTTGTGTCCTCTCACTAGAGCTCCAAACGCCCTTAAATGGCTGATTTGGCTACAAAGTGCACTGCCAGGAGGTTATATCCAGGAAAGTCTGTTTGTGACAGAGGGGTAAGCGGTCTATTAGAATTTTTAGTTTTGATTTCCAAACTAAAATGAAAATCAGTCTGCCTCCATCTTACAGTTCTCATTTGCAAGCAATGCAGCCACCCCTTACCTGCACATATAAGCTGCAGATCTGGAAACCAGATCTTTTTTCTCTTCCCTGTAAGACTGACCTTTAAAGTTCATTTCTATCTGTGCATTTCCAAGGGAAGACTTTCACAAGGTCAGTTCAAAGACCTTATTATTTGAGTGGAGTCACTTGAAGTACAGTGCACGAGAAGCGTACTGCTAGAATATGAACCACTAGAAAATGCATTAAGGGCATTTAGAAACACAAAACCAGCTGCTGCTTTCTGTTTTTAATACCAGGTGAGCTTCAGTGTTTTAAAAAACACTAGCTTTGGCTTTTTATTTTGTTTCTTTCCTATGGCCTGATAAAACTGCTGCTTTATATTTTAGGTGCTGGGCATAGATTCTGTTCTCCACCTCCTGGGTCATTTGATCGGTCCTTTAATTAGACCAAGAAGTGTGTGCTGGGTTTTTATTTTACCTTTTTTAAAAAAAACCCCACCTTTTCTTTTTATTTTTCTGTCCCCCCACCTTCCATCCTGTGGTGGTCCCTTGAGTTTTGCACTGATCATATTCTTAACAGGTCTAATGGCAGTCCCTCAGTTCCCTCCCTGAGCAGATCATTTCTGTGCCTAACTGCTGCTGAAGTTAGTAAAAGCCTAATGTGTGTAGCCTTATTTTTTTCTTCCCCTCATTTGGTTTCAAAGCCTTTTCTCTTCATTATGCCAAACAGGAGCGAGGAAGTTCTTTTCAGTGAAATGTTAAGACCAGGAAGAAGTGGGTGTTGATGTGTACTCAGGAAAGGAATTCAACAATAACAAGGCATTTTAGTGTCAGCTGTGTATAAATTAGAGTGCATGTTCCATGTAGACAATGCACATCCTTTAAGAATGATCTATTTGTAAAAAATAGGTTGGAGTTTTTTTTAAACAATCGTGTCTTTCTTAAAAGCATTAGGTATTTCTTCAAAGGAACAATGCTTTAGTGTGAAAATTGTTAGTTTAGGTTGACTCTACATTGTAAAATCACAAAGGAATCTGAGCAGGTAATGCTGCATTTGCATCAGGATTATGTTTACTGGGTCTTCAAAAGCCAGGAACTGAAAGTGTGCTTCAAGACTCTTGACTTCTCCCTCTTTTCCTGCCAGCTCTTTGTGTGCATCCTGACAAGCCTCACTCGTGGAGTGCTCTTGCCTGGTTTTCAGCTGCCAATGTTTGTGTTACCACTGCTCACAGGGTCCACAAAGGCACCCTGAGGTTCCTTGGCAGTGTGGGCAAACCCTGTATGTCGTCGAGATTTTGGTGCCTCTTCACTGAAGACTAAAAGCTGGGTAGTTGTAAAAGTAAAAATCCTTTATTGTATGGCTAAATCAGCCTCATGAAGGCATTGGTGTTACAGCTCGTGCCAGTATGTGTTGGAATTCTGGAGGCTGAAAATTTCAGGCTTTCTGTTCTAAAAGGCACTGACCCTCAAGCAGGTGCTGCATTTGACCCGAGGCCATGGAACAGGATTCCAAAATTGAGTGACAGCCCTGGGCTTGTGGGTGTGTTGGTTGAAAAGTATTGTGTGATTTCATAGGGTGAAAAACTTATATTTAAGATTTTAATATACAGTAAATATACATGGGGCAAGATGGAGACTTTAGGGTGGAGGTTAGTTGTCCTTTTTTCACCTTTTTCTTCCTTCCTCTTCATGGGTTTAGGTGGTTTTCTGTAACTGGTTAATAAAGTCTGTATTGTGGACTTCAAGTGGTTAGTTACTGGGTTTAAAAATAACTTAGGTGTTAGTTCACAATTGGACAGTTTGTCCTTGAAAAGGCTTTGTAGAGATAGAGATGCATCCATTTTGCACCCTTGTTAGTGAGAGTATAGCAGAACTCATGGCTTGTGAGACTGTAATATAGATAAGAATTAATAAACAAAGTCTGAATGCAAACTTTGTGCTAATAATCCCAACCTTGGCAGACAAAGAAGCCAGAACCATCACAAGTGTGCAGAAATCCTTCTAGCATAAAGTCCTTGAGTCCCAAGCAGAAGCAGCAGCATTGCAGCATTGCAACAGTGACAGCACCCGTAATCTGTGTCCTATGAGCATGCTAGCATCCTCAAAGCAGTGCATTTTATTCTCTTTTTAGCCAATCAGGGACAAGCATGATTTTCCCAGAGTCTTGTTGGCCCTATCCTAACCTAAGATTGATGTGGAAAAGTAGTTGTAATTTCTTACACAAGTTCTGCATGTATGACTCTATCTGCTCTATGTAGGAATGTTAGCAAGGCTACATTATTTTGATTATGCCCAGAATTTAGCTAACTTCCTAAAAGGTGAAGCTACTTGAACTTTAAATGAGGTCTTTTAGGTCTTTTCTTACTAATACAGTTTCTTATTTGCCTAAGGCACTTAAAGGATACTCTACTTATTTAAAACTAAACATGCATTTCTACCTCATGTCTGTGTGGATTTAGGTATTTTTAGTTTCTCTGAAGGTTTTAATTCGGCCCTCATTTCTTTGAGCACCCCTGGGCCTGTGTGGATGGGGCCCAGAGGGATCTTGCACCCCGACACCCATGTGCTGAGTCCTGCTTCAGGCAGGAGAATGGAGTTTTGTGTCACATCATCTCTCAGACACCTTTAAATTCCTGAGTGTGCCCAGCCTGGGCAATCTGTGGTGCCTGGTGCTCTTTGTAACTTGGCTCCTGCCAGCACAGGAGGGATGGAGAGTGATGGCCAAGCAGGGACTGACATTCCTGCAGCAAAGCTGCCCCTGAAATCAGGCAGTAATTCAGTGCAGACATTGCAAAGCAGACTTTAACACTGTTTTTGTGGCAGCAGAATGGCTCAGTGGTTGCAGATCCTTTTGCTTGACCAGAGGTGCATGTCCCTGGCAGAGGGGACAGTGGAGTTTGCAGCTGCCTCAGTCCTTCCAGTAAATAATCATATAATTCATACAGGTTTTGCCCCTCTGCTTCCATTCCCCTCCTTTACACCAACCCCAGATACTTATGTAGACCTGACAACAGAGCTGCTCCAGAGTATTTTTTCCTCTGATATGGTTTCTCTCAGACTGCTTCTTGTGAGGGAAGTTTCTGGTCTCTACTGCAGACAGTTGTGATGTCTGAGTAGGTTTTCATCCCCTTATGGGATTGAAACATGCATTTGCAATTGTAATAAATACTGTACTTTCTAAAAAATATTCTGTAAGCATATGTTTTCTTTAATAATGAGGTCTACAGCAAACCAACTGAGATTAAGGCTTTTTCTTATATTTATTTATCATATCTTGTTCCTGTATTTGACATGTTAATGAATCATCTCACCATTCTAATGAAAGTTATCACACATAATGTCTTCAGAAAGTCAGAATGTAGTTACTGAATCTGCTGGTTTATTAATATTCTGGAATCCCCATAAACTCTTATTTCTTGTCATGAGTGTTACCTGTGTTTTGCTAAATCCAAATTTAATCTACAAATAATACCAAGACTATTGTATACTGTAAAACTGTACTTAGATGTCAACCAAATAGAGATAATGGAGAGAGCTGTTTCTGCTTGCACAGGTCTCCCTGGGAAATTTGGGCTATTTTCTTTCTGATCATTTTTAGTTACTTGCATGTAAGATCTCTTCTCCAAATTTAACATTTCAGATTGAGACACATGACATCATCTGAGCATAGGCTGCCGGGAAATACAAAATGGGACTCACCATCCCCAAGGCAGTTCTAGGACTCATCTGATATTTTATGTATTTTTAAGAGGGAGAAACTAATTACGCTTTTAACAATTAAAAGACTCGGCTTGGTGTAGTGCTTGTGATCTGTGTGGCATAATTTGCTTGTCTCTTTTCCCACCAGATCAATTGCATTTGTTTATCAGTGAGTGACGTGCAGAGAACAAGGATCCCAAGGAATATGGAAGAAAGAAGTTATTGCCAGTCTTCTTAAGGAGAGGGAACTTAGAATTTAAGACTATTTTAAATCCCCTGTTGAACCTGTTACACCAGCTGAACAATGAAAGCAAAGAGAAACCTGATCAATAGGGTTTCTATATCATGGAATCACAGAATGGTTTAGGTTGGAAAGGACCACAAAGATCACCCAGTGCCACCCCTGCCATGACAGGGACACCTTCCACTGTCCCAGGCTGCTCCAAGCCCCAATGCCCAACCTGGCCTTGGACACTGCCAGGGATCCAGGGGCAGCCACAGCTCCTCTGGGAATTCTATTCCAGGACCTCCCCACCCTCCCAGGGAACAATTCCTTCCTGATATCTAATCTGAACACACTCTGAGTTTGAAGCCATTTCCCCTTGTCCTGTCACCCTTGGAAAAAATCTCTCCCCATCTTTTCCCTTGGCTTTGTGAACCCAGTGAGGTTCCCTTGGCTCTGTCTTTGAGCCTGCCCAGGTGCACACACTGTGCCTGCACACTGGGATCCATCCCACTGCTCTGGTATTTTTCCTTTAATTGTATTAAGTCTTGTTCTTTTAGCTCTGATATTTGTGTGCACCTTGTACAGGATGGGGAGGTGCCGTGCTGGTGAGTGATGGACTAGAAAAACCTAAAAATACTTTCTTGCTACTCTGGTTCTTCTTCAGACTGTTCCTCAGGGTGGCCTTTTGTTTAATTCAAACACAGAACCACTTTATTTTCCCATTTTCAGTGTTGATATTCTGGGAGTCTAAAAAGAACACCTAAGCTCATGAAAACTGATACAAAGGTCAATTTATGCCCTTCCTCCCCGACGAATCCTTGATGTAATTAAATGTGCAGTACTTGAAGCTTACCCTACTTGCTACTCTTTTTTTGTTGTTGTCTTGATTAAACATGACAACAGATCAATGGGAGAGTTAAAACAGGCCATTAAAAATAGGCACAGGCTTAAACCAAGTATTTGTTTTCACTACAGAATAATAAAAAGAACCCCAAATGTTTAGAGTGTTTTTAATGGGACAAATCTAGATGTGAATTATATAGGGGATGGGATGGTTTGGTTGGGGAGCATATTTTTAGAAACTATTTTACTTTAAATCCAGAAACCTTAGAACAACCCAAGAGGGATTTTACTAATCAGCTCATCTTACTGTTTGGGTGTCTTTTTTTTTTTTCAGTTAATTAATGGAAATAGCTCAAGATGATCATAATCAATAAAGCCAGATACCTTTCTTTAAAATCTGAGTGAAGAAAGGAAGAAATGGAAAGATGAAAATATATTGCTGGATAAACCCCCAAAATTGCTCTGCTACATCAAGTTCTGTATTAGGAAATGCAAACAGGCCCTAAGGATACCTTGGTATCAGTCTGTGCCCTGAATTCAACTGGTTCTGCTGCACAATCTGGTATTTCAACAGATTACATAAGGCCTTCTGTTTGATTAGTGTGTCCTTTCTGTCCTGTCCCCTTCATAAAAACTTTTGGGTGAGATAACATTTGAAAGTCAGTATTTTTTTGTCACTGAGTACTCCTGGCCTTCTGTTTTATTTATTTTGTTCTTCTCATGCTACATTTTCAATGATGCATTGAAATATTAGTAAGGCCACATTCAGGACTTCATCCTCTGAGAAATGTTAGATACAGAAACACCTCTGTGAAGAAATCTGTGCAAGACAATGATGTTTTCAAACCCTGTTGATGGAAAAAGCTGACTCCTGTGGTTATCCTTTGAACGGGTCATAAAATTAAAGTATTTATAAATACATAGGAAATTTAAAAGCAGATTGATTTTTTTCTCTCTTGCTTCTGCTCTCTCATGATTTGCTGCTTGTCAGGTTCATGGGAGCAAAGGAATCTTACTCCTCCTTCCTCTGCCTCCCCTTTACCCCTTTAGTCAGGTTTGTGTGTCACTGTCACATCTATTTGAGGTTGCCTCTCTGTCTCAGACACAGATTTGGTGTGTGATGGGGTAGCAGCCTCCAGTCGTGGCTTTCCAGTCTTAATATTGATATTTAACAAATAAAGCAAGTTTAAAAGGATAAATATTAGAATCTTTGCCACACACAGCACGACCTCCTCACATCTCATATCCAGGCCATTGCAGCTGGCCTGGGATCTGTGTTTGCAGCAGAATCACCTGCTGAAGAGTCAAGCAAAGGCTGATGCTTTATAAACCCTTTGGAATCAACACAGAGTTTAAAATAAAAAAAAAAAAAGTAAAAAAAAAGCAGTAATATATATGAGACACTTTAATTCCTGCTCATATTCCTATTCTAGCACAAATGTCATTAAATTGTAATAGTGATTACACATAATGACTACTTGATACTTTGATTTTGCTCAAAAGATCCCTTTTATCTCATCAGTATTTACACTTTAAACTCTGCTTCAGAATCTACATAGCTGTCAATTTGTATGATGCACATACTTAATTAGCTCTGATTAGGAGCAGAAGTGTGTGTGGGAGAAACTATTTTGCCAAATACAGTGATTGTATTAAGCCTTAAATATTATGGTTGAATGTGACTGATAAATGAAAAAGGTGTATTTTTTTCAGCTAGGTAGAGTTGGCTCATGAAGATGAGAGGTGAGAGGTGGGTGCTGTGGTTTGGAGCCTCCAGGGAAGGTTGATTTTGTCTTGGTCTGGCACAGGAGATGCAGCTGGAATATTCCAAGAGGTACCAGCAACACAGGAAATATTAGAGAGAGACTTGCTTGAAACAGATTGAATAAAAGGTTTTGAAATAAAAGGTTGGATTTTTAGGAGCATTCTGCTCAGCCTTTTCTTGTAGGATTCTTTATCCTCTGCCCAGCCCCAAAAACTGAGTTTAAAATAAAATAGTGTTGAGAAGAAGGAGTGAGACTTGCAGGAGGAAAAGGAAATATTTAAAGGTAAGTTGGGATGTGATACAAATCAAAACAGGACAAGCAAACAGATGGTTTCAAACTTAAAGATAGGGGGATTTGACAAGTGTGGGGGTAATTGGCAAGAAATTCTCCTGTAATTGGTGAGAATTTGTCTTCCAGGGCTGAAATCTTGAAGAAAAACCATGTTAAATCCTGCAGTCTTGGACAAAAAAGTGAAGGTGAAAGATAGTGAACCTAGAAAATTCCCACATAACCTAAATATTTGAAAACAGGCATCTGGGACAAAGCATCTCAATCCCTAAGGAACTGATGCTAGAAAATGAATTTCAAATAACTTTTTAAACTTCTGAAAATGCCAGACATCAGATGTGTTCTTGCTATTTTATTTTGGGTACTTAATGTCACAGGTTTTTGTTGTCTTAAAGGATTAAGGTAGGGAATTGTAAGTTACCAGGCCTTAAGAAAGTTTTTAGAGCACATAAATAAATACAATGCACTGGGGAAAGAAATCTGACAGACTTAGAAAAGGAAAGTTGTGCTTGGCAAATTATCACAGATTTTTTCTTTGAGGGAATCGAAGCAGGTGGGCAAGGAGAAAGGAGTCAGTATAACATAACTAGATCTTTAAAACAAGTTCATCAAAATGTCATATCAAGCAGTATGGAAGAGAGATGCCATGGGGTAAGAGAGGTCCTCATGTAGATTAATGATAGACCAGGAAAGAAATAGGAAACATATAATTGATTTTCTTGCTGGAGAGAAAACACTGTCAGTGATCTCTGCTGGTTCATGGGTTGGTTGACATAAATGAACTGAAGAAGGTTATAAATATTAAAATATTCTGATGAAAAACTATTCAAGAGAGCCCAAAATGCACAGAAGTAGAGCTGCAAAGAGTTAGAAAGATCATGCAATAATGGGGAATAAAATGGCAATTGGGGAAGAAAACAAGTGCAGAGCACTGCAAACAGCAAAGATAATTCCAGTTATTTGTGTGATACTGGGCTTAAAATTAGCTGTCACCACCAGGAAAGGATTGTGACAGACCTTCCCCAAACATCCTTTATCAGCCACTGTTGGAGCACAGGTGATGGGTACTTGGACATTTGGAATAACACCCTATTCTGCTGTCCTACAAAATAAAAGGTAATTTACTTTTTTTTTTTAAAAAAGGAACTGAATACTGAAGAATTCTTTTTCCTTTCACTAAGACTTATGTTGAACGTTGTCATCCTTCTCCCAAAAGTGATAACAAAATAAACGAGTTTGTGCAGTTACTCTTGAGGCTTGGTCTTTGCAAAGTGTTCCCAAGGAAAACTGGAAGGGAACAGGTTCATTTAGGCTGAGCTGACTCCAGTGTGGTCAGAAATAACTTCCTTGGCTGCAAGAAGGTGCAAGGACTTCATTTTCATTGCACTTCAGGGAAAAAGTGGTATGATATTTTTTTAAGAACTAATGGAAAACACACCAATGGCCCAAGCTCAGGTTGTCACTGATATTTAGGTGTTCAAATTTCAATTAAGTTCAAAGAATGCTGGGTTTTGCTGTTGGTCTTTGAGGCTTGAGATTGCCTTGATGTGACACAGAAATCCTGATAGGAGGAGCAAAATGGAAACCAGGATTTTCCAAGTAACAGCTCAGCAAGTCGTGTGCTCATTTTTCAGGTAAACAAAGAGGCCTTCAAGGCAAGTTAGTCTTGTATTTTGTCAAGAGTATATAGTATGTAAATCTCTGTTATATACTCATTCTGTACCATCTTCATCATATTTTCTTACATATTTCTATTCCTCAACTGATTAACATGCTAAACATGCCATTTCCAAACTGAATGTTATCTTGGGATCATTCAGTATGTTAAAATATTCTTGGATAACTTATTTTTACATTGGTAGTGTCTCCTCTCCATTTTAGATGGTATATTAATATTGAATGATGTTGTTTTAATTTATATGAGACATATTTAATTTCTTCCTCTTAAAACCTTTCCTCCTC
This sequence comes from Hippolais icterina, assembly GCA_013400075.1. NCBI lineage: Eukaryota > Metazoa > Chordata > Aves > Passeriformes > Sylviidae > Hippolais > Hippolais icterina. The sequence goes on from VWYN01005671.1 coordinate 17,765, forward strand.
CAGCAAAATCCAAATTCCTGAGATCTTGTCTCCCATTGAGGAAAAGGAATTCCTCATGGGTTGTGTTTATTTTATAATAATATTAATATACTTATTTCTTTGTTCGCTATGTTGTATGAATTATACAGCAAACCCATGACAAAGAGAGTACCAGATTGCAGTTGGTAAGGTAGTGATCATTCCATAACTTGTTTGGTTTTGTTAAGAAACAAAATTAAATCCTGCACCCATTCTTTTTATCTATTTTATTCTCTTTTCCTTTCCCTTCTAGTGATAGAGTGAAAAATCTTGCTTTTTTGGTATTCCTTTTAATTAAGATTGCAGTAGCTTGTCATAGCTCTAGTCTTCTATAAAAATAGCCATGAATGCCAGGGCATTTTCCTTTAATTTAGTGAGATGTAAACAAAAATCAGTACATCATGGTGACCTTGGAAGCAGTTTAGGAAAAAATGTGAGCAGTAACCAAATGGTAATGTTGCATCTCTTC